>CM060252.1:19906447-20451811 GCA_030684275.1 Acipenser oxyrinchus oxyrinchus | reverse complement strand
CTAGTGAAGGGGTACAGGTGTAGCAGTGATGGGGAGCAGGAGTAAAGACAAACAATGTTACTTGGTGAAAAGCGTGCTTTTATTTGTAATCCCGGTCTGGCGACCGTCAAACAATAAATCCCCGGCTATACACAGCAATGTGTAAAGCACGGGAAAGCATAAAAACACAGTCCTGAACACAAAACAATACACGGTCACCAGTCGGGGTGAGTGCAGTCGTGCTGGTGCAGAGTGAAATCACAGGTAAGGGTGAGCGTTTAGTGCAGTGGTGCTCGGTTTAGTGCTGACCTCTGCGACAGCTCGGAGGTGTGTTTAACTGTCTGGTGGTGGAAGACAATGAACAGTTAGACAGACAGACACAAACAAAGACAATACTTCACACACAAGCGCTTCCTCAATCACTTTCTGAGAGCTCCTCTCTCAGTCCTTCTCTCTCCTTGCTCTACCCAAGCGAAGGAAAAGATCAGCGTTACCCTGGCCCCTATATGTAGTCCCGTATGATTTCCAGGTAAGCGGTTGCAGCTGCCTTATTACTTGCAGCTGCCCTCGTTTACCTTTCCGTCAACACGGTCCTACAACAGAGTCTCGCTTCCTTCCAGGCTGACCCACTTCCGGTCCGGAAGCGAACTGTCAGGCCAGCCCTTCCAGATACTTCTCCTCTCGTTCTTTAAGCCCTCACAGGTCGGGAGGAGATTTACCACCAGAACTCATTATATTTCTGTCACATATCCCACCGCTCAGAGTGGAGCCGAAGGAACACTTCGGCTAAATCTACCTTTCCCATTACTCCCCCTCCGGGAAAAATAATCCGCATTTTGGTGGTCTTTCCCTGCACGGTGTACCATATGGTACATGAAGGGCTGCAATGCCAGATACCACCGAGTTATCCGGGCATTGCTGTCCTTCATTGTGCTTAACCATGTGAGTGGGGCGTGGTCTGTGACCAGATCAAATGAGTGTCCCAGCAGGTAGTATCGTAAAGAGTGAGTAGCCCATTTAATGGCCAAACACTCCTTTTCGACTATGGAGTAGTTACGCTCGAGGCAACATCTTTTTACTTATGTACACTATCGGGTGTTCTACTCCAGCTACCTTTTGGGACAAGACAGCACCCAAACCTACATCCGATCGTCGGTGTGGAGGATGAATCTCTTGGTGAAATCTGGAGTAATAAGAGTGGGGGCCTGGCAAAGTCTACGTTTAATCGTATCAAGCGCCCCTGACACTCAACTGACCATTTTATTAAATTTGGGGCACTCTTTTTGGTGAGGTCCACTAGCGGGTTAACCACTGTGGCGTACTTTCGGGGATGAAGCGGCGGTAATAACCGGCTAAGCCCAGTAGTGACCTCACCTGAGTCTTGGTTTTGGGGATCGCTGCATCAACCAAAGCCTGGACTTTGGTGACCACAGGTCTCACTCTTCCATTTCCCATTATAAATCCCAGATATTGAGTTTCTTGTTTTGCAAGCGCACATTTTCTCAAGTTAGCTGTCAGCGGGCTGCCCTTAGAGACTGAAGAGCGGCTGCAACCCTAGCCAAATGCTCTCGCCAGGTGGAGCTGTAAATCACCACGTCATCAATATACGCTGCTGCATGATTCATGATGTGGGCGTAAAACCTGGTCCATCAGTCTCTGAAAGGCAGCGGCGCACCATGTAGCCCAAATGGCATGGTTTTAAAGTGGAACAGCCCTTCTGGTGTTGAAAATGCGGTTTTCTCTCTGGAGCTGCGGGTTAAAGGGATTTGCCAGTATCCCTTCGTCAGGTCCAGAGTGGAAATAAACCTCGCTTTTCCCAGTCTGTCTAAAAGTTCGTCGACCGAGGCATGGGATACGCATCGAACTTAGCAATAGCGTTTACCTTACGGAAATCAGCGCAGAAGCGGTTGGTGCCGTCTTTCTTAGCCACTATGACAATCGGACTGCACCACTCGCTCCTGGAAGGTTCAATCACCCCAAGCTCGAGCATATCCCATACCTCTTTGCGAGCGCCGCCGTCGACTTTCTGGGATCGATGCGGTCTCTCTCGCACTGTGACACCTGGTGGAGAGATAATGTCATATTCAACTAAGTTAGTTCTGCGGGCACGTCAGAAAAACATCGCTGAACTCCTCAATAAGCTTACGCAGCTCTCTTTGCTGATCTGGAACCAATTGTTCCCCATTGAAATCACTCTTGTCGCGGGGTCTCTGGACAGGGGCCTAAATCATCCTCCATATTGCCTGGGGCTATAAACAAGACCTCCCTTGCCTGCCAGGGCTTTAACAAATTGACATGGTAAATTTCACGTTCATTCCGGCGATCGGGCTGTCTAATTTCATAATTTACTTTCCCTATAGCCCGAATCACCTCATCTGACCCCTGCCATTTAGCACACAGTTTTGATTCTGATGAGGGAAGTAGCAGCATTACCTTGTCCCCTGGTCGAAAGGTTCGAATCCGTGCATTTTGTTGTAATGCTGCTGCTGTTGGTGCTGAGCCGATCTGAGGTTGTCCTGGGCCAAGCGACCGACCAAATCCAGGCGATCTCTTAGTAGGAGCACATACTTCACTACATTTTGGGCGAGCCTTTGTGCTCCTCCCACCCCTCCCTCAGCAGGTCAAGAATGCCGCGAGGCTGCCGGCCGTACAGGAGCTCAAGGGGAGAACCCGTTGAACTCTGCGGCACTTCTCTCACTGCAAAGAGGAGGTAGGGAAGAAGCGATGCCCAATGTTTCTGCTCCTGTGTTACAAATCGTCTCAGCATCGACTTTAAAGTCTGATTAAAGCGTTCCACCAGACCGTCCGTTTGTGGATGGTAAGCGGACGTCCTGATGGGGCGTATTTTTAATATTTTATACACTTGCTGTAGCGTGTTGGACAGAAAATTGGTTCCGTGATCGGTCAAAATCTCCTTGGGAATCCCTACTCTAGCCATAATCTGCGCTAACTCAGTGGCTATTGCAGCGGCACTAGTGGACCTCAATGGAACTGCCTCCGGGTATCGCGTTGCATAATCCACCACCACTAATATATCGTATACCGGAGTCAGAAGGTAGCAAAGGGCCCACTATGTCCATTGCAATGCGCTCGAGCAGTGGAAATAATCGGCAGTGGGACCAAAGGCGGGCGCTTTCGACCGGCGCTACTCGCTGGCAGTCTGGGCATGTGGCTACATATCTCGACACATCAGTATGAAGACCTAGCCAATAGAATCGAGCTAATATTCGTTCCCTCGTCTTCTCGGCTCCGAGGTGCCCGCAAAAGGGATATCATCGCCAGCCTCATGACCTCGGGCCGACAAGGCGGGGAACCAACAATGCGTTACAGGCTGTCCTGTGCCCGCGGCTAGGTTTACCCTATACAGTAATTGCCCCTTGATACTGAAATGTGGATATACTAGCGCCCCAGCGCCATCAACATCCTTACCTTCAATGGACGGACCTGTCCCCAAGCGTGCACCAGTGGCGGGTCGTTATGTTGGCCCCACACTAGGTCGGCTTGAGTACCACGGGTCGGTACATTGAGAGGGGCTGGAATAACCTCTGCTCTAGTTGGCCCAGTAACCTCGCTCCCTCGGTCACACTGCGTTCCCACTCCCTTCGACTGGCGTTTGTTACCATTGCCGCACTCTCCCACCAGACCCCAGCCTTGTCTCAACAACGCTCCCTCCCATTTTGCGGTCCGTCTCTCCTTATTTGTTTTCTAGGGCGGAAAAAGGAGAAAACATTTCAGTGTGAAAAGGAAACACATCACCAATTCGTTCCTTTTCTCTCTCTGCCACGTTCGTGTGTGGCGAGACTGCCACTTTTGCACTAAATCTCTGAATTTTGGCCAGTCTCGGCCCAGAATAACTGGGTGTGGCAACCTTTCCGCCACCCGACTACAAGGTGACGTTTTATCGGACCTACCGATAAATATACTTTTATTGTGGGGTATGTCGCCGTGTCTCCATGGATACAGGAGATGGCCACCTGACCTCGTGGCCGCCACGACACACCGCCCAGGAGAGCTGTCCTAATCAAGGTCTGCTCACACCCTGTGTCCACTAATGCGTGGGTTTTCACATTCCCTAAAACCACATTGATTAGACAAGGCCCCTCCCGACCATTTTCCCCACACTTACCAGTCTCAGGTGCCCAATTGCAGCGGCCACGTCACACTCCATGGCAGCGGGGCATGACCTGGCCAGATGTCCCGGCTGGTGGCACCTAAAACAGATAGGAGGGACAGAGGGGCATAGGGAGTAAATCTGTCCCGCTGCTGGTATGGCAGCGGGGCAGGGGCAGCACCTCTACCCCAGCTGGGGGCCAACCTTGGTCTCCATGGGGGAGGCAAGGGGCCCAATGGGGTCGGCTCTGGGAGGTCTGGGTCCTGGGAACACGGGGGTGGGGGTGGTGGTGTTGGAGGAGAGGAGAGAGAGGCGATTGCTCCGAAGGGCAGGGGTCGATAGGATCCCGATCGGGCAGGCGTCAGGGAGTCCTCGAAATCTTCAGCCAATTTGACTGCCTCCTCCAGGGTGTCAGGGTTGTGGCGCCCGTATCCACGCTTGGGTTTGGCGCCGACCACATGGCAGAATTGCTCCACCACAATGGCTTCCCCATCTGTTGGGCGGTCTTCTTCCCTGGGGTCAGCCAATGCACCATGTGGTCGCACAACCGCTCTGCCACCACCCTGGGGCGTGTCTCTGGGGCTCTCGGAACTCCCTAAATCTCGCCCGGTGGGTCTCCGTTGTGATATTCAGGCGGCGGAGGATAGCCTGCTTGACCAGGTCGTAGTCGGTGGCGTGATGGTGGCTCATCGCCTGATGCGCTGCCTGAGCCTCCCGATCAGGCAGGGACCCAGCTGGCTGGCCCAGAACTCCAGCGGCCAAGCCGCCGCGGTGGCCAGCCGCTCGAGCGCCACCAAATCGCCTCGGGTCATCCTCCGCCGACATTTTCATCGCCCGTGCCTTGGGCGACATCAGCGGTATTGTGGTAGGGGCTGTTGCTGCGGCAGCGGCCAGCCCTACCGTTCAATGGCGCCGTGTAGCGCTCCTCCCTCCTTCTCTCCTCTGCGTCCCGTCTGCTCTCCAGCGCCTGCAGCAGCTCCGCCAGTGTGTTGCGGTCCATGATCCCGTGTTCTGACACCACGTGTGGCAAAGTGGCTAGTGAAGGGGTACAGGTGTAGCAGTGATGGGGAGCAGGAGTAAAGACAAACAATGTTACTTGGTGAAAAGCGTGCTTTTATTTGTAATCCCGGTCTGGCGACCGTCAAACAATAAATCCCCGGCTATACACAGCAATGTGTAAAGCACGGGAAAGCATAAAAACACAGTCCTGAACACAAAACAATACACGGTCACCAGTCGGGGTGAGTGCAGTCGTGCTGGTGCAGAGTGAAATCACAGGTAAGGGTGAGCGTTTAGTGCAGTGGTGCTCGGTTTAGTGCTGACCTCTGCGACAGCTCGGAGGTGTGTTTAACTGTCTGGTGGTGGAAGACAATGAACAGTTAGACAGACAGACACAAACAAAGACAATACTTCACACACAAGCGCTTCCTCAATCACTTTCTGAGAGCTCCTCTCTCAGTCCTTCTCTCTCCTTGCTCTACCCAAGCGAAGGAAAAGATCAGCGTTACCCTGGCCCCTATATGTAGTCCCGTATGATTTCCAGGTAGCGGTTGCAGCTGCCTTATTACTTGCAGCTGCCCTCGTTTACCTTTCCGTCAACACGGTCCTACAACAGAGTCTCGCTTCCTTCCAGGCTGACCCACTTCCGGTCCGGAAACGAACTGTCAGGCCAGCCCTTCCAGATACTTCTCCTCTCGTTCTTTAGCGCCCTCACAGGTCGGGAGGGAGATTTACCACCAGAACTCATTATATTTCTGTCACAAAGGCCCATTTGCAATACAAACAATTTACATTTCTTGAGTGCCTGTGTGATGAATTCCCAACTGAAAATGTCTCTACTAGTTGGGGGGAAAACTCACCCCAACAAAGTACATTTTTGCAAGCAGACTTCTGCTTATTTTCTCAGTGGTAAAGAGTTGCTTACATTTTTCAAGAGCAGAAGTAGTTTGGTTTTAACCGATAAAAACACCCCTGAAGAAATATTTACAAAATTAGTTTTTCATTTTTTTTAACTGATAAACCTGGGTTTTGGCAATATATTCTAAATAATGTCAATTATGCACTCTCTTCCTACATAAAGAAATCGGCTTTCAGAAGGCAGGCAGCGTGCAAAGACATTGACCATTCATCAATTCTGTGGAACTACGTAATACTCTACAAACGTCAATGCGTCATTTGCTAAGCAACAGGTTTAATGACCACGAACCCAAACAAACCTGCAACATGGCGTCGCCACTTAGTTTTTGTTTTATTCAGTGATGAACCGAAAAAAGCTATTATAAATATAAAACTGCTGTACAGTTATGCTTCTTCTAATGCATATTAAAGTTATTCTTGTGTACAACAACTGCCTAATTATAATTATTATTATTATTATTATTATTGCTTCATAAATATCAAACCTTAATCAGAGTAGCATGAAGCACGTTTACTCTTAGGAAAACATGTAAATAACTTATTGTACGCTGAGATTAATTACTACAGTATGCTATAGTCATATGATGGGGTGGGCAGAAAAAAAAAACATTCACTGTAGTGTGATAGATATGCGGGCGGTAATAAGCGTAAAATGAAATCTGTTACTTCTCACATTTCTCGGGTTCAAAATGCATCCAGAGTTCTACATTGCTGCAATCCTAATGTGGACATCCTCACTTCACCACATGCAAGTTAACCTTTGTATAAGTATTAGTGAAACGTAAATGCAATTTATTATAGAAACTGAAAAATTATGAGTTTGAGTGGTTTATTTTTAATAACCAAAAATAAACAATTTTGCCAAATAATAATAAAACCCTTAAACCCCCCCTTCCCTCCGAACTGAACAAAAAATTAAAACCGAAAAATTCAAGCTGATCAGAAATCACTTCTGAGAAATCAAACAGTCATCATAAAGGGTTTGTCAAAGTTCCAGTCAATCTTATCCTCTGTGTACCGATGTACAGAACAAACAGCTCAATTCTAGTTATTTGTATTTTAAAATGAGTTCCTGTTTTTGTGAATTATAATAAGTTAGTACGTTATGTGTAGGGTGTAGATGTAATTTCTAACAGTTGGAGCTGCACGAGTTACATCACTTAAAAAATAAGAGGCACTCTACACACAACTTATTATCTTATAGTATTTTACAGGGTTTTACTTCCTGACTGGAGGATTATTATGCCTTTAATACAAAGGCATATCAAAAACAATGTTATCTGATGAAAAGATTGAGCCAGGGTTTGCAATAGATTAATGTAATGTAGATTGATTATACAGTTTGGTCCACGATGTCGCAACAGTTGGGGGAGTATCACAAGCTGAAACAGAAGCTCACACTTTAATGAAAGACATCTTAGACAACAACACCACAGTAATTTTACATGAATATCAGGTATCTCATCCTCAAGGAATAATGTCAATTTTAACACACGTAAAATTGGATCAAATTAAATTGATACCCATAACTCTTAAACAAATGTGTCATACTGTAGTTCCTCTACATCCCTGTCACTGAGGACATACATACCGGGGGTTAAGTCTGGAGTCAAGCCCAGCTTGTCTTCTTTGACACTTCCGTATGAGTAACATTTAGAAATGTCAAAGGTACTTGGCCGACTCACCCACAACTACACTAATACGACACATTTTCAATAATTTTACTAATTATAACTGTTTTTCCTGAGAGCAGCTAGAGAAACGACATAACAATGCTCTAAGGAGCCAAAATAGAACTTGTTCCCATTGTCTCCCTGTCTAATACTTTGTGAATGAGGAAGAATTGCACTGTATGATAGAAGCATAGCAGGTTGTCAGCGTTTAAGGTTTAAGCATATGCCTTGACTCAAATATCGAACAAAAGATTATGACTTGTATTTACATAGGTAGGAAACAAACAAACAGGACCCTATTCTGGTCCAAACGCATTGACGGATTTTGTGAGAGGAATAAAACCCTTGTAATGGTAAAAACTAGCAGGAAACAACTGAGTTTCAGGAAGGAGCAATTATTATTATTATTATTATTATTATTATTATTATTATTATTATTATTATTATTATTATTATTATTATCAATTTTACCATTTGGGTTAGGCTCTGGCTCACCGCAACCCTCTATAGGATTAAGCGGTTACAGATAATGGATGGACGGAATTTTTCCATTTTTGCTCCTCACCACTGCAACCCATTTACCATTGTGGAGGACTGAAGATCAATCTCTGTTCTCGCTGTCAAGTCAATCTCCTCTTCTCACCCACCAAACCAAAACAAAAGATTACACCAATCTACCGAACCCTTGAGGCGATATCCCAGCCTGCGTGGTCTCTGTCCGAAACCATCGGGTGCTTGACCAGTAGTGGTTGCTGCAATAAAGCAAACTACCTTCAGTTTCCTCCCTAACCCTGCAAGACCCCAGCAAAGATAGGCATGAGCCACCCTAGCTTCTTCATAGTAATATTATTAATCAAGAACAAGTGAAACAACGGGAAACAGCATAGGAGGGGAGCCAAGGACCAATATGAGAACTGTGGTAGAGAGAACCATGTGTCTTGTTAGCCAGCTCCCAGAAGTCAGTAAAACATGCGTGACCGAGCTGTCGAGTGGCGTGTGAGTGGTGACGTCACGGACCAGAAACAGAAACCAAAACAATGACTGGCGGTGGTGAAACTGCAGCGCTACGGCGCTCAGCTATTTTATTAAATAATGAAACAAACAAAAGATTTAAACAAAAACCACAAAACAAAAAGGAGTGTTGGCCAAGCAAACAAGTATCGTGCTGGTTTTTAGCCAACACGTCTAGCAATTGTTTTGGTTTTAGATCTCTCACAGCCTTACGTCTCTCCTCTGACACTCTCCTCTTTGCGCAGATAGCTGCCAGCTTTTATATTCTGGACGAGTTTCAGAAAGCTGAAATTGAACGTTTGTCTAATCTAGCCATTATATCCATTGAATTTGCATTGGCCAACTCTCTGAACTATGACCATATCTTCAATGACTTTGCATCACAGAAGGCAAGAAAAGTATTGTGCCTTATGCCATGGCATCTCAAAGCACTTCACAAAATACCAAGAAAATAAAATAGACGGCAATGGCAGCATCTTTAATTTCTCCAGGCCTGTTCTTATTCTAGTGTCCATAGAACCATACCTCCTCGTGTGGTTCTATGGAACACCTGCATTCTGAGATTATCTGCTCAGCAGCTAAAATAGCTATCAGTACGACAAAGTGCTAATATTACTAGAGTGAAAACTGTCTTTTTTTAATCAATTCGCCAAATATTTTGGACCTAAATATTTATGGAGTTACACAAACAACCCTTATGTGACATACAACAAGCGAAACTGAAATCGAATTAGTTGGTCTCATCTCCATTCAAGGCCTATATTTTACACAATTCAAAACTCGGTTGTGTCTGCCAGTGTACTATAAGGTGTACATGTACATGTATGAATTTGATGTCACTCCATGAATTGGTTGGCAGGTCATACGACACAGCCTTTGAAAAATATTCTTTGAACTCCTTTGCTTACTTCTACTACTTTCATATTTCTTAAAACCAAAAATTGGTCACTAATAGAAAAACTTTTATTTCGCTGTTATATAATGAGTCACTTTACACTGTCACTGAATAAACTTTGATTTTTCAGGGCCTCCTGGGCCTTCTTCAACAACAGTGCGCTCCACGGGGGCAGGGTTCTGCCCATGTTAAAAGTTAGGTTTAACCGTGACTAAGATGTAATTTAAACAGTTTTAACATTATACAAATACTTGGGGCTGCAGTAACAACAGTCAGTAGAATATAAAGGAGAGCTAGAGGGAAACCTAGCCTGCCCCAATGTGTGAATGAGAGTGTGCGCTGGGACTGGGAGACGTGCACTGGGACGAAAAGTTATGAACAAGAGCAGGCCATTTGCCCCATCAATGCTCATCTAGTTGCTGATTGACCCCCAAACTTTGTCTAGAGGGTTCTTAAAGGATTCCAGTGATTCAGCATCAACAACATGGCTTGGCAACCCATTCAATACGCCCCCTACCCTCTATTCTACATCAAACTGTATTCTCTGGTCCTGGTCTCTGTGCTGTGCTGCAATTAAAATATTGGCTGTACATGAGTTAAAATAAATTCAACTATATCTCCTTTAACCTTCTGGCCTTTTGTTGAGCAGGGACCATAACTGAACACCAGTGATTTATACAACCTCGTCATACCTTGTAAAATAATAACATTTTTAATATATTGTCGCGATCTCGGTTAGCATGAGCAGGCGCATCACACAGGGCGAAGCAATCCACACACAGGCGGAGGTCGGGTTCGAACCCTTGGACCTCACGCACTGAAGCATAGTGCTCATACCGCTGTACAAAAGAGCCGGCTCTTTTGCAAGGAGCGTACATCGAGCTTATGTCTTCATGTGTGATTATGTCACCTACCAGCCCTGCTGCTGCCTTCCCCTGTGCACGCTACAATATATTTACTATGTTTGAATGAATTATGATATGTATGAATGTGCTTGTTTTGTTTCCTTTTTTATTTTCAAAGGGTTGGCTAAAATATAAGCTATGTGGGATGAACATTCAGCAATATAACTACTCAGGAAACAAAAAAACACTCTTAAAATGCAGGCAGTAACCACAAAGAAAAAACAGACACTTGAATGTTCATAAATAGATTAGTTTACCTCTCTGTCAGAAAACACAAGTACCACATACCACTAGCAAGTAACCAACGTTCAGGAGACTTAAAACCCTTTGCATTCAAGTTCAATAATTTTGTGTTTATTTAGGCGTTTAGTTACTGAGAACTATATCACAAAGCAATTACCAAGTAATTACTTGCCAAATAACAAGAAATTCATATAATTTATAAAGGAGAGCTAACCAAGATTTTAAATGTTAGCACCACCAATACTATCACAGGTCCTCGTTTTAATCTGTTGAGGATATTTTGGTTCTTTGCTTATATTGTATAATTTACTTTAATTTGGCTTTTACAGATATCTTAAAGATAGAGGAAAAGAAGGTGCTTTTTCCCAACTTGGCGTTTCATTTTCTAATTGTAAGCATGTGCAGCTCAATAGAGAAAAAAAACATTCAACCCCATGGCATCACCACAGATAATTTAAGACATGAATGTACGTCAAAATTAAACCTATAATGTACAAAATTCAAACATAATATAAAACTGAATTTACTTTACTGTAATGCATATCTATATATAAAGGACATGCTTAGTTACTTCCTACCACATTTCACACTTCATAGAAACCACATTTCCCCTCTCATCTCTAAACTCATGAAATTAGAGTGTTAACCATTATCTCACTCAACAATTTGTATCCAGATTATTGATACATTTAAACACAAGCCTGACAACAGTCACTTTATCACAATTGCTCATGATTACTCTCTGACTCAAATTGCAAGGTTAATTGCTCCAGTGTACTTTCTTTAACTCATCCCAGTTGAAATGAATGTCTGCTTATGTTCCCATTATAGAGCAGTACATTCTTTTAAGGCTAAAAAGATTAACGATTTCTGTTTTTCTCATTACAAATTCTAACAAATCTTGTTTTGCTACAAGCAGCACTCAGTAGTAAATGGCTGTGACAGACAGCTCATAGTAGTGCATGCAAAATTAATATTTAAACCTGATGATGATCCTTTAGGTAGCTGGTTAATAGACAAAATCTAAAAGTACTTAATTAAAGCTAACAAAAAATCCATAAATCCGATCTGTTTTGAAAGAAGCACATGTTACGGGAAACATATATCTTCATTTTGCAATGGAGTAGTGGTTAGGGCTCTGGACTCTTGACCGGAGGGTCGTGGGTTCAATCCCAGGTGGAAGACACTGCTGCTGTACCCTTGAGCAAGGTACTTTACCTAGATTGCTCCAGTAAAAACCCAACTGTATAAATGGGTAATTGTATGTAAAAAATAATGTGATATCTATATAATGTGAAATAATGTATAATGTGTATAATGTGAAATAATGTAGTATCTTGTAACAATTGTAAGTCGCCCTGGATAAGGGCGTCTGCTAAGAAATAAATAATAATAATAATAATTTTAAAACATGATATTTGGTACTACTTAAAGAAAGTTATCTGTTAAATAAAGTTATCTGTTTCTATTTCTTATTGTCAGGATATCTGTTACACTTGTACTTCCTGGGTCATTTTATCTTAGCCGTGTCATTAGGGTCTAAGCATGTTACTAGCTAAGGGAAGCAGCTGGTTCGTTAATGCCAGGAAATAATCCATTAAGGGGTGGGGACAATGCTAATTTAAAAGCTTGCAAACAAAGATTTATTTAATCAAGTGTACTATCATATACCATGTTTTTTTTTTAAATGCATGTTTACTATAATGTGTGTTTCTTTCAAAACTGCACATTTGAGACTATGACAGGATGGCTTCAGTAATGACGTCAGACCAGAAACACAGACTCAGGAAGTAGCTGGTGAAAGTGAGCACTACGGAGCTCAGCTATTTTATTAAATAAACAAAACAAACAAAACACCAAACACTAAACAAAAAGGCACAAGGGCCAAACAAATAAACAAATAAGTATCGTGCTGGTGTAAACCAGCATGCTTAGCAGTTGTTTTTAATAGTTGTTTTAAGCTCTCCTTGCTCGCTCTCACTCTCCCGTACTCTCCTCTGTACACTCTCCCCGAGGGTAAAGAGCTGCAGGTTTATATACAGTGACCATCTCCCGATTAGCAACAATTAATCAATGAATTAACTCGGGAGATGGTCACCGTCTGCACGAGTTTAGTAAGGATGCGGGTCTGTCAGCTAGTTAAATAATCAGTAACTGATCAGCCACGCATCCTCACGAGGTTTTTAAAATATACAAAAACAATAACAAAGACGCTGCGTTTTTATCCGCGCCCGCAAACAATAATACAAATAATAAACAGTGCACTATATATATATATATATATATATATATATATATATATATATATATATATATATATATATATAGGTGCGGGACACTCCGCCACAGAGAGCAACAGTATTTGAGGAACGGAAGTGCACATCAGGTAGCTTTTATGGCATTTTGTTAGCTATAATCGCTTTAAAGTGTAAAGAGTTTAACAGGCAGTACATTTTTTCCTACTTTTGTTTTTTTACATCAACCACTAATTGACTGGAAATTAAGTCAACCAATAAAGTCACTTGGCGACTACATTTCCACATTTCCAATCCCTTAGTGGTTGACTATTCAACAGGTTTGTGCAGCTGTACTTTTACCCTCAACATTGTAATCTAGAAGGAATGAGAATCTTTGCTCATGATTATTATCCAGTATTTAATCATAGAGATATACCCCCCTTATTGCGTATAGTTAAAAGAGATAAGAGTGTGAATGCTGCAGAAGGATTCCGGGCAGTTCTTTCAGCGGCTTTCAGTTATTTCCAAAAGGGGCTGACACGTTTCATTCCATTTCCTTGGTGTATTTGAACTATTTTGTGCTAAAAGGTGGTATTACTTTGGGAGTAATCAGTAGAAATTGCTGGCTATCAAAGGCTATTTCAGCTACAATTCACATCCCATCAATCGCATTACTCATACTACTGCAATAACTTGGCTGGCTCTTTCTCCTGCTTAAAGTAACTAATAAGTCTTGGAGAGTGTTGGAGCTGAATAGTGACTGTTTATTCAAGCTAGAATCCAGTCATTGTTTTTGTATTATATCAGGATTGGTTGGCTTCCTACATGCTACATGGACTGTACCTACTGACCAAACACACTTAATTTGTTGTTTCCATGTGTTGTTTTTTTCTCTCTCTCACACAGCGCAAGTATGATGTGCACTATAAAATAGTGCAACTTATTTTTGTTTAGTTTTTTTTTGTGTTTCTTTTTTACGTATTTGACATTATTAGTCAATCGAGCATTGGAGGATTGAAGGAATGGGATGGGACACAAAGCTCAAGAGTGAACATGGTACTGCAGCTCAAAATGAGCCAGGTTCTCTGAGTGGAGCAGCAGCACATTGAGGACAGAGCTACTCTATAGAGTTGTACCTTCACAAATGTTTAATTAGAAGTGAACAGTGTAACTGAACAGGGATAAGGGGGCAGAGAAAAAAGAAAACACACAGGTTGATTTGAAATTGATTTGAAAATTGCATCAGTAAATGCAACTGCCTGGCCACTTTATTAGGAAGTGCACCAAATATCTGGTTAGGCCACCATTTGCACAACCTTAACACAACATGGCATTGACTGGCAATATGTTCAATCATTAATATTTAATGCAACTGGTGCAGAGAGGAAGCAGAGGATCATGACGATGAACACCTCTTTCAGGTTCAATCTGAACATCCCTGATTGGATTAAGATCCAGGGATTGTGGTGGCCATGGAAGATGCCTGAAGTCTCTGCAATCTGCATTATTATCTTTAAAGTAGCCATTGCCATCAGGTTACAAGTGCAGCATTGTTGGATGGACTTGATCAGCAACAATGCCCAATTAAACTAAAACATTCATTCAGCTTTCCAGACTAATCAAGGGACCCAGAGTACAGTATAACAAGACAAAATGCCCCAAAGTGGCCAGCCACAATATATTTATGCATTTACAAAAAGGTTGTTTTGGATCACCAATTAAAGCATAAACTATCCCTCACTTTCTTCTATACTTTTTTTTTATAGGATCAAAATGCAAAGACATTTTTAACAGCAAAGCATTAATAATAAACATCTGTGCACAAAAAATAACTGCATTGTAATTATATTTTAAAAGCTCTTTTACAAAGAGTGTGGGAAGGAGATTGTAAAACCAGCTCTGTTTTATTAAAGTAGTGTTTGTTCTCTTTTAACATGTAGAAGGAACGGAGCAAAGGGGATACAAGTGGTGGCAGTGGTGTAGAAACCGATACTTAAAAGACAGTAAATGGATAGTAATGTTAATGAATAGCACAAAGTGTGTATTGTTTCATACATTGCTGGTAAGTAAACCAGCATAATTGCCTTTGTCTAGTCCCAACCTCAGCATGCCTTGCCTTATAAAAGTTTACCTGGTCCATGGTACGTTTCCATGGTACGTTTCCATAGAGATTTGCTCCCTTGCCATGTTTATTTAGCCTAGAACAAAGAAGTATTGTGGGGGCGGGACTTGACTAAAATCTTAAAAAACTTAAAAGGAGCTGACCAAGTAACCCTAGCCAATACTTCAAACGCAGCACAGAAACCAGGACCAGAGGACACACAAGGCTTGGTCATGTTGTTGATGTGTGATCATTGGCATCCTTTAACCCTTAGAAATGCTTCCCATAGTAAAAGCATATCAAATTGAAATAAAGCATAGCAAACCAATAAAAAAGCATTGATTGGCCTAATGTTCTTATGTAAAATGGGGCCAGATGCAGAACAGGCCACAAATGACAGGTGAGGCCTATGAAAATACAATACACACTGGGAACCGGCTGGGCTGACATGGGTGAACCAGACAGGCACAATACATAGAAAACATTCCCCCTCAAACAGGTCTGTCCAGGAACCAAACAGCACACCCTTTTTCCTAAGGGCACCACAGAGGTCCACCAAAATATCTTATGTTCTTATGTATAGTCCTGCCAATCATTGCACATAGCGGCTTTGACTAGGCTGATTGTTCCCATACAATGGGCTTAGGGGGAAATATGTGCATATGAGTTTCAGGTATCTCAGTCATTTCATTTAGTTTGGGTCGGCAACCCTCAGTATCCAATTCTCTTACCACTCTTGAGGGACTCATGAGCAGTACCTGGCAAACCAGCCTATACAACCAGCTCTCTATTGTTCTCCATTGTATAACTTGCAACAGGGAGTTCATCTATTTTTTTATTTTATTTTATTTTATTTGTTTATTTAGCAGACGCCTTTATCCAAGGCGACTTACAGAGACTAGGGTGTGTGAACTATGCATCAGCTGCAGAGTCACTTACAACTACGTCTCACCCGAAAGACGGAGCACAAGGAGGTTAAGTGACTTGCTCAGGGTCACACAATGAGTCAGTGGCTGAGGTGGGATTTGAACCGGAGACCTCCTGGTTACAAGCCCTTTTCTTTAACCACTGGACCACACAGCCTCCTATTACATATTACAGATTACGTGTCAGGTAAGCCATTTGCAAAATAAAATAGATCAGTCAAGTGTGGAACTTCCCACGTGCACGAAAAAGTGTGTGCTAGATTTCACATGTGTTTCCATTTTTTTGTCCAACCTCTGCAGCTCTGAGACGATATCACTTATAATGATTCATTTTTATTTAAGCGGTAGGCAATTTAATGTGCATGCATTATTTTAACTGCATTTAAAAAAAATAAAAAAACAGAATATATAAGAAAAATAAGAATGTTTTTAGGTTGTAACTAGAATTTTGCAAATGCAATCTGTCCGCTAATCTCCCATACATTAAAGTAAATTGGGATAAGCTGGTTTGATAGGTTTAATGATAGCTTTAATGACTGCAGTGACGCAAGGATTTGTGCTCCATGATAGTATGTTCTGAGACACATGCGGCTTACTGTTATTCTTCTTAAAGATAAATCAGTGCTGGATAAACTTTATGACCAGTGGCTTCCTTTACTTACTTATTCCTGACCAACTGGTTTTCAAGGTGTATTTTATTCTTCCTATCATGTTCTGGTTTGCTTAGAAATGAAATAAAATGTTTTTGAAATATGTTTTAGATGCTGAACGAGTATGAAGCAACTCCGGTCCTGGAGGGCCATACTACTGCAAGTTTAACATAAATAAATGAATAAGCCCTCCAGGACCATATCGTGGTTTAATAGGTTCAACTTAATAAATGAGGGCATGATTGGAACAAAGACCTGGACTGGAAGTGCCAAAGTTTCCTTTACCTCTGTTGCCAAAAATTGGATGCTGACATATATTCTTGAATATAAATATTGACTGGACGTGAGGCTTAGTAAGGGTTGAAGAAGTGACAGACGATGGGTTAATGCCACTCAGTCAGGGGCTCTCAAGACTTCTTATTTCACATGTGACCTGAGCTGGATTTAAACCCAGTTGAAAGGCATGAAAAGCTAGCCCCCATTAAGAATGTACTTTTAGTGGTAATACTATAAACAGTTGGTGTTGCAAGACCCCACATAAAAATTGAGAAACCTCCTTTAATAGAAATTGGTTAATTTGCCCAATCATCTGCTTGTGTATACACTGAGATATCAACCAACATTATATTTTTCAAAATGTGTTTTTAGTTACAGTAGTGGCATAATTTGGAAAGCCTAGTCAAGTAGACAGACATTTCGGCAAATGCCTTCTTAATGTACTAATCCGTGTGCAGAGATGAAGGCCCTGGCCCAGTCTCACTTGTAAATGTGCTTATATAAGTGTTGGGCATTTATTTGGATTTTGCAGGCTATAAGGGCTTATAACTGACAATGTTGCACATTTAAAGCAGGCAAAGCTAGGTACTTGCACTAGTTTTCCACACCCCATATTAGTCTGGTTACTTGACCTTATTCTGTACTGCAAAAAAGCAGCTCAACATGGTTTACAAAATACCTTCAAGAATGTGTGTTAAGGAATGCCCTCACCAAGTTCTATGACTATTGGATGAGTTGGATGTTAGAAATGTAGCCAAACATAAAAGTGTGAATGCCGTACATATATAATACATGTTAAGAGGAGAAAGAAACAAAACAAATGGCCAAATATACTGTATTTACCCTTGCTTACAGAAAAATTAGCAACACCTAATCAAATTATTCTAAGGATGCAAACAGCAAGCACTACCAAAAGTGACTTAAGTGACTTAGGAGGAAGGCTGTGTGGTCCAGTGGTTAAAGAAAAGGGCTTATAACCAGGAGGTCCCCGGTTCTAATCCCACCTCAGCCACTGACTCATTGTGTGACCCTGAGCAAGTCACTTAACCTCCTTGTGCTCCGTCTTTCGGGTGAGACCTAGTTGTAAGTGACTCTGCAGCTGATGCATAGTTCACACACCCTTGTCTCTGTAAGTCGCCTTGGATAAAGGCGTCTGCTAAGTAAACAAATAATGTAATGTAATGTAATGTAACCTGAGGTGAACTTTAAATGTAGCCCATAGTGCAATTTCACTAAGGCAGGTTGCTCTTGCAATTTTACTTTTGTTGCAGCAAAAGGCCGGTTTAGACTAACCTGCACAGAAAAGCAATGCGTGTTGCATTCATTAATGTGTATATATATATATATATATATATATATATATATATATATATATATATATATATATATATATATATATATATATATATATATATATATATATATATATATATATATATATATATATATATATATATACACATATACATACAAAAATCTCCTCCAGTGGACAGCCTCAGCAAAGACGAAGAAAAGACAGCAACTCCTGTTAAAATCAAGTCCATATCCACACAGAGTTCTCAATAAAAGCAATAATCTTTATTTCATATCTTGAAAACTTCACAGCAAACATAGCCATCACATTTCAACCCATAGGTCTTCTTCAGAGCATAGAAAAGAAAGGTGAGTACCTAACCCTTAAATGGTCATTATTCATTTCAGTTGAACACTTTTATTGAGAACTCTGTATGGATATGGACTGTCTATCTCTTGTTTTCTTTAGTAATTATTCGGATTTTGTATTTTTTTGTCACTTCATGATCAAAGCCTAACTGTACATTCTCACTTTGCGCGAAGTACTTTTTTTCACCTGTAGATGGCACTGCTGGTACAGTCAACCTTGAAAACAAAAATATCTTGCATTAAATGTAAGATGCAGCATATGTTTTAAAGTTTCATTGCTGTTCAGTTCCATTCATTCTTTTCTGGTGATATGAGACAAAATATTTTACATAATTACTCAAATCTAGTCTGATAATATATTATGAGAATTCTATTATTTATTTGTTCCCCTCCTTTTCGAAATAGATCACTAACCTACTGGTGATATATTACTCTTTGCAGTTAACCACGGTTTGTGGTGTATCTGAAAAAAGTTAGCCCTTATCATAGGCACCTAAGGTGGGTGGGCCAACGGGCCATTGCCCACGCTCTTTTTAAACAGGGGGCCCTGCACACCTACTTTTAATAGAGGGCGAGAGCATGTGTTTTTTTTTTTAAATAGCTTGAATTTCATCGTTCTTACAAAACAGTGATACAGATAAATCAAATAAATCCACAAATTAAGTCAACCGGACACAGGCGCCGGAACCTCCTGATGCTGAGGCTTACAATGGTCACGTGACACACCACCAGCTAAAAAAATAAAATATTGCTCATATACTGTTATCCATTATAGGCTAAATATCGCATTATAGGATAACAACTAGGATACTTATAAAATACAAACTACAAACCATATCTAATTTAAAGCCATATATCCATGTTAGACAAACATTATACCTCTACACTATGACAAAACTGAATGATATAGTATTTTACCTTAATAAAACAAAATAACCCTGCATATAAATAAAGCATTTTCTTACTGTGTGATGGCTTGAGGTCTGCTGATGACAATTAAAACTTTGCCCTGCCAAAGTAGGCTTCTCTGTTCTCATTTTTGGATATGAATCATTCCATAATTCTCCCAGTATTTACAGTGTTGGTTCTGTCTTTGTGTATGCTTAGCAAAGCCACTGCATTTAAATTTGTTTGGTGCATACTGTGCCTTAGATAGATCTTCAGCCATTACAAAGCCAAAAACGAACGGTTCAGCTGTGCAAGAAGTCATTGGAGAAATGTAGTTTCAGCTCTTTCTTTACATCTGGCAACAGTATTTCAGTAAAGGGGCAACTGTTGAATATTATTTCCAAGAGTGGTCAGCTTGGTGACATGCTTTGTTTTCCCCGCATTGAGCATTATACGTCTTCACAACATTACTTAGCATTGCTCGTTGTTGTGGAAGTTTGCTGGTAGTGGTCCCTCGACTGCATTTTGCTGTTGCTAAGTTTCAGTATCCACTTCCTTGTCATTAGCGAAACTTAGCAGTACATTTTCTATATTCTCCAGAACATTTAGGTCTTCGTAGATAAACCTACGTTCCAGTTTGCCATTGACAGCATCAATACATTTGTAATAATACCTGCAAAAAACGTCAGCACTATTAAACATGGCTTGAGTTCCTGTTTCGTCCGTACGTTTTGACAGGCGGTGTTGTTTTGCTGCTATTACAGGTATTTACGTGCACTTATTTACATGCACTTCAGCTTTGTTCCAAAATATCCCAAAGTCCTGTCTCAGCCTATTTAACTGAGCTTTCAGTGAGTCTACCAGCTGCCTGGCTGTCATGGCATTCATAGATTGGGCCTGCATGGCCCTTGAAACAGTGTCTGTTACTTGAAATACAGTCTATGACAAAAGGATGCCAAAAAGAGTTTAATATTTTTCAAGGTTTGATTGTATACGTCATTTCTATTATTGTCAACAAGCAGTTGATCAAGAGTTGCTCGTAAAATGCTGTAATAATCCAATACCAACGAGACAGCGCCTGATTTTACAGTCCATCTCATTGCACAGAGGGGCTTTATAGATTTAACACCAGTGTCTGGATCAGCTAATTCCTTCTTCATTTTTTCAAATACATTCAAACAGTTTGGAGACAATCTGATAAGATTGTACATTTCTGTACATAGACTGAGCGCATCTTGAATTGGTCTGGAAGCACAAGCCACTTCTTGTACACAAAGCTGCAAGTTGTGATTCAGGCAGTGAACACTGAGGGCATTGGGAACTTTTTCTTTAATGCATTTAGCGATTCCACTCATATTCGCAGCACCATCACAGGCCTGTCCACGACAGTTTTTAATATCTAAATTGCATCTGATCAATACATCTTCAACAGCTGAAGTCAGCGAGGAAGCGCTTGTTTCAGGCACATGAACAAAACCAATGAAATCTTCATTGGTCTTCATTGAAAATTTCAAATTCGGCATTAACATAACGCAAGCAAATTGCAAACTGCTCATGGCCAGAAATGGCTTGAGTTTCGTCAGCTATGATTGAGAGCAAAAAAAACACTGAACGACCACACTTCCTCAATCAGATCCCTGAGAACCTCATTGCCTATTAATGAAAGTAGCTCATGAACTGTTTCACGAGACAGATATCTGTTATCTCTTCATTACTGTTTCAGAGATTCGTCATCCTCAGCTCTAAGTAACAGAAACTGCCTTAACTTGCTTTCCACCTCGTCGTGTTTACGGATAGGCATTCCTTGCCTTGCTAGGGTTTTGATAGTTGTGATAGTTTTCAAGTCTATTTTGTCTTTTGATCTGAGCAGCATTTAACTCATTACTCATTTGTTCCGCTACGCTCGGATGTTCCCTAGCTGACCAAATATATGTCTTGCATGTCTGTGTGGTTTACTACCTTCGTGAGCAAAGAAAGTTTCTCTTGCACGGTTCCATTCACAAAATCCACCAGTACAATATGAACCGTCTTCTTTCACACCAACTGCCATTTTGAGAGAAGGGGTTGTAGCATTCTGTGGCCCGTGGTCCGGACCACTCAGCGCTGTGATGTCACAGTGGTCCGGACCACTCAGTCACAGTGATCCGGACCACTCGGACCACTCAGTCACAGTGGTCCGGACCACTCCAGCTGTCGCTGTTGTGTTATGATTTCACAGTTTCCTTTTCATTTTCTTTATTGGCAGTTATGTTATTTTACAAATACGTATGTTACAGTAATACATGCCAGTGTTAAGGTTTATAATAATCAGTACAGGGGACTACATTGCTTTTCATTGCGCTGAGTGGTCCGGACCACTGCCGCTGTACTGTTTTCACAGTTAAAGCACGTTAAATAAAAACATTTACAAATCGATTTTAAAATCCGCGTATATATTATTTTCCAAATACTTATAGTAATAAGAATGCCAGTGTAGGCTGTAAATGTATAATAATCTACTGAGGAACTTTTGCTGCCCTTTGCTGCTGAGTGGTCCAGTCCAGACCAGATCACTGCCGCTGTACTGAGTTCACATCTTGATCACGTGTTGGTTTGGTTTGAGGGTTTTTGTTTTGCTCATCAGAAAACTTAGAATGTATGGATCCCTTGCGCCAGTTAATATACTTAATATGATAATAAGAGTCGGATGGTGACATCATGGAAGTTCTATTCTCTGAAGAGACAACAAAGTGGAATGCATAATGGCAGGTAAAGTGTATTTGATGTGTTTGTATGTTTATGATAAACTACAGGTCGATTGCACTGTAAAACATAAATGTAGGCCTACTGTGATCTACTCTGCCAAATTTCAATGACCAGCATAGGCACATGTTTAAAAATTTGAAAAAACTGAATCAAGCACCAATATCTATTTGAAACAGAACCAGTATGTGAATGCACATCATTTGAGGACTTGGTAAGCAGCTTGTCAAAAGAAGACAATTGTCCCTGTTACCATGTACCTGCAAAATGTATGGAGCATCATCTCCGTACAAAACATTGGAGGTTTGTTATTTATGTTGAAGACAAACGATATATATATATATATATATATATAAAAGATGTGTAAATAAAATATGTCAGCATTGTCTATTATCTAATATCTGTTTTGCACTGTATTTGTGTCATTTTTGTTTCTTAATGTTAAATAACTGGAAGAAGATACACTGTGATTATTAATTTTGTAAACTTGCAACGCTTTAAACATATTATTCTTACTTCAATCAATATAATTGGTTAATAACCATTATAGAATCATTTCGAATTCACAAACTTTTCTCATGTAACATTGTTCTACGCACCTAGGTGTAGAAATAGAAACACTTCCTATTGAGATCAGAGATTACGAGTTGCTGTCTGTTTATGAATCTCGTCTAAAAAGCCACTTATTTAAATTGCCTTTTTTTCTGCTGTTCTTTATTTCTAATTGTATTCGTATTTTGTAGATCACTTTGTATATGTCATGGTTGTTTTAGTGTTATTTTAACTGTTACATTTATTGACAGTGACTGCTTGAATAGGGGTCCACCAGTCAGAAAAGTTTGAGAACTCCTATATGTTAAAATAATACGTATATAGTTATTTAAATAGGTAGTTCAATTTTACTGTTTATTTTACCTGTTAATTTTTTTTATCCAATAAAAATGTTGGGCCTTAAATTGTGCTGAGCTGTGCTGTCATTATTGGGAGGTCATGGATCTTACAATACATACTTATTATTATTATTATTATGATTATTTATTTCTTAGCAGACATCCTTATCCAGGGCGACTTACAATTATTACAATATATCACATTATTTTTTACATACAATTACCCATTTATACAGCTATACAATCTAGGTAAAGTACCTTGCTCAAGGGTACAGCAGCAGTGTCCCCCACCTAGGACTGAACCCACAACCCTCGAGTCAAGAGTCCAGAGCCCTAACCACTACTCCACACTGCATGTATAATTAACAGATACTGTCACATAATTGAAAAATGCAGAAGAAAGTTACATAAGAAAAAAACAAAACAGAATAGTAGCATTAAAGGAAATGGGAACATTTTGGTTTGTTTTATATGGGTCAAACTGCAGGAAAGCACAACTGTGCAACCACAATATTGAGCATTTTCCATTTGTATAATGATTTAAAATATGTTATATAGAATAGGCTTGATCTGTTCTTTCAAATATGGTTCATACCTTTTACTTTCAAAGTAAAAAATACCAAAGCATGAAGACATCCATTTATGGAATTATCAGCAATATATAATTTTGCAGCAACTATTCACAATACCAATGCAAATAAAATGCAGTAATAGATGAAGCAAAATGTAGCAAAACAAAGTTCCCTAAGTATTATTCGATATCTCCCTGATATACAGACTAGGCCTACAATTGGTTATAGGTGCCGCCCTGAGGACTTAGAATCCTTGGAAACATTCGTACACTAACCATTTACGAGCCATGCATTAAGGCGCTTCTTTGGTTAAAAACAGTATCTCTACAACAACTAAATCTCTATGAAACTCATCAGAAAACCCACTACACCGTGTTTGTTTTATTATTGTCATTGTGTATTTTGTAGTTAAGGCTATCATAATGCATATGTAGGCTATATATTATACCAGCAAGTTTTAAAACAAGAAAATATTTATCTTATATAAAAGATAACGTTTCTGGAAGTGTAAAATCAATTTTCTAAATACCCTCCCCCGCGGTCCTATTGACTACTATTTTCATGTCTGCGATTTTTAAAACACGAAAGAGCATTCTTTTTGGTGGTGCTATTGGTTATGATAGCGCCACCAGAACCTTAGCACTGGTAGCACTGGTCGTTCCGGCGCCCTTGCAACGCAATAATCCTAACATTTCGCTCGCTGTGTCCCGCCAGGATCTACAGAGGTAATTTGACACTTTTAACAATTTGCGCAGAAGTGTTAGCGAATGTTAACACGTGAGTGCGATAGCGAATGTTTATACATTCGTCATCTTGTAACACTATAGAAGACTGTTTTGAAACACGTTGAAGCATGTTCAAACATGTGCTACTATTTCATGTCATTTGTGTCAGATGTAGTAAATAACTGTAGAACTTAAAAAGCTAGCTTTTAGGTAGGCTATGAAGCTAACAAATACTTTGTAGACAGTTGTTAAATATGAATTATCAATACATTCTTTATCAATGTAAATGGTGTACATGGTCATTTTCTTTGTTTCTTTGTTTTACAAAACAAACATTTAATTTATTTTGAAGTAAATTAAACGGTGTTTGTGGGATACCGCTCACTACCCAATATTCAGATAACAAGCTCTTTATTAGTAGTCGTAGTCGTAGTAGGGTTTTTTTTTTAAAAAATAAACAAAATGTATTTATTTTTTTAATTTTTTAGTTAATTATTTATTTATTTTTATTTTTGAAGTAGTCTTAGTCGTAGTAGTTTTTTTTCCCCCCAATTTGATTTTTTTTAAAAAAATTTATTGACAGTAGCAGAAAACGTTTTACAGACGACGTCCGCGTCGGCCACCCTTCCTGCGGGTGCTGTCTGATGGGATCGGGGTGACATCCTCCATACGTCCGATCTTCATACCAGAACGAGCCAGGGCTCTGAGTGCAGACTGTGCACCAGGTCCGGGGCTCTTAGTTCTGTTGCCTCCATATTAGTAGCAGTAGCAGTAGTCGTAGTTGTAGTAGTATTGTTGTTGTTGTTGCTGCTGCTGCTGCAGAAAACTTTAAATAACCAGTAGACTCTAAATATATAACATGATTCATACCCTAGATCATGCATTGTTTTCTATTGAAAAAATAAATACAAGAATAGCTCCCTTAAACCAAATGAGAACTTCTAAACATGTTAACCCAGTCTGCAATGTGCTAAGCCTGTACAATTCTAGAATGGGCTGGGTATATCAATATCATTATAGAATGGGTCAGAACTATTCTAGAACTGGCCGGATTTGGTGCGCTTATGAACTGTATATGTAATGTTGACAGTTAAATTCTGTGCCATGCCCAGTTAAACACGTTTTTCCCCACTACACAAATCTACTTAGTACTGTGTGGAGTTATATCTTACAATACATATAACACACCCACGTGGAATTCATAGGCATCCTACATTATGAGTGCTGAGTAACTGCTGTTTATCTCCTTTATGCAAAGTAGTGTTTTCTGTTGCCTAAGAACTCATGCATCCTGTTTTGCCCAGTCATCTAAGGCGAAAACTGTGTCATATAATAATTAGCATTTCAAAATTAGAGTCAACCTGACCCACAATTCGTCTAAAAACTAGAGAGTCCACCATGGCAGATTCCTTAGGCAACAGTCGCTATTCTAAATCTGTAATCGTTATACACTGCTATTATGATGCAGGTAGCCGTTTTCCCCTTGCTCGAAACTTTTGGAATCTCTGTTACAAATCTCTGATTGGACACGAGGGTTGTAATTCAGCTTTGCAGATACACGTAATATCTAGGGGTAGTAGTGGAGCTGGACAAGCAGTATGGCATTTCAGGTCCAGGACCTACACCGGCTGGTATATGTGAGTTGCTTGTCTTGCTGTAGGACATGTATTTAAATTAAAATAAAATATTACAACGACTACTTCTACAACTACTACTTCAGGTACTAACAACATATAATGTACTACGACGACGACTACTAGCCTACTACTAGTACTACGACTAATAATATCATATATATATATATATATATATATATATATATATATATATATATATATATATATATATATATATATATATATATATATATCAAGCTCCATTGTATGACAATACTTGATCGGCATTAAAATCAATAAGGATGTGCTGCCATTTAAGATACAAAAGGAATTCGGCAGAGGTACGCTGTCAGTGAAATGCTCCAGCAAATAATCTATGCAAACAATAGGCGTGCCTTGGGGCTACGACTCAGAGCCGGAACTGCACGCAGAAAACCCCAGTATATAAACTACTGAGAGAGTCTAATACGCAGATCTGCAAAAGCTTCAGAGACCTTGGGAGACTGACGAGGAATATTTAACGGTACAGAGTGGGTTAGCAAAGAGCATTGTTTTGAGAAATAAAATATCCTAATGTAGCACAGGTTACCAGCTATGCCATATTAACTTAAAAAAAGGTTACAACGAGCACGCAATTGCAAATAAAATATATCAGATACAATTTAATTACTGCTTGAAAACGGATAAGTGGTCAATGTAAATTATTAAATCTTTTTTTTTTTTTTTTTAAAGGAGACCAACAACAACAAATCAATTTGGAAGAGACTATCTTGTTTATGTATCCAGGTTAAAAAAGAGTCAACACGCGTTTGCTATTTTATTATATAGTTTTTTTTGTTTTGTTTTGTTTTGTTTAACATGGCAGATGGTGAAGCCAGCGCTAGTAGTTCTGGGGGTAGCCTTGGTACGGAGAGCAGCAATTTAAACGTGTTGAACTGGGAGCAAGTGCAGCGCCTGGATAAGATATTGACCGAGACAATCCCCATTCACGGCCGAGGAAATTTCCCTACTTTGGAAATGAAACCCCGGGACATAGTGAAAGTTGTGAGGAGCAGACTGGAAGAACACAACATAAACGTGAGAGATGTGAGGTTAAACGGGTCTGCAGCAAGCCACGTACTTTACGAAGACAGTGGCTTGGGGTACAAGGACCTAGATCTCATTTTCTGTGCAGACCTTAAAGGCGAAGCGGAATTTCGGACTGTCAAGGATGTTGTTCTCGACTGCCTCTTGGATTTCTTGCCAGAAGGGGTAAATAAGCAGAGGATTACACCTCTAACCCTAAAGGTAAGTAGTGAAACGTAGTTTTTGTTATTATTGTGTTACACATCTTACAGTATTAATGTTCTAACCCTCATAATGAAACCACATGTTAAGGATAAAACAAGTTATGTGCATTTAATTATGTTAACTGAAAACAATACACTATTTAAAAAAAGATTCCGTGGGATCCAACCTAATTGTGTTTTAGGATAGTAAGGTATAGTGGTGCACACGATGTAGTTTAGCAACAACACAAATACATATCTCCTTTCGTTTTAAAATATTTGAAGTTATAAATTCAGCTGCTATTATTACAATGCAGATCAGTTATCTCCAACCAAAACCGTTAAATATTTTTTTTTTCTGTAAAAAAACGAGTAAAATCTTAATACTTAAGTTCAAACGATTTGTGCTGTAACGTTTACATCATTTTTTTTTTTTTTTTTTTAATACAAACGAGGTTTCTATGCGTTGTATGTCTAGGGCACACATTATGTGAGGCTGCTTGAACTTTTTTTTTTTTTAATAAATAACAAAAGCAAAGATCTAAAATGGGAAAAAAAAATAATCCACATGGAATATTTAATATAGTACATTACTTTTTGTTTTTTTTCTATATAATTAAAGGAAGCCTATGTGCAGAAAATGGTGAAAGTCTGCAACGATTCAGACCGGTGGAGCCTCATATCCTTGTCCAACAACAGTGGCAAAAATGTGGAGCTGAAGTTTGTGGACTCCCTGAGACGTCAGTTTGAATTCAGCGTAGACTCTTTCCAAATCAAACTCGACTCTTTATTGCTTTTCTACGAATGCTCTGAAAACCCCATGACGGAAACCTTTCACCCCACCATCATCGGCGAGAGCGTCTATGGAGACTTCCAAGCAGCCCTTGACCACCTGTGTAACAAAATCATTTCCACCAGGAACCCAGAAGAGATCCGAGGAGGTGGGCTTCTCAAGTACTGTAACCTGTTGGTCAGGGGCTTCAGGGCAGTTTCAGAGCCTGAAATCAAGTCTCTCCAGCGGTACATGTGCTCCAGGTTCTTCATTGACTTCTCAGATATCTGCGAACAGCAACGAAAGCTGGAAGCTTACCTACAGAACCACTTTGTGGGACTGGAGGACCGCAAGTATGACTATTTAATGACACTTCACGGGGTTGTTGATGAGAGTACAGTGTGCTTAATGGGGCACGAGAGGAGACAGACCCTCAACCTTATTACCATGCTAGCCATTAGCGTCCTGGCAGAGCAGAACATCATCCCAAACGTGACAAATGTAACCTGCTATTACCAGCCGGCCCCTTATGTGGCAGATGCCAATTTCAGTAATTACTACATTGCCCAAGTCCAGCCTGTGTTCACCTGCCAGCAACACACTTACTCAACCTGGTTGCCCTGCAACTGAAACAAAAAGGGACATTTCCTATGTATGTAGAAAAGGGGTTGAACCAGTTAAGGGTGGATTAAAGATCTGCTCTAACTATCACGCTTGATAAACCAGGCGTTTTTTTCATATTATATTGGAGCAAGATCTAAAGAATAGGAAAATTGGAATCAGCTCCAGAGAGATCTGTCATTATAAGCATATAAGCTTCAGCTTTCCCTGCTGCAAAGGGCAAGGAAAAGCTTCAATGACAATAGGGGATTGCTGTAAAACTCCCATAGCCACTATGAAGCAAGAGCTGGGAAGCCTAATACTATTCAGTGAGATTTGGAAGATCATAACATATTTTTCCATGATGCTGTTCAGATCTGTTCAAGCTAAATGAGTTATATAGTCTTGATCGCTGCATTTGGGTCTATGTATTGGTAGATCATGAAAGTGAAAGTTATTGCTTTAATAGAATGTGTGGTTTAGAAGAAACAGATCCAAGGCATAAGTATAGCATCTAAAACGGCTGACATGATCTAAGGCTCCCAGTGTACACAATTCTCAGTCTGAAATGTGAGTTGCAGGGGGGCAAAAAATAAATAAATAAATAAATAAATAAAATTAGTTGTTATAAACCTGAAGTGTGTTTACAGACCAAAGATTTCTCATTTTAAATACCCAAGTTTGAAAAAATAGTACTATATTTATATATGTTAACATGAATTAAAGTGCCTAATACCTATGGCAGGTGTAAAAGAAAAGTTTTGTGGCTTTCCCAATGTTTTACTTTATCAGGGACACAAGACAAACCAACTATAAAGCTTGTGAATGTGTACTGTATGTGGAAAAGCCCACAATTGTCATGACGAATACTTGTACAAAATGACCCGTGCGCTTTGTGTTCATGTACATTGAGTTTACAATACGGCCTTTAGAATCTGTAGCACTTAACCAGTGTATAATACAATGCTGTGTGTGTTCTTGTTTTAAACCAAATGTCTTAAGACTTTGGACACTTCTGCAGATATTTGGAAAGGTGCAGCTAAACTAGAAAATCCCAGTTGAATTTTAAAAGGAATGTATTTTGCAACTGGAATCTTACAGCTAATAAATTGATCGAGTGAGCCCTAATCTTTTAATAAACGGGTAATCGTCTTTATTACATATTAATTAAATTTGATCATATACTAGATTTAGGACCCTGGACTATTTTGAAAATGTGTTTGTAAAAAAAAAAAAAAAAAAAGTAATAAAAATGACATTCCAGTTGATACCTGCAGTTCATGCTGCAATATTACTTGGGGTACTGTATATTTTATTTAATTGATTTGCATTTGATCCTTCAGCCCTATTAAAACATGTTTATTGACAATTTCTCTCAGGTCAGTTGTTAATATATATTTGTATACAACTGCAGGATTTGTATTTTTTAATGTGAAACTGAGAACCACGCATGACATAGATTATGCTGGTTACAATCTGAACCCTTAAAGCTAACACATAACAGAAGTAACGCATGCATTTCACACTGGTTAAAAAAAAGGCTTTTAAAATACACAAGCATGGTGTTCTTATTCCACCACATTCTCAAGATGATTTAGATAGCACCCATACTTGTTTACTTCAGCACCTTGCCTGTGAATTCTATAGGGTCTGTCAAAGCTATTGAAATGCCTCTCATTTTGTTTACCAAGATAGTTCTACATTGGATCCTGTGTGTTTGGTTGTGTGTTCAGTGTAAGGCAACCTTGATTAATTGTGAGAAGGAATGCTTTGCCTCCTGGAGTCTGTTCCTTTTAGGCTGCAGCTCTGAACTGAGGCATACTTGTCAGAACTCTTAGCACTGCTCTGAGTCCTCAGAACGCAAGCAAAGGGAGGGCTGGGGAAATAGGATCAGCTGGTGATGGGGTATGACTTTTCTTACCACAACTATTGGTAGTAAATACGAGTCATTCTCTCACAGAAGCCACTATAATCTGCAGTTCTTCTAGAACCACAAAAATGCTCAAAGTAAATTATGTTTCTGTAATTTTTTCTGTGAAGATATTTTACATATATTTTTACTTTTGTCACCCCCCTTGAAAAAATACTGGATTTTTTAAATACACTAGTTCAATAGTTCATGCAGGGAACAGGGTCACATATTTTTAGACATATTTGCCGCTTTAGAAAGATCTATTCAAATGTGGTGCAGCAAACTTACAGACAGCAATTATCACAGGGAATTTTAGGAATAAAAAGTAGGGATATCACCTGCTTTCAGTAAATTTGGTTTTGCACGCAAGGTGTTTTATGTTTTTATTATTTAGATATAACTTTACACCTGTAAAATTGATGCTACGTGAAGCAGTACCATTTGTTGAAAGATTTTTTTTTTTTCAGTATAGAAATATTAGCATTTTAAGCACTGAACATGGTTTATGTCAACCTAAAATGTACCTTTCAGAAAATGTAAATTATTTAATATTGAATTCAACTGAAAATACACAGCTCAAGAACAGACATGTCAAACTGGTGTCTGGATTAAAGGATTACATGCAAATTCAAATTCTGTATAGAGGACATTGCACTGGGGATTTCCTATTCATCTGAGTTTAACTCGCTCATGAAAATCACACTGTTGCCAGCACAGTATGCTCACCCTTCCACCATCAGTTTATGTTAAGTGTTTCATTGATATGTTATTTTTTACACTGCTGACAATATTCCCTATGACATGTGTTATGATCTTATTTTGAATAACCCATGGCTGTGAGGCAACTGCTTCTAATAAACACTGAGGATTTGTTCTGTCATCTGTATGAACCCTAAAAGTGTTGACTAATAATAATAATAATAAAATAATTTTAAAAAAAAATGAAAGCCTTTGCATTCTTTTGGAATTTAATTTGAAGTTATGGTCTGTTGCTGGGGGAGGTTATAGTTGTGCAACATATGTTTCTTAAAAGCTGATGTTACTATACTTCAAACCATAATTAAGCATAATCTAGTGTCTTAGATGTTGCACAGTTTTGCTGGTTTTAAACCAGTGACCAGTACATTGAGTAACCCTGCTGGTAAAACACAAGGGTTTTTATGTATTGCTGTAACATATCTACTGCAAGTCTTGGGCTACTGCCTTTACACCATTGAAAAGCTTAAAGACATTTCAATGTGAAATCCTTTAGGTTGCTACTTATTAATTGTATTATGTTTACATTAGCAAATAAAATGTTTCTGCTATAAGGTGCAACATGTTGTGTAGAAAAAAAGCTTGTATATTAGTTCTTAAGAGGTCAGGGTGAGGGGTTGTACTTGGAATACTTCTTGTTGTTTGCAGTCCCCAATCCTGTTAACTAAATAAATAAATAAATAAATAAATAAATGGATATATTGTATACTGGTTAAATATGTTGTCATTAAAAAATGTATATATTTCATTACTTCCGTTTTGTTTATACTGTTTTTGCTATCTACATTAATCATTATTGATCTGTTGAAAGAATTGAAAAAAAAAAGTGTGACCAAGAACTCTTGGTTCAAGCAAAATGCAAAGGCCGTGAATTTGCTTTTGCCACCCGCACCATTTCCCGCACCATTTAAACTCTGCCTACTCTAAGGCAACCTATTACAGCAGCAAACTACCCTGGATTGCTCTGCATGAGTTGAGTGATCTGACTGAGGTCTCATCACTTTTAACAGCTTTAAATAGTTGTGTCAGTAAAAACAAGATTGTGAATTTTGTTTACACCATCCAATATTTGGATTTATTTATTTTTTGTAAATAAAAGGAAGTTATTTTTTTCTACTGATCAGCATCTGGTGTCCTGGGTCTGCAATACCTCTGGCAATTTATTCTGAATGAATCCTGAATTACCCTCATTTACAAGATTCAAAAGCTTTTTAATATAAAGAAGCTGGACCAACAAGTTTCTGATTGGGACCTAATAAATAGGCAAAATCCAGCATTCTTCTTGCCAGCTTCAGCTAATTCAGTCAGAAAAAAAACATACTGGCTTCTGCCAAAAATAGTTGGCTGGTTATTGTGTGGGATTTGCATGATCCAAAAAAAAAAAAAAAGAAAAACGTTGATGCTATTGTCCCATACATGACTTTGCCTGCTCAACAAATTTGTATAGAATGTACATTTTACAGCTTACAAAAAAACAACAACATTGAATTCATTTTAGCGAATAATTAAGGTGTGGCCCTGAAGCACTCAAAAAGTGTTAAAAAGAAAAAAAATTCTTCTAAATCCAGTAATGGTTAACTTGCCAGCTATCTAAACACTGTTTACATTTATGCAAATTTTAACCAAACCACTTGTGATATTAAAGTGTAATCTATAAATATTATCAGGCACCAGCCCACAGAGAAGAAAAGCCCACACTTTTTTGTTTAATAGCACTTCCTGAGAACAGTTTTCGTTTTTGTTATTTAGTACATTGTGTGTATGGGGTCTCTTATGTCATTTTGCAGTTTAAGCTGCTAGAAATACTCACACCATTCTGTTGCCCAAAATGCACAAGATCTCTTATACAAGAGACATCCTACACAGGACGTATTCACTTTTATCAGCTAGGTAGTGTCATTATTCAAAATCACTAGCTGCTTTACCTGTATTGTGCATACTTAATTAGTGTAATACTATTGAAGTGTTGCTGAGAGACAGACAGAGAGAGTACAAAGACAATGCATGGCTCAGAATGTTTGTTAATAAAGCCATAGTAAAGCCATATGCTCTGTAATGAAACAGCCACACAAGACAGTTTGTGTTGATATTGATACATTACAGGAATATTTGAACCCAGGACATGCTTGTGCACTCTCTACAATGTTGTTACACTGAAGTATTCCACTTCTTTACCTTCTGGACAATATGTTTCTGCTGCTCAACACTATCCTCTATTATGTATAAATTGCATGAAAACTCCAAATTTCTTACTGTTGCATACTTCAAAACTAAGGCAACAAACCTGATTAAAACTATGCAACTCCCCCTAAAAATCCTATATAGGTATTTTTTTTGGTCAAAAAATGAATAAATAATGTTTTTAAAAAGACAAAGATACAATATAAGATGATTGATTTGCGTGAAAAGTATTCAAGCACATCTTACTATCAACTTTAAAAACTTCTGACTGGAAGACCTCTATGATTGTCCAGTATACTGGGATATGATAAGCTGCTGTGGAACAGAAATTTTCTTCATCATTTTAGGTTTATTTCAATATTCAATGAATGAGTCAAGAGCTCAGATAAAGATTAGAAATAATAAAATGTATTAGATATGATGTTATATTACAACATGGGTTGTAATATGGCTGGCGGGAACTACCATCTTTTGAGGTGAAACTCCGACAGCGGTCAGAGGGCATCCAAGGCTGGGTGATGGGACCCGTCGACCCCCCTAAACTGAGACACAACTGCAAAGTAGGCGATGGGGAGGAGGGGAACAAACTTCAGATATTTTGGTAAAGGTAAGCACTGCATTCAAACTATCCGACAAATCATATGATAGGGAGGCGCTGTAGCCTCGCTTCTAGAATCATAGAAAGCCTCCCAAATAAGCCATCATATTTTGAATAGGAATTAATTGCAGACCCCAGTCACCTAAAAAGAGATCACAGCTGGAAAAAAAAAAACTAACAGAAATAGCTTACATTTCGTCATCTAGCACCCTCCCTTCAATTATGAAAGGAATATAAAATTTCAATTAAAATACCAGATTCTGCCGAGTCAATGCTCAGGGCTAAAAGTTTTTATTAAGGCAAAAGTGAGTATGTATGTGTGTGTGGGGGGGGGGGGGTTGGCTTAGACAGGGGCAAAATTACAGGCATTATTGCAGTGGGAGTATTTTTAACATTAGGTAGGTAGATAACGTTTACAATTAGGCATGCTTAAAATTTAAAAATAGAGCACAGCACACGCTCACGATAAGAATCAAGAAGTGCAGTTAACATATTTATTGACTGGTGAAATATAATTCAAAGTTGCTGCAGTATGTCCATTGTTCTGTCATTTCACATATTTTCACAAAACAAACATTCAACTTTAAAGCTACAGTGTGCAGTGCAAAAGCACATCATGAAAAACACATATGTAGGTGAAAAACACTAGAATAAAAGTTGCTACATTAAAAAATATATATATATAAAACACGTGACATTTTCAGTCCACCAAAATAAAGGGCTTTACATAATCTCTAAGTAAGTAATTGCAGTGTCCAGTGTGAAAAAACAACATGAAATAATAAATTAACATCCAAAGTAGCACTATAGCATTAAAATGTTCAATACAAAAAAAATGCCTGAGATACAAGCTCTTGCACTGTCTAAAAAATAAAACCCAAAATACGGATTGTAGCGTAACAGGAAAGCGTAATCAATCAGACTGCAGAGTCTGTATCTTGTATCATGTGACACAACCGAACTCCACGTCTTCATCATCTGAACCTTCATCATTGATGATGCAAGCAATTGTCTGAATCATTAATTTACAGAGCAATTACTTCTAGGGCAGTTTTATCATGTGAGCCACGTTATTTCCCCTCAGGCATTATTTCACAAGGTTATTAAAAAATGGCAATTGATGGTGAAAATTTTACCTTCAGCTAAAGGTTGGAGGGTTAGGGGGGCTGATCATTCAAACTCGGGGGTTGACTCGGCAGAATCTGGTACATTAAAGTAAGTGGAAATGTAAAGATATTAAGCTATTTACCCTTAAAATAACTTTGTTTTTTTGATATTTCTCTTCTGCTTTATGATGTTTACAACCACTGTGAGTGGTTCTGGGTTCTCTTTGTCTGGCCTTGTCTGGCTTTGAGCGTACTGAAGAATCCTAACTGACGGGCACAGTTACACACTTCCTAATGCCATTCAATTCGTGTGACCTTTTAACTCTGCTGGAAGATGATGACAAATATAGCCATTTTTTGCACTGAATTGTGCTGGTGTCAAAAGAGGTGATATGGAAATGTTCCTATCAAGTACGAAATATAACCATTACTGTATGAGTGTTTACCTGCTAAAGACCCTGAACCTGAGATGCAGTCATGCCCGCCCCCAAGGGCATATAAGAACTGCCTGCACAGATCACAGCAGGAATCTGGCTCCTTTGATAGCCGCAAGATGGCAACTTTGGCTCTCCCAGGCACACGTGCTTGATGTGGATAAAGCACCGCTGTTAGATGCCCTCATTACACCAGGGCATACCTTTTTATACATGCAAGGGTGCAAGAATCAAAATAGCATTGTTTTTGTTAAATGTAAACGTGACCTGTACAATGGATTCTGTTCCGTCTTCATTTTACCTATTTTAATACTGTTTATATATATATATATATATATATATATATATATATATATATATATATATATATATAAAAATCAAAGGCAGTTTAATCCCATTTTATAGTGGGGCCCCACCTTCACCCCCAATAATCATACAGAAGCCCCTCTCTAAACTGGACATGGAGGTGTCGGGTTTAAAAACAATACAATAAAATCACACTCACATACATTTATAGTGCTCTGTCAGATTCGCATGTACTCTTTATATATATCTATATACTCACGGTTCTTGCCCCTTTAAAAATTGACCCAGGACCCACGAATGGAGTTTTTAAAGCGCAGATGCGCTATTTTTTAATAAACGAAAACAAATAAAACACAAAATAAACACCTAGCTCTTGTTCGAGCACTAACTAATACAGCGACAGGAACCTAACTAAAACAGGACAGCTAGGCTGTTTCCCTGTCACAAAACAAAACAAAATGACCACTGTTTTCTGACAACTCTCACTATACCTTCCTTTGCACGCACGCACGCACGCGACGCGACGACGCGACGCGACGCGACGCGACGCGACGCGCACGCACGCGACGCACGCACGCACGCACAGGCTTTTCACACTGCAGCCCTGCACAGACTTGCTGCTTCTCTTTTATATCCTGCACCTGGCTCTAATTTAATAAAAATCACCAGGTGCAGGGGATAATCACCAATAAAATATATAATTAACAATAAAACAATTAACAGAAATAATTAAACAATAAAACAAACTAACAAAAATGTGCCTGCGCACATGTCTTACGCAGGGAGGATTTTAACCCCCTCCCTGCTGTGCGAATTTATGCAGGAACGCCCACAATTACATATTCATCTAAGGTTGAACCGCAAAGAAAAACTGCTGCTGCAAACAGGGCCATAACCAGAGCTGACATTCTACCAAACTCAGGTTTCAAGCTACAGCTGGCAGTAATTATGACTGCTTGGTATTTACTGTTCAACCTCCAAATCTACGTTACACAGCAAACCAACAGAGAAAATAAGTGTCTTTTGTACTTTACCAGAATTTGTACATGAGCATCAGCATTGAGGATGCAAAAAAGGAGGCTGTGTGGTCCAGTGGTTAAAGAAAAAGGGCTTGTAACCAGGAGGTCCCCAGTTCAAATCCCACCTCAGCCACTGACTCATTGTGTGACCCTGAGCAAGTCACTTCACCTCCTTGTGCTCCATCTCTCGGGTGAGATGTAATTGTAAGTGACTCTGCAGCTGATGCATAGTTCACACACCCTAGTCTCTGTAAGTCGCCTTCGATAAAGGCGTCTGCTAAATAAACAAATAATAATAAAAAAAAACAACGAGGACATGACCTCTGTGACCTCATAGCTAGTTACAGCCATGGCTGCAAAGCATTCCCTAAAAAGTCGCTAATAGCGCTGCGCTTGTTTCGTACATTTCACTCTAGACTTCCGACTTGTTTGCGACTATTGCGACAGGTGCAACACTTTAGTACATCTACCCCAGAATATGGAACTAATATATTTTCTGACCTTTTCCTTGGTAATTTATATGTATTCTCTCTAATATGCTGTTCAATGTAAATTATTTGAAAGTAGCTTCAAATGCCATTTTATTTATTTGTTCACCATTCCTTTGCCTTTTATAATGTTTGTAATCTTGTTGTGTGGTTCTGGGTTCTGTTTTCATACCCATTGGCAAGGACCTCATCATGTACAAATCAAACACCTATTTCAGAGACACACATTCGTGACACAGCGTCCAACCAATGGCTAATCATCTTCCAAGCACCCAAGCATCCTACAATACGGGGTGGTAATTGTTATCAGATTCGGTACGCAATCAAATTTTCAGTCAGGTCGCATACTGAAAAATTTGACCGTAATTGTACTTTTGCTTCCCAATGTATTTGGTGTCTCTCTTCTCTTACAATGTTATCACGTTACAATATCACTTCAGGTAAATTACAGTTCAATTATGGTCAGTCATGTCAACTACTGGTAGCCCCTCTACCAGTACCATTCCCAATATTCAAAGATCTCAGTTGAAATGCCACGTTGTCACATGATTTGAATGGAATGAAGGTCTCTTCATTGCTAGGCAGTATGAATTCCCCAGACAAGCTCAGGCCAGTTAAAGACAGATACAGAATAAAGAAAAAATATAATAACTCAGTATTATATCAGAACACAGAACTACTCACAGTCTTTGCAAACATTATGAAAATGCAATGGAAAGGTGGAACAAATAAATACAATTACATCTGATGTTACTTGCTCTTTAAATAACACTGCACTGCGAGGGTTATGTACAAAACGTACCATCTGTTTTTCCATAGTGGTAGAGGCTGTTACTGTTTATGGGTTGCATTTGTTTCCTAAATTCATAAATAGGTCTTACTGTCATGGTAGTTCCATTATTGTGGCAGGGACAGTACCTTCACAACAGCCCCCTTTTCCTCATTTGCATACAGTTCAACTAATTCATAAAACAATTTGGTGACAGTAAATGGCTTTTACCAGCATAAAAAACACCACATACTGCTGACAGTAATAATATTGGCTTCTCAATGAGAAAAGTTTAAAGTTGTTTTTATTCTATTTTCATTTGCTTGATTTCTGCCATGGTCTGTTTTTGTTTATCAGTTTTAATTTAAGGTATATGTGTTTTGTGTTGTTAATTATGTAATATTGTGAAAACTGAAGGTAAATGTATTTCTGACTGTAACATGGGTGTATAAAGCCCCTGAGTTGAATTAGTTTTTCATTTTCAAGAATGGCAAACGTTGCTACTGTGGCTTGGGGAGTGCACCAGGAAGAGGGGGGTTTATTAGAAAGGCAAGTTCTCCAGCCCCGTACCTTTGAACTCGGAGATGACAATTTGGGTGTTTGATGATGAGACAAGAAGGTTTCAGCTCCATAGACAAATCCTGGAGGGGTAACTAAAGGATCAAACCCATTCTTCTTCTTGTCTTGTACTACCAGTGCCCTTGGATGGGCCATGATATTGCATGGATTTGTTAGATGTGTCATGTCCTCCTAATCCAATAATTGTTTCAGATGGAATTTACCAAGTACAGCCTCCTCTGCTGGTGTTCAGCTTCCCTATGGAGAATTGCTGCTTTTTTTAGCCTGACGTGCTTTGTTCTACCATCTCAAGATGCTTAACTTACAACCAAGAAAGCATTGGCATGTCCTGTTATCTCGTCCCAGATTTGTTTTTCTCTGTTTCATTGATGCAGTTTCCTCTGCAAACAATTTCTCTGCATTTGCCACAACCTGTTCGCTAAGAATATCAATGGCTTGAGTGGAAAATTGGGGATTTCTTTGCCATTCTCTCCGCTGACATTACAATAATGGGATGAATTCATTTAAATACAAAATGCTATTGGCTGTTGAAAACTTGCCAGTAGTTTTCCATCTCCAAAAACATGCCAATAAAACAGGACCATCACTATATTTATCCTGACGGTGGTTTTATGAATAAGGCAAAAAAGCTGCCACAGTGTATTAATCGGACAATCTGGAAATACCATCTTTTTATGCATAACCATCGGTGGTTTTCTTTATTACTGTAATGAGGATCATACACAATCCTTACTGCGTGGCATATAGAACATTTTGTGGTGTCATGTGGGGTCTTATTACCTGTAACACAGGAAGTGAAATTATTGTGTTGTGGAAAGATACATTGTAATGGGATTCACCCAAAACAATAACAAGCCAACTGTAAATATATTGTAATAACAAGAATAAAAAATGTTTAACATTTTGCATATTACACTTTGTGGTAACTTAGAATTTAATCAAAAAAATTAGAGTTGCTTTATTATTTCCGCATTATTTGCCTGTTTCACTGTTTCATGGCGCTATTCAAACAAACTTCCAGTCATTGGCAAGATGCTTCTACCAGGAAGTGAGACTCAGACACAGAAGCTGCAAGTTTAAGTGCTAGTGCACCCTTTTAATAATAAATAATAAAACAATAAACAAAACACTGGAACAAAGCAAACAGGCACGGTGGCCAAAATAAACAGTTAAACAGAAACAATACAAACACTTTTAAATACACATGGTTTCAGACCGAGCCCCCGTTTCCACTGAAACACGGCACTATAAACTCCCCTAAACAGCAACGATGCACCAATACAAGGATACACCCTCTCACCTTCAACTCCAACATTAACTCTACCCAACACATTAACACCCTTTATATACCCTGTGCCACATTCCCAGGTGTTTTTGCAGGGAGGAATTTAAACTCCTCCCTGCCAACCCAGTATTCCCCACACACACCCACACCTGTGCATTGGCAGGGCTTTCACCCTGCCACACACCCCTAACTGCATACCAGTGCATTCGAAAAATTAGCAAACAGGGAAATCGCCCCCTAAAGCATGAAGAAATCTTTTTAGATTGTCCAATAACATCCTTTAATTTTGGACACTATTATTATTTAACCATTAACATTTTCAGTAATTGACTAAAAGCATTTTACAGACAGCACGTAATTAGTTTCTGTTGTCTAAACAGGTGCAATTCACAAGATCCATCCAATTCCCCAAGGCTACCATCAATATTATTATGAAATAGAAGGTTACTGCCCACTTATGAGAAAGTGCTTGGCTGAAATGCCTATTGGCTGCAAAACACATCTTCAAATAAAATACCTCATGAAGAGAAAATTATATTTAGAGAAATTATCAATATGTGATGTTGTTTGAGTAAACACAATTCAACAGTTCAACACTAAGAAAGGAGAGACATTTTTAAACATATTTCACAGCATTTTTCTCCAGTCTTTTATAAACTCCTGTATTTTTAAAGTATAAAATTCCTTGTTTCTGGGGCAAAACTGACAACCAAACAACACAACATAAACCTATATGAATTACATTCAGTTGTTTAGTTCGTTTTCTAAAATAAACAGGCAAAAAAAAACCCTTAGAAAGTTAATTTAAGACAGTAGGTAACAGTTTGAAAATATGCAAAGTAACACATATGGGGTGATGTATAGGTGGAAACAATAGATCGCACTATACCATATACCCTTTGGGAATGTGTAATACTGAAGGAAACCAGTACTTTGGTTTTCATTAATGTTATGTCATGGTGAATAAAATATTATTTGGAAAAGTGATGGCAAGACATTAAAAAGGACAGATTAAACTGTCTGGATTAGTGATTTATTTCGTCAGGAACTGTTGCTCCTCATCGACATAGTGCTACAGCGGAAGGTAGCTCGTCCACATCTGCTGTGGATTTCCAGGATGTAAAGAGGCAATTGGCTTGGTTGTGGGATTGGAATGATCCCACTGACCTTTAGTTTTCCTGAGTTGTTGTGGGCAGTTGGTTTTGCAAATTGCATTAGTGAGTGAACATAATTGGACATTCTAAATTGTGGACAGAAACCATGGTAAATTGCACAGCACTTTTGCAGTTTTGCCAGGCTATATACTATGCATTTACCATAGTTTACTATGGATTATAACGATTTACCATGCCTCTGTTACTAACCATGCTTGCCTGTGCTTTACCATTCTTTAAGGGTAAAGTAAAATATACTACTTTTAGCTACTCACAAAGGCAACAACAACAAAAAAAACAAAACATTTTGTACATCAAGATGTCAGAAATGACAGAAAGGAATATTACATTTAAAAGGTTCCACCAAGAGTGTCTCCTCTGCTGGGGCCAGGTGTGGATGTGGAACATTGTTGTTGTGATCTGTGTTGTGAATGTCTATGGAGAAATCATTATTAGTACTGCGCTAGACAATGCTTTTCAATCAATTTTCTTTCCACCCATTAGCCTGATTAATATGTCTGGTTCCCCTTTAATTGTGAAGAGGGTTTTTTTTTTTAATTTATTTTTTTTACTTTGTTACTTTTTAACGTTAATTCAGGATTTGCAAATATAACACAATGCTATATATAAACATTTTCTCCACCCTGGTACGTTAGCTGTTGGTCACATGGTCTGGTTGCAGTTAGACCAGTAGTGTGAGTTTGAACCACAACACATGAAGTATGTGTTGGTGTGGGAAATATTGGGTTGGTTGCATTTCTCCCTGTCAAAACACGTGGGAATGTGGCTGGAACCGACAACTGAATAAGTGATTAAGTGATTAATTAGGCTCCAGCCACAGGTGTATAAAATAGGTGTTCACTTGTGTTCGTTCCCACAATAGGGCACTTCTTTCAATGAGAACTGTTGCCAGAGGATGCATGAACTGGATACACTGTGATGTTTTGAAGAAAAGTGGTCTTTTTCCCTAGCAAAAGAGGAAAAAAGTAACTTCCTAGTTGATTTACTAATGATTTGCTAAAACACACACAAAAAAAACAACAAAATAATTGGTAATATGTTGAAAAAAAATGCTGCGATATGGACATGGAATATAGCAAAGGTAAAGTAATTGGTTTCCTGTAAACACTGCAGGGTATTCTGCAACACTTTAAGTAGCTTATAAAACGTAAACAAATGTTAATTTTTTGGGCCTGTCTTAGCCTAAAACTCAACATTTTATTACAGATTATTGTCCTCCTAGATTTTAGCTTATCATATCCTGTTCTAACAAGCACTTTTCCACATAAATCATCTGGGTTCCCTGTAGCACATTTGAAGTGCCTTGCACAGAAGGTCAAAAGACTGAATAACATAATCTTCATCAAGTTAATTTAGTAATGTAAGGCAGCTGATGTGAGTATTGTATCTATAGGGGATAACACATTATATACATTTTATCCAACGCCAATACCTTTTTCATTTACTTACAATGTCACTTTAGGTCACCCCTTAATTAAATGCATGTCTATTTTCAAGACCCTGGGGCAGGTAATCATCACTTACAAAGCTCCTCATTCATTCACATGGTGATACATCATGAGATATGCATCTACAGTACACACTGGCTGGTGGCTTAGTTTAAACCACACCTGTGGCCTCAGTAAAGCTCTCAGAAGTCAGTAAGGGGGGGGCGCTACTATGAAAGGGCCGGACAGTTCTGTAAAAAATGATTTATTTATTTTTTAAAAGGCTAGAAAATTGTGAATAAATATATAAATTACAGCTAGTTAGTCTAAGTTCATACCTTTCAAATGAGCCATTGATGATCACTCTAGGGCTTGTAGAACCAGAGAAATTATGTTTGAAGTAGCAAGTGTCAGTCAAACTACAGTGAACAGAGCCAAAATGGCGGCTCCGTGTCTGGGGTGGCGAGAGTAAAAAAACAAGCACTAATATTTTAACAGGTGCTTTTTATTAGCTCACGGAGTGTAAGGGCAGCATACAATACCAAATCAAACGGTGGGGGTGTAGGACGCCCAACACACTCCCCAGTATAAAACACTCGAGTGTTTTGAATGTAAGTTGATAAGTGCATGCGCGTACGTTCAAAACACTCAGCTGCGCTTTGACACTCCCTTTCAAGACCACAACACTACACAGCTACGTACAGGGCCGGCGTATCCATAGGCAGAACAGGCGGCCGCTTAGGGCGGCACTTTGAAGGGGGCGGCAAAAACAGTACATAATTACCTTTTATACTTCACATTTCTTTAATAGTAAAATGTTCAACATCTTTGATCACTGTTTCTTTTTTTTTCAAGCCAAAGGAGCCAAGCTACACAAATCAGTTTTGTTTAAAACACACACTACGTTAACCCAGGTTTTCATGGACGTTTAAATCTGTGTTTTTGCTAGTTACGATTTCAATGGTAACTTAAATGTAGCCTTTGTTCCATTTATAGTACTGTATTATGGTGCTGTATCCTTGTGTTATTCGCCAGATTGAGGTCGTAGCGAGCAGGTGTGCACATTTATTAAAACCATTGAAAACTCAGTTTTCAGAGTTACGAACATTTCAGACTTACGAACAACCTCTATTCCCAAGGTGTTCGTAACTCTGAGGTTTTACTATAATTACCCTGACAATTATTCTTATAAAAGGACGTTGCTAAAACAGAATACTCGAAACGTTTTACCAATTTTATATGTCTGAAATTCACCGATGACTGTCCTCGAAATCGCCAAATTTGTAGCTAGCTGTTTTTGACAACAAATCGCACCAAGTCAGCCCTTAGTCATTAGATTTGGCGAGAAATTCGCTAAATTGGCAACACTGCTTGAAGGCACAGAAGAAAAAAAAAAAAATTGATTTCCACACGGCTTATTATTGCCTTGACACAAGGAAAAGAGAGCGCTTCATCGATGCCAGACACTGAAATTAGAGTGGTTGTGTGCCATTTAAGCATTTTCATAACACATCGGTAAAGATTCTTTAATTCTTTAAAGTTAATTCTTATCTGGAAATGTGTTGTCCTTATCGCTTATGAATTCTCTTAATTAAAAAGTTGGGACTTGCCACTAACTCACATCGGCCGGGTTTCCACGCAGCTTAGAAAGTCGTCACTCCCTACAGTCGCTATTCATGTGATGTTGCACATACCACGTGATTTAAGCAGAGAAAATCACGTTTGTGACGTAACCTCGCGCAACTTTCTTCTATAACTGAAGGCCATGCCAAGCAATCCTATTGGCAAGCTTCTTTGACCACAGGAAATAAGCATACAGTACAAGGGACTCCATTATTTAACGTTTCAGATTATTACCATTTGACTCATAAAAACTGCTTTATAGTTAAATTATTTTATAAGCAAGGTTATAAAATACTGAAGCTACTACAAATAAAAATAAAAATACCCATTCAACAAATACATAAATAAATAACGACGCCCATTACTTACTTTTTGCTATCTTGATGATTGCTTTACGCTTAGACTTTTCTGTCCCTTAAGATGCAATTCATTGTACACTAGACTTAAGCAGCATCTATCATGGATACTGTACCTTACCAAGGGGGAAAAAGTGACGTTTGTACCAAAATGTATATATTAAACTAGCATAGCTGTGTTATTGCTGCGGGCTACTGGCAACATCAGGTTTCAGTCTAATTCATTGAGCAAGATTTGTTTTAAAAGTATGAAAACGAAAAAGAAAAGAAAAACTGTTAGTTTCACGAATGTGCAGCGTCCCTGTGGAATTTGGATTCACGTAATTATTATTATTATTATTATTATTATTATTATTATTATTATTATTATTATAAGAACATCTTTATAAATGGGAAATGCAGGCGTGTAGGGTAGCCTATTGTAGATATGCTACCGAAATTTAAAACATTTACTGTACTAAACATTTTGACTGGATCATTTTTATATCATTAACCTAAATGCTGGTATTAGTTCCGTTCGATCAGTTGCTGAAGCTACGGTTCTGTAGGAAAACTTTGTGCATATTATATGTACGTGTATTTAAGTTTGTGATAAATAGATATGAAATCAAAAAATGTTTAACCACTAATACAAGGATAGTACACAGCGCTTTCTTATGCAATGTTGTTGTTTTTTATTATTATTATTTGTGTAACGCTACAGTATAGATTTTTATTTGGCCCCGCTCTCATACTTTATAGGTGCTGCTCTGTCAGACATTTTTTTACCGGGTCTGATCTGCGTCACTTTCGCGCCGCGGCACAATTGATAAAGGTGGCACGTGACTTAATCGCAGGTCAAGTCATATGATCAGACAGTCGCTGGTCCTCCAACGCAACACGGTTTGGTAAAACCTGTTGTTCCGATCCATACTTTCACATGGTGCTTATGTGTTTTAGATATTTTATTCTAAATTATATATATATTTGGGGGTGGCACAAAATCTGCGGCCCCTAAAGCCACTGCGTTAATCCGGCCCTGACGGTAGAGTTTTTGTGAGCGTTAGAGTGTTTTGAAAGTAAATGAATTAATCCTTTGAATGTAATGTACTGTAGAGTGTTTTGAGCTTGAGAATGGTTTGAAAGTGACTAGTAGGGTGCTTTGAACGTACTGTAGCGTGTACAGGGGAAGGCAGCAGCAAGGCTGGTGGTAGGTGACGCAATTATACACGAAGACATTAGCCCGATATACGCTCCTTTCAAAAGAACCGGTGGGTTTGTACAGTGGTATCGGTGCTATGCTAGGAGAAATCGGGTTAGCCCAAACTCCGCTTGTATTTGGATTGCCTCGCCCTGTGTAATGCGCCTGTCTGCGTTAACCGAGATCGCTAAAGTAAGTTGAAAACACTCCCCATAGTGTTGTTTTGCGTGAGTGTTTTGAGCGTACTACGGAGGGCTTATTTGCATGTTAGCTTCAGATTTAGCTGGCAAAATAAACATTTTTTTTTTTCGTGAAAACCCAGATTTATTTTTTAAAGATTTGCGAAGGATAATGTTTTTCAGATGTATATGTTGAATCGCCAAGTGTCAAAAATATATTTAAGTTAACAAACACATTCTTAAAACTTTAGAAATTTGTACTTTCAGATGTAATTTATAAATCTTTTTTTTTTTTTGTGCACTTGGAGAGTCAACATTTAGCTAACATTTCTAACAAATAAATCCGTAGCAACAAAATGTATGCTAAGGAAAGGGGCGGCGTATAAAAAAGGTGGCGCGCCACTGCTCTAAGGCACTGTGTGATTTAAACTTCTGATCTGGTATGTAATGACTAAAACAGAAAATTACATTAAAAAGTGAATCTAAACAACAGAAAGAATACACTAGTTAACATACAGAAACTGTGACATTTAAAACCCATATCAAGTTACTCTTTAAATAATTTGGGAATAAGATGCATCTAACTAAACAAAAAAGTGTTTTTATGACTACCTTCTGCTCTATAGACCATATATTCAAGGTTAGGGTGCAATGATATTCTTTTCTTGCTGCAATTTTTAAACATGTTTTAGCTGGACAGCTCAAAGTACAAGTGTATTTTATTAATAGCAAGTAGTAACAACAGTTTGGGATACAACTCTTTGGCCTTTCACCTCTTTTAAGGCACTGGCTGCTGCCTCAGGGACTTCAGTTTAATTCACATCTCTCAGACAGCACTGATCCCCAACCCCCAGTGATAGAACACAGAAAGAAAGTGCAAGTATAAAAGTGCTGTTGAACACAGCGACACTAATAGCAGAGATAATCTTTTCTAAAATGTAAATTATTTTTGTGCCGTGTAAATGCATAAAGATGGTTTAAGCAAATTCAAGTTAAGTTGGTAGCTATTTCACAACTGAAAGGGGAAAAGGAAAGGGAGAGCTGAACCATATTAGTGTGTTATATAATTGATCCTGATGGCTATCCAGCTGTCCAGTGGCTTATCATCATTGGAGCTGGCAGATTTGTCTTTAGATGCTTTTCACTGCAACCTACTGAAGTAATCGCAGTCGTGCTAAACTCATGTCCCTTGAAGAACCACACGGGGAGACAGCATGGTCATTGTGTGTAAAAAGGCTTTCAACAGCTTTTCTGTGCACTGTCAGAAGAAAAGAAAAGTTTCATGCCCCAGATATCAGTGAAATTCACACTTTTTTTTATTTTTTTTTTTTAGATTTAGCACAGTCTGAGAAGGTTAAAGGCTTATTCAACTTATTGGCCCTTGTGAAACTGCAGTGTTTACGTGTGGGTTGGGGACAGGATAATAAATAAAGCTCATGCTTCAAACATTGCTCAAGTTAACAGCACACGGAGAAGAGTCTGATATATGCGGGTACTAGAAGGAGAACACATTAGAATGTAAGGGTGCTAAAAAAAACTCATTTGCCCCAAGATGCCCCTCCAGCCCCAGGTTAGGTAACCTGCAAGATTGTATATTCCTGAGCTCCAGAACTGATATTAGCCAATTGATTAACACACTTTGTTCAATTACCAGGGCTGGATTAAAGGACGAGGGGGCCCTATGCACAATAGCTTGTGAAATGGTGTTGTAATTAACAGCCTGTAGGTAAAGTGTATCTGCAAGGAAAGCTTTCAGTTCTACGTCAGATGCATGTTCACCATTTAGACCTTGCAAAATAAATACAATGTATAACACATACTGATCTTGGGCATCAGTTGACTCGTCAGTGACCACTGACAAGCAACCAATTTACCAATTCCATAATCTCCTGCTTGTGATACTCGGCAACTTCAGGTAAGTATTCACATCTCATGATTGTATTGTAATGACACATATAGCAGAAAAAGTGTGCCAAGGCAGAAAGACTAATTATGCGAGAGAACAAGCTATTTATATATGTAACGTAAAAATAATAATTATAATATATACAGTGCCCTGGCAGAATAAAATGAGCAAAATGAGCATTGGAAACAATGTTATTCTCTGATGTATTTAGTTTAATAAATATTGTGTATTAAACTATACTTATTTAGCAATGATATATAAGTTTCTTGAACACTCATTCATGCTAGCAAGTACTGTAAAGATTGCAGGTAAATTATTTGAGTTAAGACGGGGTGCCAAATACTTCAAACTTCAAACACATTCGGTTCGGTTTCTGTTGCATTGTGAATTCTAACGCGATTGCTTTCACACTGGCCGATTTTGAGACGCATTACAGTTCCCCCTTAATCGAGCCGAGATCACATTTTCAGGTGAATCCTAGTCCTCTTCTTTGGTGCACACTTTGATGTGAAACAAATATTTTTGATGTTTCACACCTGCACAAACAATCCGAACTTGGGTGTTAACTGAACTCTAGCGCGAATTATCCTCTCCAAACAAACTAGGTGTGAAAGGCCCCTTACATGCAGACACACAGCAGATCTGTACAGTTTAGTTAATGTGATTTTTTTGTATGAAATACAAATAATTATGAAATAATGTATTTTTATCTCAAGAATATTGAAAAAAATTGTGGTATTGGGCTAATTTCACGATTTCCTTGCAGTATATAAAGGAAGAGAAACAAACGCTATGGACTTAAACCCTTCTTGCAGACGGGCAGCCTCCCACATTATACACGTTCACTTTTACCTGCCTTTTTTTCTAAAATTCAAACCCACTAATTAAAAAGGAAAGTTTCTAAAATCTAAAGAGGCATACTGTGCACGTTTGAGACAGGACAGGTTTTTAAATTGGCCCTAAAACTGAAATAAATGAATTCGTAAATTGAGCCTGATTCATACATTTTGTCCTGCAGACTGACAGGGCATGGAGCATTTGGTATTGTACATTAGCAGGAAGCTGCTTGCATGAGAGACAGACCAGGTATGCTGTAATCAAGATGGAATGCCGAGCTGTCATAAAATTTAAAAAATGAACCGAAAGCAAGTTTCTGTGCGCCTCTCTTCCTGTGTGTGTGGGCCTGGCCGCCCACATGCACTTTTTATAAAATGTCCCAAAAACGTCGACCTCGCGTGGGCCCCAATTCTGCTAGGGGCCCTACGCTACAGCGTAATTTGCGTATAGGTTAATCCGGCCCTGCCAATTACCATAATGTATTCCTAGCCTATTTACATACATCGACATGTATTGGCTAATCCTCACCAGAAGGACAGTGCATTGACTTTATTAGGAGTGTCAAATGGTGACACATGTTGGCAGACCCCTGGATAGTCAAAATATTCTTTAAATGCCAGTAATGTGTCCGATGGCATTACAGTGACACGTTTAATAAATTCTCGCAGCTAGATGTCTGAGTTGAATAATACAGACGTGTCTTTCAGTTCTGCAAATGGGGCCAGGATTTTTTTTGGTACAGATCCAAATGTGAAAACCAGGGTTCTACATCTATATTATAAAATCTGACGTACCTTGCCGGTCAGTTTGGCTGTGTATAGTGTCCAAATGACTAGCTTTCCTAGCTGATTAATGTAGGGAATTTGTCCTACGGCTGTGTTGTTGGTTAATAGCCCTGAGTTGTAAAACAGTAAAATATATTTAGTGATTTAAACTGCATTGAGTCTGCTGCCTGCTGTACTGCTTAAAATCAATGACTCAAGTCACTGCTCCAAACACCAGAAGCACAGCAGTATTTTGTTTTAGACATTGTGTATAGATTATGTAATGCACTTTAACATACCAAGATGGTGAACCGATATTGAAATATATTAAATGTCAAATGCAAACATTTATATTAACATATAGTATGGGCAAAGCAAGGCTGAGTGTAGGGTTAGGGTATATGAAATAATACAAATGGACTTGGGGATTTCTTATAATATTTGTGTTTTTAATGTGGTTAACATATATGTTATATAACTTGAAAATATATCATTAATATATTTTAAAAACATGTAATTTAAATATACTTTTTATTTTGGTATGAATGGTTCATAGACCTGCTATCACAATTAACAACTAGCAAGTGTTTAAAGCAGAAAATATGGATTTGACTATATATACCAGTATTTTCCATTATATAAATGGTCGACATGTTATACATTTAAAAGCATGACTAATAAAATGTAGTTATATTATTTATATTATTATTTCATAATGACCTGTTTGGAATAAAATCCCTTTGAGTTAGTCTTACTAGTGGTACTTTTAATGTATACATTATTGCTATAAAGTGTGCAGTAGTTTATAGAACACACACTTTACAAAACTATAATGTTTGCCTTCTGATCGTTTAACTTTTTATAATCAGGCAGTTGTTTTCAATATAAAAAAACTGCTATAAATAACACAAGGGTGTTCTTTTTATAATAAATGAGAGTGTTGTAAATGGAACAATGACAGTTTGCTTATGTAATACTAAGAGTAACAGAACCTAAACCATTGTTATGTTTTCCTTGTTTGAAATGTAAAGGGAAACTCTATTTATCTGTTAGAAGTATTTAGCAATAGAAACATGATCATATTTCAATCACAGGAACTCACTCCTAAAGTTCTTTTATAAAGTCCTGGTTGACAAGTGCTATACAATGGAGAAGTTTCTATAGAGATTCCCAGACTTACAGTATGGTCACGTTCTCACAAGGGAGAAGACCCGTCTCCTCCCACTTCCCAACCCCATCCCAGGTCTCTCTCTCTCTCTCTCTCTCCCCCTCTCCATCTCCATCTTTCCATCTACACTTTTTTCCACTGTTATTCATACATTGTATTATTATTACTGGAACAGGGTGGCACTCAGTTACATTCCTTAATTCCACAGAGGAGTCCTTCCAGGAGACGGAGCAGTAAGCCTAATGCCAAGGAGTTTCCTCAGCAGCTTTACTCATTTGATAGGATTAGTGTCATTAACTATTTCTTCTCATAGCCTTCTTACAGATTTGAAAGGCGGAGGCACACTTACTAGACCCATTCACTGTATTAAATAGTCACAGCCATCTCTGCCCATATTCTAAGTTGTGTTTTATTTATTATAACTATGTAAAACAAAGAGATTTAGACAAGATTCAAACTTGGGCTGACACATGACAGATGCAATTTTATGTGAATAAATGCAAAGTCTTGCATTAGAAGCAAGGGCGTAGTAGTGGATGAATCTCTTAAGCCAACTAGACAGTACGTAGAAGCTATAAAAAAGGCAAGTAGAATGTTAGGTTATATAGCCAAGACAGTTTAATTCAAATCTAGAGAAGTTATATTAAAATTGCACAATGCACTGGTACGACCACACCTAGTCTATTGTGTACAGCTCTGGTCCCCATATCATAAGAAAGATATTGAGGCATTGGAGAGAGTACAGAGGGGAGCAACATGATTAATTCTAGGATTGAAGGGTATGTCATATGTATAGCCTAGAAAGGAGAGACAGAGGCGACTTAATAAAGGTATTTAACAAAGTAACTGCAGAGAATTATTTTTCACAGGTCACAGAGTTCAGAACCATGGGCCACGGGTGGAAGCTGAAGGCGGCCATATTCAGAACCGAGGGGGGAAGGATCTTTTTCATGGAATGTGTGGTGAACCATTGGAACAGGCTACCGGACATTTGTTGAAGCAGAGACTATTGGATCCTTCAAGAATAGGCTGGATGCTGTCATGAGCAATACTGTATAATCCTCTCTGTGACCATAATACCTTTAGCTAACCACCTGGAGGAAGGGCAGTCCTTTAGCCGTGGATTCCTAGAGGTTTCATTTCCCCTACTAACCTGGTTAGGGTTTTTTTTTTGTTTTTCCTGTCCTAAGTGTTAACGGACCATGCTTGCATCAAAGCGAGTGAGCATAGGTGGGCCGAATGGCACTTTTCTCGTTCTAGAATTTCTTATGTTCTAAAACAGTTACATACATATAAAAATTGGGCCCTTGGTATCCAAATAGCTTGTAAAATGCCTATTCTGATATACAGTGCATAGTCAGTGTTAGTATTAATGCTCAATAAAACCTTAATTGTATTGAATTGGATGGTATCATATTAAAAGACAATAATTATGATGGTCTATTCAAATGGGGGAATATATATATATATATATATATATATATATATATATATATATATATATATATATATATATATATATTTGATTGAAAAACATTTAAAAATACATAATTGTGTACATAAAGTACATACTTTTGCATTTTCTTATGATTAAGAACAAATATCATCTAAATATATATTATAAAGCATCTATTTTAATTTCTGATTAAGGATAATGTTTTGTGTTACATTTAACGCAGTCTGTTTTGGTGTTATTCTTAAAACAAACTGCCATCATTTATAAACAGTGATGTCTTGTTTCTTTAGAAAGTTACCAAACCACAAATAAACAATTTAGACATTGAAATTGTTGGGTGTCGTCGTCGTACATCAGAGCCGTAGCCAGTCAAGAAAAATCACAGACGCTTACGTATCCTAAGTTACTGTCTATCAGGGGCAAGCCCCCAAACCCCTACCTAAAATGACGTAATAATATTCACAACCTGGGTCCTCTTAACCAGTGGTTCCCAACCCCGGTCCTGAGGACCCACAGTGTCTGCTGGTTTTCATTCCAACTGAGCTCTCAGTCACTTAACTAGACACTTAATTGAACTGATAATTGGTTTAATTTGACATTTGTAATTGTTTTCAGCTCTTAAACGGTTGCAGAGTTCAAGTTACTTATAAAATGTTTCAGCTAACTTGAAATCTGCAACTGTTTAGAGCTGTTTAGAACTGATTTGTGCTATATTGCCCTATTTTGTATGTAGGATTTTGCACAGGGGTGAATCTGTTAGGTATCTTTAATTAAAAGCTCACCTGAACATTTGTTGTAGGAAGGAACCCAGGGTCTACCCTTTAAGCCCTATTTGAATGCACTCTGCTATTTTAAAACCGATATGACTCTTATTTTACTTGAATAGTGGTTGTGAGTGTTTTGAAAATAAGTGTATTATGTAAATATATACATCGACTCTCTTGTGTTTTTATTGGTTTCTAAATAAAATAATTGAACTTTTATTCTGGTCTCCTGGGGGGGTGCATTCTGGGAAATATAAGCACAAAAAGTCTGTATCCTATAAAATAACTTGTGTTGGGAAATTCTGGAATCTCATCTTTTGGGAATTGGCGTAGTTGGAATATACTGGTGTGCCCCTTATTGGTATGGAGGTGACATTGCATTTGATTCACACCCCACTTTTATAACACTACCCCTGCATGCAGGATATGAGTAGGCATCTTTTCTTTTCAGAATGTATGAAAATGTTTGCCTTGAGATTTTGAATTTTTGAACTCTCTGTGTTATTTCGGTAAACGTTCAGCTTTTTTGATAAGCGCAAATTTTCTTTCAAGACATAGCTTGTTGAATAGACGTTGTGACCATAGACATGGGTTGGTCACAAATGGTAAGTATGTGGGTCCTAGCATACTATGGTATACAAGACCGGGGCACTGGAAAGGGCCGGATTCAGTAGGAAAGGACTGCATCTCCCAAGAGACAATGTGGGAGTTGTAGTTAATAGGGCCTACAAAAATGGCATCTGCTAAAGAAACTACAAGTGCCCTGAACACAAGGGGTTTTAATTGAAAGGTAAACCAGCACAGCTGTAGGTGTTTAACGGCTGTTCGTTTTGTAAGTGGCTGTGCTGTTTAACAGTAAAAGGAAATTGATTCTGTTGTTTGAGGTCAATCTGGGGGAGGCTCATGATGTTGCCGGTTAGACTTGGAGGGTGAAGGAGAATTGGAAAAGATAAAGAGAGTACTGTATACGTAAAGAGTTTAAAAATTGGTAAGTAGCTTAGCTACCCAGTGGGTGAGATAGAGAAAACTTTTACAGTGAAGTAAGCTCTCCAAAGGGAGATAGGTGTTGTTTTGTTTTATTTTGTTTATGTGACGTATTATTTGCACTGTTAGATAAATCACAATAATAGCTGAAAAACATTACTCTCAATAAAAGTGCAAGTGCTGCCCTGTTTCCAAATCAATAACCTTGGTTTCGTTTCATAACTATCCGTGCTGACCAGGAGAAAGTTCCTGACATGACGAGCACACACGATCAACCAGGTATATGGCGGTCAGAATGTTTAGACATTCATTTGCTGTTCAACAACTGCACAATTCAGAATGGCGAGAGCAGGACATGTGAGTGCAAAAAAACAATGTCTTGTTTTTTTTATTTTTATACTAGCTTTAAATTTAGAAACAAAAAATCAGATGACCAGGTGCCAGATTGCAGTTATATTTACATAGATTTTAGCAGAAGAGACTTAAAAATCATGCCAGATTGCAGAATAGACATGTCCCGGATTGCAGTGGGTATGACACCATTAATTTCAATAGGGATTTTGTCGGGACCCAAAAATCATGCCGAATTATACAGAATGCCGGTATGTAGAAGGGATGGATTAGACAGGTTTTACTGTAGTTTAATATATTCTATCGTGAGAGATTCATAAGTTAAATAATTTACAGAATTTAGTCAAAGATGTCTGAATACAAAGAGGTGAATGGGTTTGTGTAACTTACTTTGTGCATTATCTAAAGACGTTAAGTCATAAACTAGGTGAACCTGCCTAAGCAGTGCATGGAGATGATTAAAGTGTTTATGATTTGTGTCTCTATATAAGCTTCTCTGTTATTATGTATTCACAATATTACATTTAAATCCAGCAATCTTTCATCATCCACCCCCATACACTTTCAGCGAATACATTATTTTATTTATACTTTCAGGCAGCCTGCAAGTTATACTTGGACTGAAAACCAACAGCGCTGCAATAAACCTTTTCTTTTTACCAGAAACCATGCATCTTAAAGGGGGGGGCACTGTAGTACAGTTATGAGTATGATTATGAATTGATATACCTCTTTCCTGTAAGGTCACACCCCCCTGGAGCACACTGGGGTCTCCTTCAGTTTTATTGAAAACAAACATTGGAGAGAGTTAAGTTTCATTTTAGTGAAGGTCATGTAACAGCACTGTGTTTATTTTATTGAATCCTCCACTTAGCGTCAAAAAGGTAAATCAATATTTTGCACTTTCAATAGTGCTCACCCTTTAAAGAGTAAGTCAGTAGCGGGGTTCTAAAAAATATAACGTTTTTTTTATTATTAGTTTATTTAGCAGACGCCTTTATCCAAGGCGACTTACAGAGACTAGGGTGTGTGAACTATGCATCAGCTGCATAGTCACTTACAATTACATCTCACCCAAAAGACGGAGCACAAGGAGGATAAGTGACTTGCTCAGGGTCACACAATGAGTCAGTGGCTGAGGTGGGATTTGAACCGGGGACCTCCTGGTTACAAACCCTTTTCTTTAACCACTGGACCACACAGCCTCCTGAACGTTATACGTCCCTATGTGTTGCTACAACTGTTTAAATACTGTTTCTTTTCATTATTAACACCCTGACAACTTTTTACACACATAACTTATAAGTTAGTTTCAAAGCTATTTTCAAAATGGCCGCTCTCGTGTACTGCAGATCTGAGATCTTTTAAAAACTGCAGGAAGAGTGATAAAAAAAAAAAAACATAACAAGTGCTCTGGCTTTTCTTTTCCATACCAAGTCATGGATCGTTATTGCTGTGTTACCTGTTTGACAATGTGGGCACTAATCCTTACACTATCAGTGCACTAGAGCGGACATTTTGAAAAGAGCTTTGAAACGAATTTAAAAGTATAAGTGTAAAAAGTTGTCAGGATGTTGACAATGAAAAAAAAAAAATTACAGGTACATTATTTACAACAGTTGCAGCACGTGTGAAACGTGAGGATGTGTAACGCTATATTTTTCAGAACTCCGCTACTCCACTCAGCTAATGATATAAGTATTTGCTCCAGGGAAAAGGCACCTTTCGTCCAGGAACTTCACATTGGAGTCGGTCAGGATGAGCTTGTGTGTCTGGAGCTGTCTGTGTGACAGTGATGAGGGAAGTGGGGTGTGTGTGCCAGTGCTAGAGGTGTCAGTGTGTGTTTGAGTGCCATAGCTAGGGGCATCAGTGTGTGTGTGTGAGTGCTGTGCTGTCCCTGGGCTGCTCTGCTTTGTAGTTTGTGTTGCAGTCCCTCCTGCTCTCCCTGCAGGGTCCTCAGTTCGCTGTGCTGGGCTCTGCTAGTTATCTTCTCCTTCACGGTCTTCAACTCACTTCTCAAAGCCTGATTTTCCTGGTCCGGCTCCTACATAGCCCCTCTTAGCTCCTTCTTTTCTGCCCTGTGCTCTGTCTTCAGCCTGTACACCTCATCCCTGAGCTGCTTTGACACGCTGGTCTCGGGCAGTCTGGCCAGGGTGTGCTCCCTGAACTCGGTGAACAGCTCCAGCTCGCTCTCTCTGCCCACTCTTTCAGTGCCTGGAAACTGAATTCAAACAAGTCCAGGCTGTTCTCACTGCCTTGGACCATCACTGTGCTGTTGTGGTACACATTTACTGTGAGCATGGCACTGTTTGTGTCACTGTGCTCGTACACAGTAATCTGCCTGCCGTTACAGATCCCCTTCTTCCTGATGGTGTTGTATGTGTTGCAGAGGGCTGTGTGCCAGGCGGTGGGGTGTTGTGAGTAGAACAGCAGGTTGCTCTTGGTCCTGCTGTCCCCCAGTACAGTATAGTCTGCGATAAGGATCTCCGAGGACTCGCTTACACTCTTAGTTTTTATACTGTTTCTTTGCCTGAGCAGACCGCAATTCCTCAGGGTATTGTATTTCAATGCTCTGCTTGGCTCTGGGCTGCTGCTCAATGCAGCAATATTTGCAACATTTGTATAATTTTCAGTGTATCATTTTTTCTGCCAACTGATTTAAACTGTCACACTGCATTTTTTTTTTAATTAGTTTTACTCTAGTGCAGTGAATCTGCTTATGGAAAAGCTTTATTTATTTATTTATTTTAATTATTCTATTTTCTTTGCCTTCTCTGCAGTGTGTAGATAATCAGGCTTACCTTCACTGTCTTTGTACTGCTCTGCAGTGTGTAGATAATCAGGCTTACCTTCACTGTACTGCTCTGCAGTGTGTAGATAATCAGACTTACCTTCACTGTACTGCTCTGCAGTGTGTAGATAATCAGGCTTACCTTCACTGTACTGCTCTGCAGTGTGTAGATAATCAGACTTACCTTCACTGTACTGCTCTGCAGTGTGTAGATAATCAGACTTACCTTCACTGTACTGCTCTGCAGTGTGTAGATAATCAGGCTTACCTTCACTGTACTGCTCTGCAGTGTGTAGATAATCAGGCTTACCTTCACTGTACTGCTCTGCAGTGTGTAGATAATCAGGCTTAACTTCTCTGTACTACTCTGGCTCTCTCTCTTTCTGGGCTTCACTATTTTCCTTTTCCCTGCCTTCTGCCTTCCTTTCCTTACTCGCTAATTTATTTTTATTTTAATGATCTTCACCTTATAAAGTCTGCTCCTCTTATTCTCAGTGTGTTCACACAGCTTTGTATTCAATTGTAAATCACAAATGAAGACATTTTATGTGAAAAATCTGTAATTTGTTTACAAACTAATTTCTCCTGTGCGTTTGTTTCTGGCAAACAATACCTGTAAAACTTGTTATGCCAATAAAATGTTATTTGAATTTGAGAGAGAGAGAGAGAGAGAGAGAGAGAGAGAGAGAGAGAGAGAGAGAGAGAGAGAGAGAGAGAGAGAGAGAGAGATATGCAGTCCAACCGATAACATGACAATAACACAATCTACTGGATTGTTCTGATAACTCAAGGAATCGGGATCCAGCACAGCAACATATCACCAAAGTGACCACTGAACACTTACACTTGCATTGACAGAGAAATGACAGATAAGCTCTGGTGAGAGGCTGAGCTCCATGTACAGGTAGCTCAGGTGACATTAATCACAGTCAATAACAAACTGAGGTGCTAGGATTGATTCACTGAACACAGTAGTCAACAGAAGAGTCTTTAGAGTAAAAAGTCTACATTTATAACAGCTTATCAAATCCAGCAGCTTAGTTGATGACAATAGAATCATAGTACTGTATAGCCTGGACCATTAGGGTTTCAAGGCATCTATCAAATGTTTTGTTTCTCTAATTAACCTTCTGGCGCTTCAGGTTGATCACAGAGCATTTTCCATACTTGCAGCTGCCATCTTTGTATCCATTGTTCTTTTTACAGTAACATTAGTAGGAATATGACTGGTTGTAGGTGGCCGCATGTGACAAATGTATCCTATAGTAGCTGCAATCAGAGAGCTGAACTCTGAAATTCCAAAAGCAGTATGTCTAGAGCCTACATTCCATGGACTGTCTTTGTAGAGAAGGTTGTGATCATTTGATCAAACAGATTTAATGATATTCAAGCTTTACATCCTCTGCATTACACATCTTCTTTCTGTGCAGACTGTCGAGCCCATCACCTCTCTTAAATCCAGCACATCTTTAACATGGTATTGTTTAAAGGCTGCACCAGGTGTCAGAATCTCAACCATTCAATGATTCACGCTCTCAAATATAATTAAGATCCAATCGCTCACAAGTAATGTTGATATAAATAGCTGAATGTATTGTGCTGAGCATGGTTTACTAGCCCCATCCTGCTGAAATAATCAGATTCACAGGCTTATCAACTGCTTTCATTCTTGCTTGTGAGAAGCTGCAATACATTTTGCTGTAAATACGTTATATTATTGGTTGGACTGCATTAACATGGACATCTTATCCAATTCCCACAACGCTATTATTATCAAGTATCTGAGCAGTTGCCACAGTGTTTAATAATAGGTTTATTCTCCTTACTGTGCTGGTTTAATTTATTTAGAGAGTTGTATCGGGGGCAGTGAAAACAACATTAGAACAAAAGCAACACTGTAACATGAACTTCATACAAAATGTGTCTGGTAAAATATGTATGGTTCTTAACTTCAAATCGATTCATTTTCAAAGAAAGGCTATAACGACTATAATTATTATAAGAAGTGTTTTGCATTTAAATATTTTTCAGCAGCAGGATTCAATGCTATGATCTTAAGGACTATAAGCTAAATGTTTCTAGCTTGAGCTAAACAAACAGTTAACCTTGTGGCTGGTAATTCAGTGATTTATTAACCACAGTCTGGATGCATGTATACCAATGTATATATTGCATTTATAAATTGTATGTATACATTCAGAGATGTACTGTATGTTTTGAAATTCCTGAGAATGTACTTTTGACATTCATAGGGAAGTACTGATGTAGATCTGTGCCTTGTCTCTGGTTGGCTTTATTTTGTTTATTTATTTTTAAACCGAGTTTCATTGGCCCTTGCATTATTTATTTTAATGTAGTACAATATGCATGTTTTAATTTCCATTACATTAGAGTAGATGTTAAAACTTCATGCTGATTTTAGACTCTGCTCCCGCCAAGATAAGCACCAACTAAGACGTAGCTTTGCAGTAAACTAATGTGATCCATCTGCGTCTCCATCCATTTGCGTTTCCTTCCATCTGATGATGTAGATATCCTTCTGCCTGGTGTTGATGGCTAAAGTGTAATGCTGGCTCCAGGGATCAGCTTATTTTGCCTCCCTGGTGCATCAACACACACAACGGCTGCGATGCTGGCTCCAGGGATCTACCACAGTGCGGTCTCCCCAGCACCTCAGCATGACAACAGTCTGGATTGAGCTGAGTAGGGTACATCTGTGGGGTCTTCAAGTGGGCACCTTCCTTCCTTGATGTTTCGTCGACTAGCCCACGACACCTCAAGAGGGCTCGACGGTGACTCTGGCGTCCCAGAATCACCCCCCTCCATCCCCCCACTCGGCTCAGCCCAGCTGACTTACCTGTGCATCAGCGTTGCTTTCTATTGTGCTTGAAATCGCCAACCAGAATCTTTTCATCTCAACCACAGCCAGTTGCTGCTCCTCTCTGCTGCTTCAGATAAGTTCTTCACTGTGTGGCGCAACTCTTGACCACTGAATCGAACGTCTCTGAGAAACCGGGTTGTAGAGTGTGCCACAAATCCTCGATAACCCACCTCCACTGGGTAAACCCAGACTCTCCATCCTCAGCAGCTAGTTCAGCATACCGAAGTTTCTTCCTCTGATTCGCCTCATCCACAGCATCCTCCCATGTCACTGTTAACTCTACCAGGTGAACGAGGCATGCTGATCCAGGAGATTTAACAGGAGATTTGCTACGGGATTACTGGAGATAAGAAAGTGGCTTAGTTAATAAGAAATCCAAAAATAGGGTGACAGCCATGGTCTGCTACCTCTTTTTTTGTGTAAACATTGGATACAATGTTTTGACTTCCACAGATGAAAAGCATGGGTTGGTTCACAATAACCACACCAAAGAGGTCTCAACAAAGACTAAATTACCCTGCTACTGATCAATGGCTTTGATACCATCTGCAGACAAGGCGGAACTGTTAAATCAGTATCATACATCTCAGCTAGTTTAAATGTTGATGTTGCCAATAATGCTTCATCTTAGGGGTATTGTTCCTTTTGTATCAATCACTAATGGCCACCCCCCCCAAAATGAACAGATAAGCCAAGACATACCAGGAAAGCCATATATTCAAAGTTGATCAAATACCACATTACAGTCTTTTAATTGGATTTCTTTTAGATTCTCACTTATTGCGTTCTCTTTTTTAAAATTGTCCTGCATACAAGCTCATGCTCTTATCTCTCGTATAAGTGAACTCCCATTACATAAACACATGCACCTAGTTGCATGATTATACAATATATTGATTGCTTTTAACCCTTAAAGTGACAGATTACAGTTGTATAAAAAAAATAATTCTCAAAGATGTTTCTTTTACAAAGCCACATTGGTATGGCGACTTGCCAATACCAAGACAGTATCATCTGTCTGAATTGTATTTTTCTACAGTACACTACTGTACTTCTTAAGGGGTTAATAGTATTTGCAGTAACAAATTTCATTCAGAGTTCATATTGATAAGGACAGTCTAAAGGGTTCAAAGCTAAATTACTTGGAATGTAAAAGAAGAAAGGTGTCTCATGGAGCATTTGCAGTTACCTCAGATACCAGCCAAACAGTAATGCTGATCGTAAAGTCAATGCAATCCAGATGTACCTTCTGTTAAGAGAAGTTATATTCTTAAAATAAACTACTAAAAAAGGCTACCTTACCAGAATTCTGAAATTGCACAGGGGAACCAGATGGTGGCTGACCCAACAAGTATAACAAAGACAATTATGTTTTTGCATTGAACTTGGAAGAAGAATGAGATATGCTCAAGTAATGTACAACATAGACTTGTCCAGACAGGTGTGTGCAGGGAGAAGTATGTCACAAGAAGGCGGCTGTATGCAGTTGGTTTTTTAAGCGATTCTTACATCTTACCTTACCTTCAAAATATCTAAAGATTTCTGATGCCAGCGATTAGTCCTACATACAGGGAAACTATGAAGACAGGCTATTTCAGCTGTAATGTGTAATCCTTTGAGTTTAATTTTTCTTGCATGGCTGGCTCAGTGACAACGTGCTCTGTGCGTGTGGATTGTTGTGTGCAAATAGTTGGCCCATTCCATGAAAATGAATGTCAGTTACATTGAATAAGTCATCAATATCAGTCCATTAGCAAGCCCAGATATCTGTGTACAGTATTAAGATAAACTGACCACACACATCTGAGACTTACTGTTCTCATTTTAATGTTATCCATGTACCAATTGTATCATTTTCATTAAAGAATGGCCCTGTGTTGCTGATTCAAATATATTTTAGCCTAAGAGCAAAATTCAGGGGGTGGTAGCTGGGCAGCTTAATCAACGTTTATCATCATTAACCTCCTATTTAAACCCCAATCTCACACACCTTCTCTGTCTTGTGTTTTGCTTTCTTGCATATGTTGTGACTCATTCTCTGTGCAAAATTTAAAACACTTAATTTTCAGCATGAACTAACTTCAATTCAGATCAGGAAACCTCCCTGATGGATTCTTCTCATATATCTCATTTATTTCTCAGATGGAAACTCAATACCGTCTACTTCTATTGCAGACTTCTACCCAGCAACGACCTGCAGCCCCGGCATTACGGAGATCAAAACGCCCCCATCAGCAGACTCTGCCTCCGGAGTAGCTATTTTATAAGGATTGGCCACCCGCTTAACTTTTAAAAACTGACAACAATATGAACATCCTGGCTGGAAGGGATAGTATGGCGTTATTCAATATTTTATCTGCTACACTATGCTGTCTGCTTCTCAAGCACACTTCCGCAAACTCGCAGCAGCTCCAGTCCCATTGCAGGCATTCCATCCACAAGGTTGTCTTGCACCACAGGCTGTAACTGCTATCAGTCTTCTGTGCTCAAAACTGGATTCTTCCTATCCGGTCAATCAAGACTGGATCCTTGCTTTCATCGCACAGGCAAGAGACTCTCTCCATCTAGCTCTAGGCACAATTAAATCATACATTAGTGAGATTGTTTTATTGACAGTTTTTCCCCTATTTTGCTGTCTATCCCAACAGTCCGTCACCTTGCAAGGAATCATCAAAATAGCCGGAGTACAATTTAGCATCAGTAATTGCATCTGGTTCTCATTCAGCCTCTACTATTAGGCACCACACTCTCTCCAAACATTCAAAAGTAAATAATAGAAGATATCCGTTTTACACCAACTGGAAACATAGTTTAAACAATATCATTCAGGTCTTTTACCAAATAAATGATCAACGTTAAAGATATCAATGTTACACTCAAGTCACAAGACATTAAGTTCCACACCGCCATCAAGAGGAGGATCAATATTTATTCTACATTATCGAGCTCTGTTAGATACGGGGGTACTATGTTCTATGAGTACTATAAAACATTCTCCACTAAAGCTGCCGCCATCTCATCAGCAGATAACCATTTTGTCGATCAGTCTTCCCCTGATTCAGTCATCTTTAACTGCATTTTCAGCGGTTCGTGATCCAACGCCTGCAGACTCTGCGCATTGACAGCCCATTCTACCTTCCTCTGTCAAAATACAATCACGATACAGCATCAGAGCATTTAGGATAAACATTAACTGCTTCGATAACTGCTTCAGCAGATCTCTGCTTTCTACAGCTGGGCCACTGCACGCTACTGACAGCACTCAATCGTTTACTTCCTCAGATCACTGCACCGCTCAGCAGATCCCGCCCTCTACTGTTAATCGCTCCTCACTACAGCAGATCTTGGCTCCCTCTTCAGATCTGCTCACTGTTGCAGCAGGCAAAAGTTGCTTTAGTTTACCGCTTAAATCTACAACTGTCCTCCTCCAGAGCTTCCAACGCTCCAGCTTGCCTCCAATACTCGTGGCAGCCATTTCTGCTTGACTTCCTCAGCAATCTAGTCGTATGTCCGCTCATCCTTTCAAATACTGCAAACATTAATACATGGTTAGAGACTGGAAATCTTGTTATGAGTTAAGGAATTCCACTATTAGGAGAATGAAACCCAAATGAAACCCAAATCTCTGAATGTGCGTTCACCTTTTCCATTCCAAGCAGACATGATAGTAGCAATAGCGCTGTCCTTCCTTCTCTCGGGACATGGCCCGCTTTACACTCTCAGTGCCCAAGTCCCAGGATAACCCATCTCTCTCTGTTGCAGGTTCCCTGCGGGATGCCTTCCCGCTCCCGGCTTCGGAGGCCTCACCTCACGCGAGGGCAGCACCAGACCAGTCAGGGAACCCTTTACTATCTCTCCTTTCAGTCCTAAACTCTTGGACTATTCCTATCGCCATGAGAGGAGCCTCTGCCAAGCAGAGCCCTTTTATATGTTTTGAGATCCTCAGGAACGTGATCTTCGACCACACTCTGTCCTCGGTAATAGAAGAGCTCATTGGTCGGGATCTCTTTGCTATCCTAATTTCAAGCCTGGGCCCCTCTAAGCCTGCACCTATTTCCGAGCTTCGGGCTCATCGCTCTATCCTTGGCCGAGCGTCCTCCGCTCGATACTAAAGAGATGAAATAGTGATCAGAGAGGCCTAGAGGGGTGACAGAGAGGGTGGAGGGGCAGCAGCTCCTGGAGAAGGTGAGGTCCAGTTGACGGCCAGCTTTGTGCATAGGAGGGGATGGAGAGAGACAGTTGGGGTAGACAGAGAGGAGAGGGAAGACAGGAGATAATCAAGTTCATCGAGAAAATGAGTGAGAGGTCCAGGGGGACGGTACAGTACAATTAGCAGGAGTTGACATGGAGAGGTTAATTGGACAGCGTGAAATTCAAAGGTTAACAGAGAGTGAGGACAGGTCAGAGGGGACAGAAAAAAAGTAAGGAGGAAGAGAGGAGAAGACCAGTCCCACCTCCCTGTCCAGTGAGACGTGGAGTATGGGACAGGATGTAGAAAGAGGACAGGGCAGCAGGAGTTACAGTGTTATCAGAAAAGAGCCAGGTTTCAGTGAGAGCAAGGAAATCAAGAGAGAGGTGGGAGGCAAAGGCAGAGATGAAATCAGCTTTGTTAGCAGAACAGTGACAGTTCCAGAGGGCACCAGTGAGAGTGCAGGAGGGGAGAGAGAGTGGGAGGGTGGGAGAGGCAGAAGGATAAGGTTAGAGGGGTTAGGGGAGCAGCGGCGGAGAGAGGACAGAGGACCGGAGTGAGAGGACAGAATAACATGGATGTGAGAAACAGTCATAGCAGGACAGGTGAGACAGATAGGTACAGTAGTAGTGGGAGCAGTAGTGGTGGGGGGAGGGTACAGACCTGTCTAGTAGTTGGCATCAAACAAACAGTAGAAACCAATCAAACAAACAGTAGATCACCTAATTAAAACAACACCACCTTTATAATGTTACTTAAATACAGCTGATGTTAATTACTTGAAGCAGGACCACTTACCTATCTGCCTCTGACTCTAGTTACCTGTAGACTGAATACTAGTAGATTCACTCAGCTTAAGTCGGCTCCATCCTCACTTTGCAAGGGATCTGGTTAACAGCTGCTAAACTGCGCTAAAGACAATACTTAAGCAATACAATAGTTTCAATACACTTCAATGGGATCACAGAACTACAAAACGCTAAGGGTGGGTGGGGGCGGAGTGTGGGTGTCAACTGGTGACCATAGTTTGTGTGATAAATATGAATTGTCACAAGGTAATTCCCTGAATAATTCTGTAGTCCTGGTATTTTTTGTCCTCATATTGCTGCCATGATGAGTGCAGTACCGTCATATCCTTTCTCACCTTCTGGATGGGGTCCATATCTACTGCTCTCACATTAGTTTGATTTGTCTTTGATTCAGTATGGGATTTTGGCTACCAATCCCAGACATTAAATACTGCTACAGGTAACAGATACATGCCAGTTAGCAGTCTCTGATGGGCTTGCCACTGCGGGGAAACTCATAAACTGCATGCAGTTCAGCTATTTTCCAGAATATTTTGAGGCACTGTAAATATTACTTCTGGCAACTAAATTGTATTGGTGCTTTTATACTGATTGGAGATTAACATGCTGAATTTTATTTACATTTTTTTAATAGTTCTAAATGAGTGGAGTACGAGGCCCAAACAGGACATTGATGCTGTGTGCAGATTCTAAATGCCTGTGGATATCATCTGTGAATGCATCTGGTGTGTATTTTTAACCAAGATTACTCAATGCTATTACACTTGGAATAAAGCTCACTGAATGTGTGACTCAATGGCATCTCCTGTGTTTGTTTTTTTTGCAACATCCTTAAACCTTCCCTACATTGGCATCTGTTTATTCAGTCTCTGGTACAGCAGTAAAACAAACGACTTACTCAGTATGTTGGGCATCTAAGGTTTCCATCTCACCTCCTAAGGGAAAACTCATTGCAATTTTTATGTTTTTTGTAGTTCACCGGGGTGCTCATTAAAACTGAGAATACCTTAGCAATGGAATTCATGTGTGATTCCTACTCTACCTACTGAAAATATACATTACACAGATATAGTAGGAAAGTGCTGAACTAGTGAACTGGTTAAAAAGTTTCCTTCGAACCAGAATGCTAAACATAAAGTACTGTATTTCCTGAAGCATCTTGGCATTCATAGCAGCGCCAGTTCATCTGACAGAGGAGAATGTTGGCACATTATTAAAGGATCGCTTTTAAGGAACTTAAAAAAGTGCTTAGAATATTTGCTGCGAGCCTGACTGCACTCCTGGATTAGGTTATTGCACCGGTGTAGAGGTCTAGACAGGAAAGAATATAGCATTTCTTGTTTTTGTGTTCCCAAGTGTTTCTTAAGTACTGCCTCGTTTGTTTAATAGACCATCATTTTCTATTTCTCTTAATCATCCTTACTGTATGTCTATCAATCTATCTAAAGTATAAAGTACGTGGACCAATGCAGTTTCTTAACATCCAGTAATTTAGACATTCTTGCTCATTGCATGAGCTTAGCCAGCAAATCAAAATGTTTTTTTATTAAGGTTATTAGCCTCTGTCTGATTGTGCTCTAGTGGTATCACCACAAAGCCTGCTACTTGAAGTTGGTTGAGGGCAGCAGTGTGGAGTAGTAGTTAGGGCTCTGAACTCTTGACCGGAAGGTCGTGGGTTCAATCCCAGGTTGGGGACACTGCTGCTGTACCCTTGAGCAAGATCCTTTACCTAGATTGCTCCAGTAATAAACCAACTGTATAAATGGGTAATTGTATGTAATAAAAAAAGAATGTGATATCTGTATTATGTGATATCTTGTAACAATTGTAAGTCGCCCTGGATAAGGGCGTCTGCTAAGAAATAAATAATAATAGTAGTAAACAGAGAACTTTTTTTTATTGAAACTGTATTTAATACCCTGTACTCAGCTTTACTTTTTAAACTCTCATATGTTATATAGGTAATAATTTAATTCTCCTTCTCTCCTAATATTAAACTAAGATCACAAGTAAAGTTATGAATAATAGGAGGCCGTCCGGGCCCTTCCTAGTAGCTGATTGATCTCTGAACTTTGTCTAGTCAGCTCCTAAATTATCCCAATGATTCTGCAGAAAGGGCGTGGCTTGGTAACCCATTCCATACACTCATGACCATGTAAAAAAAAATGAAGTCTGTCTTCACTCAATTTCTAACTCAGTCTTCCGGTCCAGGTTTCTGTACTGCTGTTAAAATATTAATTGGGGTTAACTTTGTAAACTCCTTTAAAGAAACCTTCAATACACACAGCTAACTATTACCTACCTAAAACAAAAGCTATACATAATATAAGAAAATGCCCACATGGGGCACTGTTAAAGCCCATATGGCATGATTAATTAATCATTACAGATGCTGAATGAATGAGCTGTGGCCTCAAACGCGGGGCTTTGCTTATAGTTAATAAACCATGTGATAAAGAGCATGAGCTTCAGCAGCAACCCTACAGGCAATTTCTTTTTTCCGTCATTGCTTTCCCCATGGCTGGTTCGGTTGCTGTACTATGTCAACTAGGTCAGCCATAGCATGTGTGGATATACCCCAAGCCAAGAGACCATATGCCAGGGTGATATATCTTCCTATTGCTAAATATCAGATATTAAGCTTTCTTTCCTAAAAGGATACGCTTTCTAACATGAACTAATCACTTTTTAAAAATGTACAGTAGGGGTCCCTGAGTGACTCATCTAGTTAAAGCGCTGCCGCTGTGCAAAGAGGCCATACTTTGCTGGGGACCCCAAGGGGGGCGTCACATTGGCTCCCGAGGTGGGGGATGGGAAACCGGCAGGGATCGCTTCTCCTCATCACGCAACAGTGAACCCTACTAGCCATACCCTGAGCACATTCAGAGTGAATAAGTCAGGGCTGGTCTCTGTTCTCCGGGATCAGTAGCCCGCCCACCTCTGCTCTGGATTGCCCAGCGTAAAAGCGATTCTGGCTTTGCTCTCACAATGTTCACATGCCCTCACAATGTCTGTGCTGTGTGGGGACCCTCTGTGGTGAGGAGAAAAAAAAAAAACATAACTGGACATTCCAAATTGGGGGAAAATAAATACAAATAATAATTAATCACTCTAAATGTATTTTAAAAAAATGTACAGTAGAGAAGGAAGGGAAGATGATTGTAAAAGTGTATGTCAAATTTACATCATGCTAGTGGTAACAGCGAAAAGTTAAGTAGAGCTAAATACTATTACTTGGTATGTTAGAGTCGGCATCATTGAAACCTGTACATGCCCATTTCTAGGAGAGCAAAAGAAGCACTGCTGCTTCCAGTATTTGAAAACGGTTTTCCATTTTGTGTATTTTACAAGCGCAAAAACATTTTGAATTCCTCTTCCTATGTCCCTCTTGTGTTGTTAGACATCTTTGTAAAAGTCACAAAGGTGTGATATAACATCAGGCCAATTCGTTTCCGTGCATATAACTCAGCCACCGTAAAAGCCACCTACGTGGCTCAGGGCTTAAAAGTACAGACCCGGTGCTTTCCAATTACGTATCTGATGTTTGTAAGCGGTACTCCTAGCAGGAGCTACGATCGCCTGAAGGTAAGTCTCTCATCATGTGACAGAGTTCTGAGTCGATTGCTCCGTCATTCTAGCCACCGAAAAGGGGCAGTATTGTTGGAAAGCTTATAATCTCAGCTTTCCATCAATACCAGCATACATAGTTCAGAGAGAGAGAGCGCTAGAGAAGCTACAGACCAGAGAGAGACATAAAGTGAGAGAGAGATGGAGTTTTATCCATTGTGTCTTGTGCCAGACAGGAAGTGCTTTACAGAGTGTCTAAGAAAGTAATGGGACACGGCTTGAGCATGTAAAATTGTAAATAGTTCTCTTCAGTGTTCCATATTCTGTTTTGTTAAAAAAAAAAGTCGTGATTATGCTCAGTTGGTAAAAGTGCTAATAAACAGTTGTTTTTCCCGTGTTCATTTTTTACATATATTCTCATCTCTACTACATATGTTATGCCTGATCCTGTTGCAGCTTACATTATATGAAAGGACATTTTGTTGCCTTTCATTTGATATAAGTTACATGCACACAGCACAAACTATCCAGTAGTTACAGATATATGAATGAAAACAGTGAAAAACAGGCAGAAATAGGGCTGAGTATAAAGAGTTAAAACTGTTAACTTTTTAATTTTTGTGGTTACAGGTTCACAAGGAAAGAAAGACCCTTATAGTTTGAACAGAAACACTTGAGGTTGGTTGAAACTGTTATATACTGATTATTAATTCATGTATCAGTCTTACAACCTTTATCTTATATAATTAACAGCCTCAACACGCAATACATTATTTATTAATATGATCAAACTAAATTGTTAATTCATACAAAGCTTGACCACATGTATAAAGGAGGAGTGGGGAGATAACTCCTTTGGCTCAGTTCATCTTAGGACTCAGAAGCAACAGAGCTTGTACTTTTGATCCTTTTCATCCTGATACATTATTACATGGGTGACTAATGAATTTAGTTTGTTTCTCAATTTGTGTGCCCTGTCTGTGCTTCTCCTGCCACTAGTTACCCTTCCACATTATCAAATACAAATGTTTACTGTACTTTTTTTTAATCCTGTTGAAAATCTTTCTAAATACTTACTTAAATGTTAACTGTTTGTTTACTTAGTTAAATGTATCATTTAAAAATAATGGCTACTATTGCCAGTATTTACCTTTTGGATGCTCTTGATTGTGATGTTGGTAATGCTCCTGGTTTATCACCTCTGTGGCTCTTCGGAAAAGGATTGAACCCATTGAGGGTCTGGGACTCCCGCTTTCATACCCTCACAAAACACTGAAAAATTCTGCTTGGTAAGAAATACATTGGGTTGATAGCAAAGTGAAAAGTACATTTGAATGACATAACAATGCAATTATGGGACTACAGCTTGAATTGTATGCAAATCACATTGTGCTATTGCTCGACAACATAAAACTGTAACTTCAGTCTATATCTGTTTGCTTTTTAAAAATCTGTTTGCTTATTTTCAAATAAACAAATAATTAAGACAATAATTCCACAGGGGACCCCAGTTACTGTCGGTTAATTAATTTCCAATTGTATGGTCTTTCAGTTCTGCTCTACTACCAGAACTGTTATTTGAATTCTTAGTTTATGACATAAATATTGCTACAACATGTACTATACCAATTTAAAGAAGCTTTTTTTAAACACACACATACATATACACACTTTAAGGCATTGTACTTAACTGCCTGTTTAATAGGGTACGCTTCACAATTAAAGGCCTGCAATTCTTACTAACATGCTCGGGGTAAACTTCTGTTTTCACATAGAACATTTGTACTGCATAACAGCCGCACTTATATGATGATTACTATGATTAGAATGCTATCATTATCATAGTTTCATCAGGAATCCTGGCTGAACCAGATACCTGGGGAAAATATGATTATACCCTTTGGAATGACAGATGTCTTTATAGCTACTTAGTAAAAAAATAAAAATAAAATACAGTGCCTTGCATAAGTATTCACCCCCCCTTGGACTTTTCCACATTTTGTAGTGTTACAACCTGGAATTAAAATGGATTTAATTGGGATGTTTACCATTTGATTTACACAACATACTTAACACTTTGAAGGTGCAAAATATTTTTTATTGTGACACAAAAGTTAATTAAACAAAAAAAAGACATTTGTTGGTTGCATAAGTATTCACCCCCCTGAGTCAATACTTGGCAGAAGCACCTTTGGCAGCAATTACAGCTGTCACTCATTTTGGGTAAGTCTCTACCAGCTTTGCACATCTGGATCCTGCAATTTTTGCCCATTCTTGGCAAAATTGCTCAAGTTCTGTCAAGTTGGATGGGGACCGTTGGTGAACAGCAATTTTCAAGTCTTGCCACAGATTCTCAATCGCATTGAGGTCTGGGCTTTGACTGGGCCATTCTAAGACATTCAAGTTCTTGTTTTTAAACCACTCCAGTGTAGCTTTGGCTGTGTGTTTAGGGTCATTGTCCTGCTGGAAGGTGAACCTCCACCCCAGTCCCAGGTCTCTTGCAGACTGAAACAGGTTTTCCTCTAGAATTTCCCTGTATTTGACTCCATCCATCTTGCCCTCAATCCTGACCAGTTTCCCAGTCCCTGCCGATGAAAAGCATCCCCATAACATGATGTTGCCACCACCATGCTTCACCGTGGGGATGGTGTTCTCAGGGTGATGAGCAGTGTTGGCTTTGCGCCACACATAGCGTTTTGCACTAAGGCCAAAAAGTTCAATTTTGGTCTCATCAGACCAGAGAACCTTTTTGCACATGTTTGTTGTGTCTCCCATATGCCTTTTGGCAAAATCCATACGGAATTTGAAATGGTTTTTTTTTCAGCAATGGCTTTCTTCGCGCCACTCTTCCATAACGCCCAATGTCCGGGTTATAGTCCCATGGACGGTTTCTCCCATCTCAGCTGTGGATCTCTCCAGCTCCTTCAGAGTTACCATTGGCCTCTTGGTTGCTTCTCTGACTAATGCCCTCCTTACCTGGTCACTGAGTTTTGGTGGACGGCCTTCTCTAGGCAGAGTCGCGGTTGTGCCATATTCTTTCCATTTTTTAATAATGGATTTAACGGTGCTCCGGGGGATGTTCAAAGTTTGGGATATTTTTTTATAACCCAACCCTGATTGGTGCTTCTCCAGAACTTTATCCTGGACTTGTTTTGATAGCTCCTTGGTCTTCATGATGCTGTTTGTTTAGATATGCTCTCTAACAAACTCTGGGGCCTTCCAGAAACAGGTGTATTTAATCTGAGATCATGTGACACTTTAATTGCTGCCAGGTGTCCATTCAACTAATTATGTGACTTCAGAAGGCAATTGGTTGCACCAGAGCTTATTTAGGGGTGTCACAGCAAAGGTGGTGAATACTTATGCAATCAAGACTTTTCAGTTTTTTATTTGTAAATATTTTTTGAAAAATATGTAGTTTTTTTCCCACTTCAACAGTATGGACTATTTTGTGTAGATCAGTGACAAAAAATACTAATTAAATCCACTTTAATTCCAGGTTGTAACACTACAAAATGTGGAAAAGTCCAAGGGGGGTGAATACTTATGCAAGGCACTGTAAAACACATGATTTAATTAAAGTTGATGTGGTGAATATTTCCTTATACCTGTGAGGACTGTGCCTCTAAGAATGTGGGCAAGGGCAGCAGAATGTTTATTCACTAGTCCCTCACATCTTTAAACTTTCTGAGCTCTGTATTTGAATCTGGCTCAGGTAGCAAGTTCAGTTAGTTTGGTGTTCTTAGTTCAGAGTGAAAGCTCTTATGGCATCAGATGGACCCACTGGAATTGAAGTGTTAATGAGCATTGTGAAGGTTCCTTACTGGCAGTCAATGACCTGTTGGGATTGGGCATAAAGCCCAAAGGAGGTGATAAACATGATTATTTTTTTCATTTTAAAAGAGATATATATCATGATTGATGAGGCTTATTGTTACAGTAGTTTTTGTTACATTTGAAAGCAGCTCCCGAGTTACAGACCTGTCCAATATTCCACGAGAATTTAAGAACATAAGAACATTTACGAAAGAGGAGGTCAATCAGCCCAACATTGGCCATCCAATTCCTCGTAGCTGGTTGATCTCAAATCATTGATCTCAAAGTTGATCTTAAAGTATCTCAATGATTCAGCATCAACTATAATAAGAAACTATAATAAGATCCAAAATGGAAAATTACCTATATGGTAACAGTATCCTAGGAGACAGTCAGCATGGCTTTAGGAAAGGGAGATCGTGTCTAAATAACCTGCTTGATTTTTTGAGGATGTAACATCGACAATGGATAATTGCAAAGCATATGACATGGTTTATTTAGATTTCCAGAAAGCTTTTGACAAAGTCCCACATAAAAGATTAATTCTCAAACAGAACGCAGTATAAATGGGTTATTGCATAAATGGGTAAACTGTATAAATGGGTAATTGTATGTAAAAATAATGTGTTATCTTGGAACAACTGTAATTCGCCCTAGATAAGGACGTTTGCTAAGAAATAAATTAATTAAATAAATAAATAAATAAATAAATAATAATAATAATAATAACATGTAGAAAACAGAAAGTACTGATTAGAGGAGAGACCTCAAAATGGAGCGAGGTAACCAGTGGAGTACCACAGGGATCAGTATTAGGTCCTCTGCTATTCCAAATCTACATTAATAACTTAGATACAGGTATAGTAAGCAAACCTGTTCAATTTGCAGATGACACAAAAATAGGAGGAGTGGCAGCAGCAAAGGTCATTCAAAATGATCCAGACAGCATTCAGAACTGGGCAGGCACATAGCAAATTACATTTGATATAGAAAAGTGTAAGGTACTGCACACAGGCAGTAAAAATGTCCATTAAAAATACCATATGGGAGATACTGAAATTGAAGAAGGAATCTATGATAAAGATCTTGGAGTTTATGTTATTATTTATTTCTTAGCAGACGCCCTTATCCAGGGCGACTTACAATTGTTACAAGATATCACATTATTTTTACATACAATTACATTATTTTTTACTCATTACTTTTACATACAATTACCCATTTATACAGTTGGGTTTTTAATGGAGCACCCTAGGTAAAGTTCCTTGCTCAAGGGTATAGTAGCAGTGTCCCCCACCTGGGATTGAACCCACGACCCTCCGGTCCAGAGTCCTAACCACTACTCCACACTGCTGCCCTATAATGTCTTCATCGAGACAATGTGGGGAAGCTATAAAAAAAGGCCAACAAAATGCTCAGATATTAGTGAAAAGTGTTGAATTTAAATCAAGGGAAGTAATGTTAAAACTTTACTATGCATTAGTAAGACCTCATCTAGAATATTGTGTTCAGTTCTGGTCACCACGCTACAAAAAGGATATTGCTGCTCTAGAAAGAGTACAAAGAGCGACCAGAATTATTCCTGGTTTAAAAGGCATGTCATATGCAGACAGGCTAAAATAACTGAATCTGTTCAGTCTTGAACACAGAAGACTATGCGGCGATCTGATTCAAATATTCAAAATTCTAAAAGGTATAGACAATGTCAACCCAGGGGACGTTTGCGACCTGAAAAAAGGACCAGGGGTCACACATGGAGATTAGATAAAGGGGCATTTAGAACAGAAAATAGGAGGCACTTTTTACACAGAGAATTGTGGGAGTCTGGAACCAACTCCCCAGTAATGTTGTTGAAGTTGACACCCTGGGATCCTTCAAGAATCTGCTTGATGAGATTCTGGGATCAATAAGCTACTAACAACCAAATGAGCAAGATGGGCCGAATGGCCTCTTTTCGTTTGTAACCTTTCTTATGTTCTTATCTTATTTTAACTGTCTGTTGACACTTAATTTCCAACTGTGTCCTCTGGTCCTGGTTTGTGTGCTGATTGTGATTGTTGCCACTGTCATTGTACCTTACAGGATCTTTAACAGAAAAGAAAGAACCACTACTCCACAATGTCATCTGAACACTAAACTTATGTCTTGTTCCTCCAGCCAATATTTATTGACCTGTACTCACATTAAAAAGGCATTAATACAATGATGTTCTGACCTGAATACATTACATTAACATTTAAACCTTGTCAAGTGTCTAGTCAGATTGAATTGGACAGATTTTGGCAGGAAGTTGAAAGTAATGAAGGTAATTCCCATTGGCTGACCTAACGATGTCACTTTAGAAACCCTGGAACTGAAGTCGGATTGCTGGAAACAACTAAGGTAAAAAATGTTCAACCGACAAACATGTTTTCTGACATTTTCTTCTATGTTTCTTTCAATATCGAAGGTGTTGCTAAAATGCTGCAGAGAGCAGAAAACTGGTTTCTTTCATCACAACATGGAATTACTTACTTAGACATTTTATGGTCCAAAACTTCAAAGCCACATTATTCTGTGACGTGACTACCAAACCATGGGTTCTCTTTATAACAAATTCCAAATAAGACACTTGTTTCCCTGATAGAGATGAGCTGTTAAGCTACACAGTTGAATTATTTATACTTCTTGAACCTTACAACTCCAGTTGTTTCTTTTTTGTTTTAATACAAAGCATATTCTTTTCTACAGTATATCATTCATCTTTTATATTTATCCCATTTTAAAGTTAATGCTACCCTACAGGGACTAAACAGGTATGGATCTTGCCTATAACATATACAATTAAGGCCTGTATCAGAGACCAGAGCACAGAAAAGATGATTACATGATAGAAAGAATATTTGTGTTGGTCAAGGTCTTCACTTTTATTAGTAACTGGTGATAATATCTCCAAACTAGACAGTATGTAAAATAAGGAGTGCCTTATTTATTCAGCGGTTGTATACCGTAGCAGTTTATCTTTACTTCAGTGATCTAGCCATAGTAGTCAAATACAAAATAATAAATTAAAGTATCACCTGGTCCACATTCTAAAAGACACCCAGAAATTGAAGAACTCTGGAAAACCAGGAGTCACTGGCATATTATTGACTAGTACTTTTAGATATAAACAGAAGCTTCTATCAAATTAATATCCCCTTATTTTCCAAGGCTTTCTGGCTACCCTATCACTCTGAATTAAACAGTCATCTTATCTATTATTATAGTAGCAGTGGAGTAATAATGACGAAAGTAAATTCAGGGAAGCAAAACAAAAGGAAATATTTTAAAATAAACAGCTAAGCTAAAGTTTTGCAAGAGCTGTATTATTTCTTCAAAAAAAACAACAAAAAAAACACTACTTGTTTAAATTAATTGTACTTGTCTTGTGTCTTCTGGAAGAACGTCACTGGCATTCATTTAGGAACTTTTAGCCTATTTCCATTTACCCATTTGTTTCAGATGTTCTAAAATTAAGTATTAGGATTTACAGAGCAGAGGCAGTTGCTCTTTTTGCTCTGTAAAAATAGACAGATTTATTGCCAAAAAGGGCAGCATCAGGCCTCAGTGAAAATGTAAAAACTGTTGTTGTTTTTACTGGAACTGAAACATCAGTCTGCAACATCATTTTCTACGTGTGTCAAGTGTATCTATATCTGTTTCCAATTGTCGATGTCTAGCCATGCCATGAGAAATACTCAGGATATCCAGATTAAGAATGGGTTTGCTCATTGTGACCCTTGGCTGAGATACTGGAATATAATGTAGTAACTGTCTGAGGAAAGACAGTGTAAAGCTTTTAGTAAATGGAAAGAACCTTTCAAAACATTCCTGGTTAGTTCATCACGGTACCATACTTACTTCCCAAAATGTATATTGTTCAGAAGGAAGGGGAGGTATAAGGGAAACCAAAATGCCAGCCAAAATAATATACCTGCTGAGTTGTACCACCTGTATTTCCTCCAAAACAATTTTGTCATTAAATCTTTAATTAACAAACAAACAAAAAAAAAGATGTCATTATTTTGCTGTGTACTAAATGCATACGGTATGGGTTGCATTTGGATTGAAGCTGTATCAATAAAACTATAAAAAGGTAATTACTCAGTAAGTATATAACTTTTATATAAAACAAGGTTAGTTTACACTGTCGACTGTGGACTTTAGACTGCATTTTCGTGTGGTGGACGTATATGTTGATTTCACGTGACAAAACACAAAAAAACATCCACTGACCACTTAAACTCAAAGCTTAAAACATTTCAAAGCCACTGATATGCTGTGTTAATAGAAAAAGAGAGGGAAAGCAATCATTCTCTAAAAGAAGGGACAGCTGACCAGGCACAGTGCTGTAGTAGTTCCTGGGGTTTGCATGTCAGAAGCAAAAAGCTGAGCTTAGCACAAGTTTATATTGTATAGTAAGAATCCACTTGCTGTGTGGCTGAGTTTCCTCCCCCAAAATTCTAGCCCTTTAAAAATAATGCAATCCATGTCAACCCAGGGGACTTTTTTGACCTGAAAAAAGAAACACGGACTAGGGGTCACAAATGGAGATTAGATAAAGGGGCATTCAGAACAGAAAATAGGAGGCACTTTTTTACACAGAGAATTGTGAGGGTCTGGAACCAACTCCCCAGTAATGTTGTTGAAGCTAACACCCTGGGATCCTTCAAGAAGCCCAGTTTTAATATGCTTCACCATATTTTCATTTTGCTGGAACCACTGCTGCTGCCCTCACTTTGGTTTGTGTTATACGTATTTCTCCCTTTGTCACAAAACGATCCATTTCTCATTAAAGCTGTTTCTCACTGTAAGCGCGCTGCTAATAATGTTTTTACGTTTACTTGGGGAGGGGGAACATGCAACGTACTTGTGACGTATCACAGTTGCTAAGGAACATTAGCACATTAAACAAAAGCTTTTTGCGTTATTTTATTTTAGTTATTTTTAAATATAATACATTTAAAATACATAATAATTTGTAATTTTTTTCAAATCATCCAACCTCTCCAAAAAAAAAAGGGACACACAGCTCCCAAGGGAGGCGCGCCCCATAGTTTGAGAACAGCTGGTTTAAACCAAAGAAATACTGGAAGCCTAGGGCTACAAAACTGTCATACTTAAAGCCCAGTCCAGCAACTCAAACATTTGCTGTTTGTATAAATCACAAAAATGTTCAATAGGGTGCATGTTATTTGTCATAATTACATGTTAATGACTGACTGACTGACGGCTGGACTGACTGACAGATTGTGTGCCGGGCCCAGAGCCGGCCTCCCACCAATATGCTGATTAGCCGCAAAGGACGCTGGTGGTGGGAAATACTGTGGGGAAAGAATGTCCATTATTGTTGTTATAATTTGTTGTGATTATTTTAAGTGCCTTTATTATTTACTTGACATACCGTGTAATTGTTGATACCCTTCCTGTGTTGTTTTATTTGTTGTATAAATGTCACCTTGAGAGGTGGGGTAGTGCTCTGGGGAGGGGGAAGGGCTGGCTGTGTGTATGTGATGTGTGTGTGGATGGTACTAACTGCTTAATAGCTGCCTAATAAACCACATTTTACCTGAGAGCCTTGGTGTTTGTCACCAGTGCTTCCCATGCTCGCTACAATACTATATGTAGGCAATAATGATATACATTGCCTATAAGTCTACACCCCCTTGAACTTTTTTCACATTTTGTTGTTTCAGTGCCTCAGAGTTTCATGCATTTAAATGAGGATTTTTTTTCCACTTATCTACACACCATACTCCACACTGTTAAGGGGAAAAAGGTTTTATTGAGAAAAAATTATATATTAAAAACTGAAAGATCATAATTGGATAAGTCTCCACCCCCCCTGAGTTAATACTTGGTGGAAGCACCTTTGGCAGCAATTACAGCTGTGAGTCTGTTGGGATAGTCTCTACCAACTTTGCACTCCTAGATTTGGCAATATTTGACCATTCTTCTTTACAAAACTGTTCAAGCTCTGTCAAGTTCCTTTTCCTTGGGGAGCGTTGATGGACCGCAAGTCATGCCACAAATTTTCGATTGGATTTAGGTCAGGGCTGTGACTGGGCCACTCAAGGAAATTTACCTTTTTATTCCTTAGCCACTTCAGTGTAGCTTTGGCTGTGTGCTTTGGGTCGTTGTCATGCTGAAAGGTGAACTTCCGTCCCAGTTTCAGCTTTCTTGCAGAGGGCAGCAGGTTTTCCTCAAGGACTTCTCTGTACTTTGCTCCATTCATTTTCCCTTCTATCCTGACAAGTACCCCAGTCCCTGCCGATGAGAAACATCCCCATAACATGATGCTGCCACCACCATGCTTCACAGTAGGCATGGTGTTCTTTGGATGATGCGCTGTGTTGGGCTTGCGCCAAACATAACACTTTGCATTTAGGCCAAAAAGTTCCATTTTAGTTTCGTCAGACCACAAAACTTTTTGCCACATGGCTACAGAATCTCCTGAGTGTTTTTCTGCATACTTCAAACGGGATTCAAGGTGGGCTTTCTTGAGTTATGGCTTCCTACTTGCCACCCTACCATACAGGCCAGATTTGTGGAGTGCTTGGGATATTGTTGTCACATGCACACTTTGACCAGTCTTGGCCATAAAAGCCTGTAGCTCTTGCAAAGTTGCCATTGGCCTCTTGGTAGCCTCTCTGATCAGTCTCCTTCTTGCTCGGTCATCCAGTTTGGAGGGACGGCCTGATCTAGGCAGGGTCTTGGTGGTGCCATACACCTTCCACTTCTTAATAATCGTCTTGGACGTGCTCCAAGGGATATTCAAGGCCTTTGATATTTTTTTATACCTATCCCCTGATCTGTGCCTTTCAACAATTTTGTCCCAGAGTTCTTTTGAAAGCGCCTTGGTGCTCATGGTTGAGCCTTTGCTTTGAAATGCACTACCCCGCAGAGGGAACCTACAGGAACTGCTGAATTTATCCTGAAATCATGTGAATCACTACAATTTAACACAGGTGGAGGCCACTTAACTTGGTGGATGATTTTGAAGGCAATTGGTTACACCTGAGCTAATTTAGGATTGCTATTACAAGGGGGTGGACACTTACCCACCAAGCTATTTCAGTTTTTATTTTTAATTAATTTTCTACAAATTTCAAGAATATTTTTTTCAATTGGAAGTTGTGGGGTTGGATGTGTAGATAAATAAAATAAAGGGGGGTGTAGACTTTCTATAGGCACTCTATATTAATTACCATGAAGAGATTCTGTAGTCAGGAGGCTTAACTGTAATTATGTCTCTGGATGATAGATAAAATCATATCTTGGATGTGGATGGAAGGATGATACTAAACAAACTAATTTTGTGTGCCTTTATTCAATTGAGCCAGTAAAGCATGGCTACAATGATATGTTTAATTGGAAATAATACTTACTGTATTAATTCTATGTGTACTTGTTTAAATGCTGACACAAATTGTGGTTAGCTGGTGTATCTAAATGCTCTTGGTATTGACCCTGATCCAGACATGCAGGCACAGCGTGTTAATATGGAGAGGGAAGGCCTTGATAAGAAAAAGCTTGCAATACGATGAAGCATATATGTAACGAGTTGTATAGTTCTGTTGCAGGATATGTGGGGGGTGTATTAACTGCTGTAGCTTGTAGGTTCTATATATGGAACAGCAAAAGAGGATAATGTAGGTGAAATTGGTATTGATATATTGGGTAGAATTCCGCAGACATATTATCAGATAAGTATGGTAACCATTGGAGGAGCCTGGGGTGCAGGCTGTGTGCTAGTGGCTATAAATATGAAATGAAAAGGGTGCTCCTTTGTAGTTCTCTCTACTGTAGAGGGCTACCCAATCCGTCTGATGGCATTGTAAACTATAAAGATTTCTATTGAATAAAAATAGCAAGACATTGCAAATGTTCTCCTCAACCACATGCTACACTTGTTTCCCTTATTTACACAATTATTGAGTATCAATCAGTAACAATCTGGCCTGTGATCTGATATAGAACATGTCCTGCTCAAACTAAAACTATTTATATTTTATCACTTTGATTTCACTTTGCATGTTTCCTTAGAAATGCATCATTTCGATATCAATCGACGTCTAAATCACTCAGTGAGGAAGTTAAATGACATTGATTGGCACTCAATTGTAAAAGTGATGGAATGACAGTTTTTCTTGTTTCAAAATCAACAGATTAATTAATACTTTTGTTTGGAATTATTTAATACCTGATGACAAATACTTCTTAAAGGTAATTACTCGGTGTCAGTTGCCCCTCAGACAACCTAGCCCGGGTCCGGAATGAAGTCTGCCACAGTTGCTATGTGATGTAATTTCTGGTGCTCAGAGTCTCACGGCATCGCCATATTGTTGATGCCCAGGTACAATTACTTATACATGCTCTAAAGAAGAGGTACCACAGATTCGAAAACGAGATTTAGGCTCATGTGTAGGGCTGTGCTGTGACCCTATTTCAATTTTTGATTCTTGTCCTTTCTTTAAATGCCGGTTTTCATTAAAACAAAAATAGTATTCGGTATTGCAGTTCTCGCAGAATATAATTTAACATTGCACGCACTACATTGCATGGTACCAATGTGCATAGCTGCTCTATAAACTCATTGTAAACACACTAGATTGGCATAAAAAAGGTTTAAGGTGGTGCACTACAGTATTGTGCCTCATTTCCATGACTGGTCACGGCCGTAAAGAGGTGTTTCCACTGCTGGCCACAACAGCCCTGGCAGGCCGTGGCCATAAACATTACATTGAACATTGCCATTTACAGTAAAATTTTCAAGATGAAATGACATTTGTGAATTGAAAGCAGACTGATTTCCCACATCTGAGGGAGGATTCATGGAACAGCCAAACACTACACTGGCACTCGAGGGAGGGGCTTCCAAGTGTTTTTTTTTTTTGTTTTTTTTTTTGTAGGAAATGATCCTACTCAGGCTTTGCGGTCTTCAAGAGAGGCGGACCAATAATTTCTGAGGCTGTTTTCACACCGATGCCGGTAACCGTCATAATTTCCTTAGATTGTAAAGCAGCATTAGATGATATGTGGTAAACGACTTCTGTGTCAGTTTGTGCAGTGCTGCAGTCCTTCCAGTCCGCGGCGAGCACAATAGAATTTTATGCCGAACCCAACCTTGTTTAAAAGCCCAACGTTTGTGTCAGCAGAGAGCAGGAGATATTTTAATTTTAAAAATATGTTTCTGAAATCGCTGGGTAGTGGTGAGATGTATCTGGAAGGATAACCGAGGTCTTGATGATGCTGTTAAAGAACAACCTTTTTTCCATCTTATCTTTCCTCTGGCTTTCCATCTGGGTATTCCATATATCACCGAAGAAAGCGCCATACATTCAGGGTACACTTTTGGATTAAGACACATGATAATATATCAAATTACTGTACCTACTGACAGGTATAAACAAAGGGATTGACAGACTTTTACGACAAATTGTAACAGCTTAGCAGCACAAACTGTTAAAAAAAACCACAAAACATAGTACATTTCGTTTATATAGATTACATTAAAAAAAAAAAATTTTTTAGGGGGGTGGGTGAAATAAAACTTAATATTTTATCAGATATATTTCTCATTTATGAGAATTTGACTTTTTTTGTGAAAGGCATGACGAAGGCATTTGTTACTAACATTTTAATTTTATTTTCACAAACACTCTCTTCACTCTCCAGTAAGGTATAAATCAGTCACTTAAGGAAAAGTTATTTGCACACAGGTGCTACTGTGGTGGCAGACAGAGCATTCGGAAAACCACAAGGCTAATTTGCACACACCAACTAACAGCAACATTTATATTCCTGAAATCTTTCATACTGCAAAATAATGAAAATCTGCAGGTAAATTACACAACCAAACTAACAGCAAAAACCATTTTGGCAATTACACATTTTAGTACATTGAATTTTCATATTTTTTCATTGGAAATATTTGAGAATTTTACATCGTTATGTCACTGTCCAAGCATAATCCCTGCATTAAAACATTAAAAAAAAGTTTTAGTCCTGTGAAGCATAAATTTTGTTTTTTAAAAACGATGTTGCATGTATTGAGTAAGGTGCTCACATTGCTAATTGACAGTCTAGACTTTCAAACCCCTACATTAAAAAAAAGAAAACAGATGATATTACAGCACAAACAGATATCACATGCAGCTGTTTCAATAGCAGGCTATAATTTAATACTAAATGTATCACCTTTATTTGATATCTAAACCCATGGAGGACTGATCTAGTGTGCGCTGGGCTCCCTCTCTTATGGAGCTAAATTCCATAGTTCACAGCTAATATTGGAGTAAAACAGTGAGAATCAACAGACATAAGATGACAAGTTTTTGGCAACTCTTCAGTGCTCAAATGAACCATAAATCAGCAGAAAGAATGTTTCCTCTCAGAGCTTGCTCTTAGGTGTTTCAGAGCCTCACAGTCTTTTATTCACTAATGTATGCTGGTCATAGCTTCCTCCAGTCAAAGTAAACATTTAAGTTACTAGTGAACAGTCCTGGCAGTTCACCCAACCTTCTGTACAGCAATGATATGCTTATATGCTTTTAATATTCCTTTGAGAAACGATAAAGCCGCAGTTTCAGACAACTTTGCTTTCTTTGCATTCCCTGGCTTTGAGATCTGCTAGCGTCTCGGAATTCATCAAATATACATTTAATCTCTGATGCAATCCTCCACCAAGAATTCTACAAGCCGTGACAGTCTTCTTGTGACAATCTTCTTTTAAATGAAACCCGAAACGTGTTGCCTGGGGAAACGAAACAGGTTTAGGAATTAAAGTTATGCTTAATCTTGGTCACTTCTCGTACCACATCCAATTAAATAAGTGCAGTATCAACAACATGCCAAACTTCCCTTAAGTTGGTAATTGATTTTATAGTTCATCTTTTGCAAAAGTGCTGGAATTTTATAATCAGTCTCAGAGAAAATGTCATGCAACACTTCAAGAAATTCTAGTTCAGTGCTCCCATTTTTATTTCAACAGGAATATCGAGGTGCTCATCGTATTGTTTCAGGAAGTTTTGACTATTTCTTCAATTGACATGTTTTAAAAAGGTTGAAAAGTACTTTAAACAACATTTTGTTACAAATAAAACTAGTGATATTATTTGAATTGCTTTTGTGATGCGGTTACAAACATTCTAAGGGCATATACTAGGGATTATAAAATGGCTATTTTAAATACTCTATCCTGATTGGTCAAAACAGGTCACATGGGGGTGTTGCTATTATAGCATATCACCATGGGTCGGCACTTCTTTTCAAAAAGGGACAAATCAAAGGTGGATAGCTACACACCACTAAAATTTTGAAAAAAAAGGGGCAGACAAATTGGAATTTATCGCAAATAAACATGACTGATGAGATTTATGTAGATGTTGACCTTTTGGAAAACCAAAGTGTACAGGAGATATTGAATGAGTCTGAATCGGACACCAATGATTAATTAAAGTAGTGAAAGCATCAAATCAATTCAAAACTTCTGTCATTCTGTTTGCTCTCTGCTCCTTCTCCCTGAACTACGTAGATTTAGTTCATGCTTAAGAGATGGTCTATGGGAGCTTCTGAGTGGTGCATCCAGTAAAGGGGCTCTGCGTGGAGTGCAGGATGCACCCTATAGCCTGGAGATCGCAGGTTCGAATCCAGGCTATGTCATTGCTGACCGTGACTGAGGATTCCTAGGGGGTGGCACACAATTGGCTGAGCGCTGCCTGGGTAGGGAGGGATTAGGTCGGCAGGGTAATCCACGGTTCACTGTGCACCAGCGACCCCTGTGGCTGATAGGGCACCTGCAGGTCTGCAGTGGGGCCATTCAGATCTGTGTTGTCCTCCAGCACTATGGGTCTGATGGCTTCGCTGGGGATCCGCAGTGAGAAAAATGACAGCTTGGCAGGAACACGTTTCGGAGGACGTGTGTTTCAGCCTCAGTTTCCCAAGTCGCTGGGGGGTTGCAGCAGTGAACCGGGATCAATAATAACTCAATTGGCGATTCCAAATTGGGTAGAAAACTGGGGTAAAAATAATTGCAAAAGACTAAATTAAAAAAAAAGGTCTATGTATGTTCTTCTCCTGTGGTTGGTTGCATTTCCTGCTGCCTGCTGTCACCGGTCCCACCCCCTCCGCAGCTGTGCATCTGACGCAGAATATTTATAAATGCATCTCGACAATTCCTGCTGTACCTTTCTCTCCAAATAAATATGTCCATGTGCGATGGTATGATCTCTTCTGCTGTGCCCTGCATTGTTTTAAATTGTTTCTCAACACAGGCCCAGTAGTTCTCCATGTTGTCCAGCTGTAAACTGCAGTTAGTTTGGTACGGATATTCCATAATGCAAATAACGTCTTTCTCGCCACTGTAAAGCAGTAGCACAAATTTGGTATGGATATCTCCTTACCCTGCATAACAAAGGACCATTTAAAATAATTTCAAAAAAGTACAACTAAGCTTGCTACTTTTGCTTGCATAAAGGTCGATTTCACCCGTTCTCTGCTTGAATTGAAAAATAAAGCGAAAAAAACGGTAAATTCTTTCTAAAATAAACATTGATTTTAATCATCGATTTTGCAAAAAAAATATTCGAATAGTAGCAAGCCTAAGTATAACGAATCCAAAAATTAATGCATTTTTGGTTTTATTGAAAAAAAAAGTTACATGCAACTATTTCCTCTTAGCTCAGTTTTAGGCAGAAGGATATTTAATAAAAATGCATTTTTTGTTAATTAAACTTTTTAATTTTTTTTTCAATTTAGTAAGTTAATCAATTTTATAAGTGCAATAAAGCACGACAGGGTGTGTGATATACTCTAATATCACCATGCCCCTTGTGATATTAAAGTATATCACACACCCTGTCATGCCTTATTGCTTACTTATATCCCTCTAGCGCAACCAATCAGACTGCAGGAAATCTTTCCATTGAAGTATATGTAGAGAATAATGCATGGGGTAGTGTGCAATATGAGAATTTAATGCACACCCGAGGGGTGGGTTTATCCAAACATCCTACCCTGAAGGGTGAGCATTAAATTCTCATTTATCACACACAACCCCATGTAGTATTTTTTATAATCTCTGGTGAGCAATTTTCTTCCTGCCAAAGTTCTGTGTTGCTTCTTGTGGGGGGCTTACTCTACTTAGTTTATGTCCATAAGTTATTAAAATAGTAACAACTTTGACAACTTGAACAACATTTGAAATAAGGTTTGTATTATGCGAGACCGGACAGTGTGCCAATTATGTTGTTTTTTTGCCGTTAGGTTTCCGAGGGAATTTTTTTTTTTTTCCCCAGGAGACTGCAAAAAAGGTTAGGGAGTGTGTTAAAAATACAAGCTTTAACTATTTTGCCATTTTTATGTTCACTGGTTTGTTCCGAGTGTGTTTGTGTTTGCTGACATTTCTGTGTATCTTTTTGTGAGAAGTGGCTCACCTTCAGTCAGAAATCAGAGTATTACAAAGCATCTTTGTCTGTGGATGGGAGATTTTTCGGGTGGTCAATTAATAGATGTTTACGGCGAATTTGGCCTGAAGATTGAAAGCAGAGAGCCTATTGCCGAGGTAGTTTTGATGTTGGAAACATGTGTTTCCCTGATTTTACATGGACGTGGAAGGATCTGAAGAGGTTTCTTTATTAAGTACACACTAGAGAATGGTGGAGGTGTGTTGCTGTTTGACAGTTTGACAGCTCGCGCTGGGGTAGCGCTCTTTTGCTGGTATTAATGAGTGCGGGTGTCCTGTATCAAATGTCTCATGTCAATTAATGTGGCATTTTAACAAACTGAGATATGGGTTTACATCACTGTAACCTCAGACATACAGTTGCATAGGCGCCGACTATGGGGGGGCTCGGGGTCCCCAGTCCCCGTCGGAATTTTAAAAAGGGGGCTCAGCCCCCCCTGGGATTTTGATCAGATGTTGATGAACTTGTAGAATGTGGGACACTAGGACCACGCGGAATGCAGGTTGTAGCTCCCTTTTTGCAATCACTAATTAGAAGCTATCAAAATGGAAACGCTAGCCCGTTCATCCGAACAGCTGGGGAACATAGCAATGGTTTGTATTAATTAGCGTTCAGATGTTTACAGAAACAGCAGTACACCTACATGATTTGGACTCTAAAGGTCTATTTTAAAATGAGTATTTTTCTGATAGCCCCTTGTGACAGGATGACTGGGCGGTGACGTCACGGCAGAAGCAGGAACAAAAACAACAGAGAGATGGAGTTTGGTGGAGCTGAGCGAATGCTTTCGCTCAGTGTTTAATAAATAAACAGACAGAAAATAAACGGTTGTAACAGAAACACACAAAACACAGGACACGGCACTTGCGGCCAAAATAAACAGATACACAAAAACAGACTACACAGACAAACACGGTGAGCTATTTTCTTGACAATTAACAATTACCTCCGTCTCCAATCCCGTTCTCCACTCACCGAACACCCAACCCCGAGTGAGTGAAAACATGCTGTTTTTATGCAGTTGTACCGAGACTCGATTGCTAATCAATCATTCAATCTCGGTACAACTGCACGTGAATTAATTAAGTGCACTCCCGTGACCACACATTACATTTTAACCAGCACGTGAAGTGATTTGTGCCCTCCTCGTGCCTAAATACAAATCTACATTTTTAAATCACATGTGAAACACAGACCCGTTTATATCCCGTGTACCGATGACTATACAACAACATTTACACACAACACGTAACATATAATACACAGGGGGGGCACTTTGCCACACCCCTATAACGTCACTCTGCAAAGCACATCTGCCAGCGGTACTGAAGCGTTATTTACAAGTATAATAAATGTAAAACTGAGTCAAACAAGTGAAGCACTGCTGTTTTATTTGTATGCACATGCATATCAATTCATTGCTTTCACATTTTTTAAAAAACGTTAAAAGGAAAAACTATAAACTGAATTCAGTACTGAAAACAAGTTTCAATACTATTCTCAAACAGCAGACTGTATTCCAGAGTGCTGTTGGTCCTAGTTTTGCACTTACATTTGTGTGGATATTTCCCCCAAAACAACAACGAAGATTGACAGTTTATGACGTTTGAAATTAAATCAGTGATAATACAGCATCACGTCTTTCTGAACAGCTTCTGTACAAGTTTAAATTCCAAATAAAGTTAACTTGGGTTCCACCTGTAATTTGTAACTTGTGCTTCTTCTCATTAAATTCATTTACTATAGTAACTGTCTTATCTATTCATACAACGTAAAACTTTTTAGAGAATAAAAAAATGGGTATTGTTCAAAACTGAAGATTATATAACATGCCTAGGCAAAAATCTGCATGTAGCTCCCAACAATTAGGCACAAAACCCCGGACCAGGCACATGCAGATAAGAACTTGAACTTGAAGCATATGTGGAAGTGACTAAGTGTAAATCACGGTCAGCACATACTAGCATAGAAACAAAAATGATATCCCTCTTCCCACAGTATATAATGAGTAAAATACTGTACAATCCACACAGTTACTGTCTTTTCCAATGAGCACGCACAGAGGTTGAGTGAGTCTAACCGCACTCAGTGTGAGTTTGCTGTCTCAACGTCCAGAACGAGGCGACGGCGATAGTCTTTGATACTTTTTCACATGTGTGTGGTCAAATTCGAAAATAGTTTGCTGGAAAATAGTTCTATTTATTTTCAAAATGGTTTCAAAAAGTGTGGGAACTCCATTCTGGCTACCAAAAAAACTACAGGAACTCTATTCCGGTGCGTTCCACTGCACTGCTGTTTGTAGACATTCATGTTCGGTAAATTGTCGGGTGAGCTTTGCGAGACTTCTCGAACTTGTATACATATTAACAGCTTACCTGAGGTATGTTTTGGTTTTCATTTTAAAGAATCGCTCATATTGTTTTCTACTGGTTTAAATAATTATTGTTTATAGGTATTGCTGCAAGCTGTGGGGAACTCTATGGTTTATGAACACGCCAGTCTGGCCGAGGACGTGAGCACTGATTACTGTTTATTATCTATTGCTGTTGTTTACTTGCTGTTTATTTGCTTATTTATGATTACCAATCCTTTTCTCTTTCATTACTGTATTTATTTGGTTATGTATCTATTATTACTGACCTTCCCCTCTATTTAAATCAACATTTTATTTTTGGAATGTCATTTCTTATTTTATTTTATACACCCTGTGTTTCGGTTAGCGTTATTAATTATTGAATGTGCCTTTTGCACTGTAACTTGACAACAAAGAGCAAACCCACCATGGCCTGCATGTACCGGAATTGGTCACGTCGTTTGATTTTACTTGGGGATTTGATATTTGTTTGCACATTTATTTTGCATTTGGTGTTTTTGTGGTTTTATATTTATTTGTTTCCTTTTTTCACATTTTATATTTCTTTGTGCAGTTATCATGTTTCCTGTGTGTCCTTTTCCATGCTCTCCGTGGTGTGGTTGTCTTTGTATAGTTTTAGTCTCTCTACAGACCCTAAATACTTGGTGTTTCTAGAAACCTGACATTTACTTCTCTCTAATTCTAACTTTCTTGTGATACATTAGAGTCCTGTGGCGCTCTTTTTAAACAGTACTTTCAATAAAACTGCTTTGAAAAAGGCAATTTTAAACTGCACTTGTGACTTGTCATTTAATTGAAGGGGATTGTGTGAAGGAACCCATATTTTGGTCACGACTTTGAGGCCCCCTACCTCTCTACATAAACAAGAGTGGCTTTGTTTTTGGGGTGCATTTGACTACATTTAAAAGGGTATTCATCTTTAAATTTCCCCTGCCCTAACCACGGCAGATGCTACAAACTGTATGTTTTATTGGAGGGAAACTGTGCTGCAGTAATTAAAATACTGGTTTTGTTTAAAAAAAAAAGTTGGTCTTATGAACTATTTGCCATATTGATGCTTTAAGTACTTATTTCAACTGACATCGATCGCTAGTCTTCTAAAAAGAAACTACCAATGCACAGTATTTTTGCAGAAGTTTCAGTGTGTTCATAGCTATTTATTTATTCTCAACGTAGAGTTCAAGTTGTAAATCTGCTACATTAGACGTCTGTCTGATTTATTTTTATTTTTTAGTAGATAGATCAACTGCAGAATTAGAAAAAAAAGATATTAAACAGCAGCAACACAATTTTAGTATTTTACAGTAAAACTACTTTGTACATTTTTTTAATCTCTTTTTTTACAAGTAGAATATAATAATAAATTAGCAGCCCCCCCCCCCCCCCCGGGAATTTCAAATCTTGGCACCTGTGTACAGTTGCACCTTCAACAAATTGTAAACCCCCCCCAGCAGCTTTTGAACTTTAAAATCGGTATGCAGGACATGCAAAGCAAGAATTAGAACCTCCACTCAACATAGCAAATCCAGGCGTATTGGGTTGTAGCTCATTTCCAAATCCTTTAAAATATTTACCTAATACTCTTTAGCTTCAGGGCCTCACAAGGCATCCAAAAAAGGAGAGAAATTGCACAAGGAAATCCTTGTCAGTTACCTGGCTCTGGCAGTAACTGCAGCTAATTTCCTAGATCAGGGATTATAAAAAGAACCTTCCCCCTATAAATGAACAGTCAGCCCAGTGGCTGGCACTGTAAAGCTGCATAGTTTCAAACGGGATCTCCTGGGGCAAAACTCCCAACATCATTAAAAATGTTCTCTGCAATAATCACAGTTTTTATTAGCACCAGATGAAAAGGGGATAAAAAAAGGCACAGAATTGTAGGAAGCATTAAAAATGTTATGGCAGCACGTGTCAGCTCCAGAGGTATAATTCACTGCATATACTGTACAAATAAAAACATGAATTTAAAATGCATACATTAAACAACATTAGCAATTACCTGTATACATAGCTATTATCTGCCAGCTGTGTCCAATGCATTTGCATTCACCATACATGACTTAGCATCACTATGCATTTAATGAATTAATCTACGGCTCTCTGAACCACACAAGCAACACAATTTTTATCCTCTTAAGCTACTTAAGGAAGTCTGGTCTATTAGTTTACTTGAAGATATGCATAATGGTGTTCTATGTTAATCTTATTTGGCTCATATGGGTCTTCCCCTTGTCATTCCATGATGGAATCATTGATATATAAGGTTCAATACTTATTAATAATCTGGGGAAATCAGTGCATATCTCATAAACTACGTGTTATAGACATCATATGGTATTTTCAGTATATTGTAGAAACTCAAAGAGCAAAATGCAATAAACCTGTGACCTAATATGGCTCCCATGGTGTGGTTGTTTATGTTTCCAGATGACACATTGGGATATTTGCCTCTCATTTGGTGCACAGCTGCATTCTATGATTCTCTAGGAGATTCAGACGTGTCATATCTCTTACAGTACACCAACTAGAATGATGTGACAACCTTTTATGATTTATTTTGTGACATACTTATGACCTAAAATAAATACCATTGCTTTCAGTGGCACAGTTGTGTACTGCTTTTTTGCATATTAAGTCTTCAAAGCTGCCACTGTTTAAGAGTTTTTTGTATTGCAGATTGAGAATAAAACTCTATAGAAATAGAATGCTATAAGTAACGAGTAATAGGGTTTTTCTTGTGCATTATTTGTACTCAGAATTGCCATAATTGTAACGGATATCCCTTTGATCTGCGTATGCTGAACACGCTTACTGTATACACAGTTCACAGTGTGTGTATATATAGATAGATAGATAGATAGATAGATAGATAGTACTGCATGAGCTCATATACTCTCAAACTAAGCAGATAAGTCCCCAACTTCCTCTACCCATCTCTGCTGTGGATAATGATGATTTAGAAACAGATAGAGTTCAATGGTATTAAACTTTATTTATCTATTCAAACTCCAATTTAAATACCTCCTCTTCTTTTCACCTGGATTCTTCGAGCGCCTGACCAGTGATGAGGTAAACTAATCCCCACAAATCCTGGCGTGCAAAGGCCAATGCTGCATTCTCTGCATATCCCCAGCCATAAGTGGGATGTTACTAGTTGAGCCAGGAACAGGATTCACTGTTTATTTTTTAGTTTAGTTTACACTAAAACAACAGAGTACCTCTTACATCTTAATGGCAGTACCATACTAAACGTTTTTAAAAGACACTCAATCTAGCAGACAGACCAGCTACAATATTTTTTGGTAGGGCTACTATACAGCTTGATGTTTTTGCCAGATCAGTTTACTGAGAAATATGTGTGACATACAATAACACCTGGCTGTAAGGCCAAGTACTAAAACCATCTTACAATCTTAAACCTTTTTTATACTGTCCTGATTTGCTCCTACTGACAGCAATGTATAGTGACCCTCAGTATTAAGGTTAACTCTGTATTCAGTGTTGAGGCCACCATCTGCAGTCCCTAATATATAAACCCTCCGTTAAGTTGCCTCCCTCATAAGACCAACATGTTGTAAGCTACAAAACGTTATCATATCATATCATTATCATAACCCTGGTTCGCTGAAATAGTAATATTCCCCTTTAAGGCACCCGTCTGAGAACTTATACCAAAGACACTGGTCAGAGGAGGGTGACGTAGTGTTGCTCCACCCCGCAACCATAAAGCCACTACTCACCCTGACAGTATTGTCATTTTCCTTTGAGAACTGCGACCAAGGACACAGCGACCCCAAAGTTAATGGTTAATATTGCTATTTCAGGGAACCAGGGTTATGATAATAACCTATCGTTCCCTTTCAAGTAGGGAATATTAACCATTACAAAATGGGTGAGCATACCCAAGCTGTCGCAAGGACATGGAGCATACATCAAACAGTATTTCCAGTAAACTGAAAAACATTAGAATGGACTCACCTCTAATGTTCTGTTGTGAGGGTGGACTGGGAAGCCGCCCTTGGTACTGTGGGACATATTCCCTGAATATGATATTAATACCTGAACATGTATTAATGATATAACTGGACTAATTAATGAAACTGCTGTGTCTTAGGAAAAAAGCAAACTGTTGTGTCTTAGAAAAAGAGCAAACTGCTGTGTCTTAAGAAAAGGGCCCTTTGGTTCCTGGCAGGAATACTGAACTGAAAATGACCAGGGCTAGGAGGGGGGCATCTGAACTGGGTGAGGCTGAAAGGACAGTGAAAAGACCGTAAAACTGCAAACACAAGCGGTTTAGTGCAAGGAAGACATAAAATATAGATGTCAACAAGTCCCAACTGCAACAACAAGCTGCTGGACAAAAGGAAGCAGACAAAGGACAAATCTCAAAGATTTGTGAGTTAAAAAAGCAAGATGCACAAATGATCTCATGAAAGTGGCTACTCAGCAGAGTGAAAAGACTGTAAATATCCAAGCAAAACTAAACATTTTGCGCTCCATATTGAATGCTAAACAAGGTGCTGTTACTCTGCTAAGCAAAGCTGCAACTTCGGGACTATGGACTGAAAACGGAACCAAGATGAGGAAGCAAGCTGCAAGCGAGTCATCGACCACAAGCAACGAGACTGAGGCCCGGCTGGAGAACTGCTGTAAAATTTACAGTGACTGTTAGCAGACAAACCAGTCTAGGTCTGCTGTACACCTAAAATCACAGTATCCAAAATAAACTGTGCCCTGCTACCTGCGTAGCTAAAAGATTCAGCGAAGAGGACAGAGCGGACGGGCGATGTTGTGGATCCTATACCGAGGACTGAAGACTTTGTTGCAGCTGTTTGTTGATTCTATCGAGAATTGAAAGCTTTGTTGCCGAGTTTGATTCAATGTAGGATTGAAGACTTTGTTGCTAAGAGGAGAGCTTTTGTACTGGACACTTCAACAGATTGAGTTTCCAAACCAGCAGACCAAAGGTCTAAGCTTCAAGGAACCGTTGAGTGTAATTCCAGTTGCATTTTCCTTTCATGGAACTAAATTAATTAATTGTAACACAGTCACATAGAATTGAACATTTAATTATTTAGTTTGTACACTTTGCATGTGAAATAACTTTTAGTGAAACTTGATGAAGTAACTATAAGTAATCTACCTCATATTGTTGTATGAAGAATTTATTTAAAAGTAAACTTGCTTTATACTTAATCTATATATCACTGATAAGCTTAATGTGATATATTCTAAGATTATCTGCATCATTTCAGTTAGGCTGGTTGTGTGCTTGTGTGTGTGTGTGTGTGTGTGAGCAAGGTACTAGCTACGTCACAGCCTGCTTGCTGGTGAAGTTGATGTTGGTGAAGTTGACGGTGTCATATTTCAATTGAGAGTTTTGAATTGTGTTTGTGCTTAGAGAGTAAGATATTTACTTTCTGACTTTTCTGATTTCTGTTTATTATTTGTGTACTTAATAAAATACTACTATTGATTAAACATTTCTTGTGTCTGCGCATGAATGTGTATTCATAGTAAATCCTCGATCTTAGTGCACCTTAAGGAAGGATGACAAGGGAGCCACAGGCTTCCAGCGGCACACAGGGCCGAGGTGGGACTTAACCAGTGCTAGCTGAAATTCAGAAAAACAGAAAACACGACTAGAAATAATACAACATTTTTTCAGCAATTCTATAAATAATTCCGCACTTTTTTAAGCAATGCTAAAAAACGAGTGTGAAAATATACAGGATATACTTAGCAACTCTCTGATGTTAATCAGGTTAGGCTGAAAAGGAAAATGATGATACTGTCAGGGTGAGTAATGGTTTTATGCTTGTGGGGGTGGAGCAACACTACGTCACCCTCCTCTGCGGAGTGTATTTGGTATAAAGTTTTCAGGTTCTGGTGTCTTAAAGGGGAATACCCTACTTGAAAGGGAACTATTCAATCTGTCGCAAGAAATTATAAGTACCTTTAATAGTAAAGCCATCCCACTAAAAAGGCCACCTTTCTTTATCTCATGACACGCCTTAATAGAGATGTTTCACTGTTTCAAAGAACTAGAACTGGTCCGATACTGTGAAAGCAATTAAATATTGGTTACACCAGATTTAAAAATTTGATAAACTAAATTAGTTGATCAGCACGCCTTGTTCATCTGGTAGAGTTAACAGTGCCATGGGAGGATGATGTGGATGAGGCGTATAAGAGAAAGAAACTTCGGTATGTTCAACTACCTGCTGAAACAGAACAGCGAGGATGGAGAGTCCGGGTTTACCCAGTGTTGGTGGGTTGTCGAGGATTTGTGGCACACTCTACAACCCAGTTTCTCAGAGATTTCGGGTTCAGTAGCCAAGAGTTGCATCGCACAGTGAAGAACTTATGTGAAGCAGCAGAGAGGTGCACCAACTGGCTGTGGTTGAGATGGAAAGATTTTGGCTGGGGATCTCAAGCACAATAGAAAGAAAGCAATGCTGATGTACGGGTAAGTAAGCTGGGCTGTGGGGGATGGAAGGGGTGATGCTGGGACGTCAGAATCGCTATCGAGCCCTCTTGAGGTGTTGTGGGCTAGTCAACGGAACACAGAGGACGGAAGGTGCCCACTTGAAGACCCCAGAGATGTACCCTACTTAGCTCAATCCAGATGGTTGTCATGCTGTGACAACCATCACAGTGCTGATGCGCTGGGGAGGCAAAATAAGCTGATCCCTGGAGCCAGCATTACACTTCAGCCATTAACATCAGGCAGAAGGATATCTACATCATCAGATGGAAAGAAACACAAATGGATGGAGACGCAGATGGATCTCATTAGTTTACTGTAAACTACGTCTTAGTTGGTAATTATCTTGGCAAGAGCCGAGTTCAAATCAGCATGAAGTTTTAACATCTACTCTCGTGTAATGGAAATCAGTAACTCATTGCCTAAACCTGAACAAAGTGTTTCTCTGACCGTGGAAGTACATATTGACATTTAATTGTCCTGAAGAATCTGCCATTCCAGGTCACCAGTATCTGATGCAATGTATGGAATGCTTTAATATGCACCAGCAAGCCTGTGATGCAGGCATTCCGTGTGGCCAGCAGCAGTGTTAGGACCCTGAGGCAGCACTTTTGGTATTTTGCTGAGGTGACTGAATTCCAGCCACTGTCCTCAATTCATCTATCTCATCCTGCAGCGATGTGTTCATTATTCATTAACAGTGTACTGCTGTTTCCTATGACAAAAAAATTAAATCTGCTAACTTCACATATTTTTTTTTGCTGTAGTAAACACTATGGCAAGAAGCGCTGGTTATGGTTTTATTGTCATTTTTTTCGTAATGACTTATCCAGAAGGCTATTCATTCTGCTCTAAACCAGGAGGTTTTTTTTTCCACAGTGTAAAATTCCAACAGCAGGAAACCACATAATGTATCATTCGCAATATATTTAGGAGGGACAGTAAACATCAGTTTTAAGAATCTGGATGTGCAGTCATCGGTATGACTAAGACGGGATCTGATAAAGCATTTATATATCAGCAAGGTATTGTTTGAAAGAGAAAATAAAATATAAATATAAAAATAAAAGTCACCAAGCAACATTAACGAAAATCTCTGGATGGAGAGACAGCTGCATTACGAAGCACCTGTTACGCAGTTTGACTGGAACCCTGAAAGAAAATGAAATAGCGCGTGTGTATACTTTCACATAACATAACAATTATTCTGTTATTGGTGTTTAAGTAAAATACTGTGTTTAAGTATAAAACATGTTAAATTGTACTGAATTCCAAGGTATGATGTAACCCGTGTGGAGGCGACAGGCCCCTGATGATAATGTGTGTCTGTTTATTCAGAGGCTGCCACCACCCCCTCTTGCTCTGAATAAGATTATTCACCTCTTTCCCTTTATACCCATTCTTCAACCCTTCTTTCCTACCCAGATCCCTGTGTGAGTGGTGTTATTTATATATATATATATATATATATATATATATATATATATATATATATATATATATATATATATACACAAGCCTGTTGTTATCTCTAACGGACGTTTTGAACAAGAAATGCACAGCGCTTCAGTGGAAACATTTAGATCAGAAAACTGAAAAGCTGGATTCTGTGCTGCGAATGACACACACACACACACACACACACGCAAGAGAAATCATATGTTACTTTTGTTTTAGATCAAAAACTACTTTTGTTTTTAGTTTTGTATGTGCACACTACTGTTTACACACTACTTTATTTTGAAGTGTTTATTTTATTAGCAGTGTGGAGTAGTGGTTAGGGCTCTGGACTCTTGACCGGAGGGTCGTGGGTTCAATCCCAGGTGGTGGACACTGCTGTACCCTTGAGCAAGGTACTTTACCTAGATTGCTCCAGTAAAAACCCAACTGTATAAATGGGTAACTGTATGTAAAAATAATGTGATATCTTGTAACAATTGTAAGTCGCCCTGGATAAGGGTGTCTGCTAAAAAATTAATAATAATAATATTATAGTTTTTCATATTGAAGTAGTACTTTATACGTGGTAAGTTAGAAAATAAACCCTTTTATGTTTAATTGTTCATTTAAATATGGAATTTCGGCTGTGCAGATGTTTGATATGATGTGCTTGAATAAAACTTTTGAGTTGAATTCGATAGTTTGTCTTTCATTTTAATATTGATGATGTTTAAAATGTACCGTGATAATGACTGCCGTCGGCATTTGTAGGTATGAGTATAACCGCAGCGGTTCTAGTGTAAAGTAGTCCTTAAATGTGCATTTTATGTGTGTGTGTGTGTGTGTTGGGTGGGGGAGGGGCTTTCTGCTGGAGATTACGTGAGATTAAGTCAGAAGAACTGGATTTTCACTGCTGAAATCTCGTGAGCCACAAGCACAAATTTCTGCTCTGGTTTACTTGTGTTTTTGCAGCTATTTTTATCGTGAGTAACCGATTAACCCTGCCGTTAAAGTCGCACTGCCAAAAGGATGTCCTTTTGTTGTTTCACGATGTATTCACGTGACAACGTGTGACAGAAATACAATGATTCTTGGTTGTAAATCTCCCTCCCGACCTGTGAGGGCACTAAGCAGCGAGAACAGAGTTTTTTGGACGGGCTGGTCTGACAGTTCTTTCCCAGGGTCGGGAAGTCAGCCAGTCTAGATGAAGGCGAGACTCTGTTGCAAGAACGCATTGACCCAGAAAAGAAAAGATGTGGCAGCCGCAGATTGGAGAGGTGGTTACTCTCATTTACCAAGGGGTCATGTGTGACGGCATAAAAGGGGATGGAGAATTGCAATCTGTTCCTTTGTGTTGGTTTTGTATTTTAACCTAGCAAGACTGTGAGAGACCCCAGAGAACGTAGCAGTTTCGTGAGTGTTTTGTTTGTTTTCGTGTCTGTTAGTAATTGTCTTGTTTGTGAATCACCAGACGGCTAACACGTTTCCGGAGCTGTCGCCTTGGGCCAGCACAAAGCCAGAACAACACTTCACCACTGTCACAAAATAAACCCACCACGAGCACTACTGCACGCACCCAGGACTGGTGACCGTGTTTGTATTATTTGGGACTACAATCCTATTGTTATTTACCCCGTGCAGTACACATTGGTGTGTATTGCTGGGGGATTATTGTTTGGTCGCCAGCCCTGGAAAACCAGTTATAAAATCCTTTCCAAACTGGATTATAATCATCTCTGTCTGTTTCATTCACACACTGCATCACTCCTGCACCTGTATCCACTCAGCCACTTTGTCACACAACGTCACACAGTCATGACTGTTGAGTCGATTTTCACTTGCACGTAAACCCAGCCACAGTAACTTCATTCATTGGACTGGTGGGGTATTCTCTATATAATTAAGGAAGTTGCTTTTTTAAAATTGGTGTTTGAGTGAAATGTTTCATGGAAAAGCACATGTTTACTAGTCAATTTTCAAAGCCTTTTGTTCCATAGGAAAATAAAAAAAGTGCTCTATGTTTTATGAAAGGAAAAATTAGAATTACAATTTAGTGCCCTACTTTTAATTACCTAATCAACGTCTGTCTTTAATTACTCTTATTACTGCATCCAAAATATGATACTGGTTCTTTTTTGTAAGTGGTAGCGCCAACTTTGCACAGAAGCGAAACAGTTTGAAAATATATATGCTGCTCAATAAAATATGAGGTTTAGACAGGTCCTGATTGAACAAGGAAACCCTGGCCCTTCTGCCCTTGATTCTCCCAGCAGGATATTTTACACAGCTGAGTGAACTCGTTCAACCCCTGAACGCCTGGTATCATTTCAAGGAAAGCTGTACCTAAGGCCAAAGATCAGGCTACAAAAACAATTCTGCTTTCTTGGAAAGACGGTGAGAATGACCTCTTACTTAGGGCGCTTCGCTTTCAGTTTTTATTTTTGGTCACGTGATGTCCCTTTTAAAGTTATATTGCGCCGTTCTTAATTAAACTCTTGGAAAAGTGTTGATTGTGAAACAAGTTCACTTTAGTTTCATTGATCATGTAATTAAATCAATTTAACTTCACTCGCTGTTTGCGTTCGGTTTGAATTAAAAATAAGGAGGTGCCTTTTTTTTTTTACATTATCAATGAAACCGAATCATAGTCTAAATCAAGTTATGGGATAAAAAAATAGAGTGAACTTGTTTCACAATCAACACTTTTCCAAGAGTTTCATTGAATGGCTCAAAAAAAGATACATCACGTGATCAAAAATAAAAAACAAAAAACAATGAGCCTCACTCATGTTGCAGAATTTCAAAAGGTCCATGTCAAAGAGGTCAGATGTTTTCTTCATTATTTTTCTAAATAGCGGCGAAAAAAATATTAAAGTAACTTTTAGCTAAAAATAAAACTAAAATTACCGTGCCGCTAATTTAAGATACTGTACTGCCAATCAATAAGGTTAATAATGAAAGATAAAACTTGATTGCAATGGCCTGATACAGCTTTTAAGATTTCATCTATATGAGTACGTTCTTTGTCAATAGGTTATATTGTGCTATTGTTTCCATCATACAGCTAGAATTGAAGAATTATTGCATTTCCCTCTCTGACTAACACTGGATTCATTTCACATAAGACTGTTACCGTTGTAGAAGTTAATTAGTGCTGTAATGTTTCCCTGCTTTTAATACAGTGAAAAAACACTCAATGCCAGGTCATTTAGGGTGAAAATATTAGGACAGAAAACAAACCTCACCTTGCTTTCAGATATTGCCTCATAGCTCTGAATTCGAATCTGACTGACCGTACAGCTATGGCCAAAAGTTCTGCATCACCTAAAATTTTAGGATTGAGGCTTAATTAAAAAAAACAATGTATACTGTATATATGAACATAATTTATGTCATGTAATCAAATAAACTACAAAATGATATTGCAAAAGTCTACTGAAAGCCATAAAAGTATTTCATGCTAGATTTTGAAATGTCTCATTTTTCATTTTTTGTCAGTTTTATATGTATATCGGAAAACTACAAAGCATTATGTAATTCAATATGTTAACGTAACATTATTCAGCAGGTTTCATTCGACTTTATGAAGCAAAATGTGTTAATTCTATAGGGTGATGTCAAACTTGTGGCCATAGCTGTATAGTAAAATCACTGAAATGTGGAAAATACCTCTTATACTGTACTGTATGTGGTTTCCCGTGCAAATCCTTTTTATCTTAAATTGGTAGATCCAATTAGAGAAACGCAGAGGTTCACCATACAAAACTGTACATATACAAGGACCCTTTTTTCCAATTTTATTGGAAAATTCACAGCTTCTCTTTTTTTTTGTCCATATTTTCCAAAGTTTTCCAAATGTACCTCAAATCTGTCCTGAACACAACCAGAAATCCAGTCCTGGGCCCTTCTCAAACAGACAATTGAATATAAACAGTTGGAACCACTGTTCTGCAGTTTCACTGAATTTTACTGAATACAAACTTTCATGCTACTGTTTGTTGCACAGCTGGTTTACAAGTAACAATAATAAAATAAAGCACTCAGTAACTTATCCAATCAACTGCTATTAACTATTACTGCAAACAAAATCAGCAATTAACGACTGAAGCCAATTTCACAGGAAAATACTCAAACACCGACTAGAACAATATTTGTCTAACATGACAAATCACACCAATGTATGCTCATAAATGATTATCACAGATCGACTTACAGTCAGCCCAGTGGGTGCTTTTTTCTCAGTGTTTTCAGTGTGGCCAAGTGCCCATTTTCAGATCAATCTAGCAAGGCGTTCAGAAGTTATGACTCATCAGCTTTCACATTCAAACATCTAAACAATAAAAAACTTATAAAAACAGTACTGTGGTATGTGCACTCTGCATACAACTCACACCCATAGGAATAGGAGGGATTCAAATTAAACAACTTAACCTCAATACCTGAGGTGTTCATTTCCAGTTTTGTAACTTTAACAGGAGTAGTTCACACTGAAAACCACTGTAGTTTGTGGAAATGGAATCCACCAAAAAGAAAACCTTTAACAGGACAAGAGATCATGTTTTTGCAACTGGAATTCCAATTATATGGATTCTCGTTTTTGTGCGATGCATCGGGAAAAGTCAAACATAGAGTAGGATCGGGAAATTCTATTTGGCAGTAATAATATAGTATAGATGGTGCGTTTATCCAGAGCACAGTAATATTATGTGCATATGTATATTTACAAGGAGCATGGTCTTCACTTTACATAACATACACAAGGGAGCACTGTTTTAAGAATCACATTTATAAAACAAAGTCATTGTAAGTGTGAATGCAGGATGCAGATGATGTAGGAAACGGTTCTGAGGCAATCCTGAAGCAAGCTTATCTCAAGACATGAATTGGCTGTGCTGGCACGTTTCCAAATTCCAAACACTTTATGTTTACTGAGAAAGGGTTAAAGAAGAAGTGGAAGTCTTTTTCTGTGTTACATGTCGTTGCTCTGGTGTCATAGCTTGAAAGAGTTGTCAATGGTGTTGTAAAGAGGAGCCAGAGATTGCAACCAGTTAAGCACTTACCTTTTACCGTTGCCATGGATATCAGTGTTTTCTCATGATGCAGTAACCAACATAGTTGGCATGTGGTACCCATTAGTGATCATATTGTTTTTAGAAGCTATGGTAAATTATCACTTCATGTCGCCAGTTCCTGGGCTAAATAAACCTTACTGGTGTTTTAATGATAGGTATTTATAGACAAAAAAAGCTATATAAGCTTTTAGCTTAATTAAGCATAAAACCACAAAATAGTAGAAAAAACATTTGCTGTGTTGTTAAACCGCTACCTAATTTCACTTTGCTTGTTGGAATGACTTTATTCATTTTTTTTTTTTTTTTATTACAGACTAGCACATATTTTGGCACAAATGTTGTATTTATAGTGTCACATACACCCTTGTGATCAGTGAGCTCGGAAAAAAAAAGCGTTCTTTTGATGGTAGATTTGAAGGTTATTGAAAGTGAGTTTTCAATAGATCACCGTCTTTCATTGATCTTCCAGCAAGAGGGCTGGGATTTAAACACACTTCTCTTGCAACTTCTGACAACCAGACACTGTTCAGTGGCATTGCTTTTGATTGGTAAGCAGGGTTTTAACTTGCTCTATATTGAAACTTCTTGGGGGTCAATTAAACTAAGTGGCACATCTAAACACAGCCAGCATTTACAGTATGTATTAAAAACAGGAACTAACCTGGCATTTACAGTACTTGCTTTTAAAGACAAAAATACACTAAAAACATTCACACACACTGTAAGAGATGTTGGTTTTCACAAATTCCCTTCTTTTAATGATAAAAGTATTAAGATTTGTCATTGTTTAAATCAATTGAATACAATTTAAGTAAAACAATCTGGCATTCATTTTGCTAACTAACTTCACTAGGAACAAATCATTCACTTTTAAACAGGGTTCTAAGTACAGTTAGAACGGGCGAGTTTGTGTTAACGTGATTCACCCGCATTAAGGGATGGACGGTATAAACTCCCACACAATAACCTGACATGCAAAATGTACCCGAATCACCAGTACAGTAATCAAAACAAACAAGCGTGTAGGCGGTTAAATCTCTATTAAGACACTAATTACACTAACATGTATTAAAACCTATGAAGGTAATAAAAATTAAGTGCAAAAAAGTAATGCAAGTGCTGAAATGTACAGAACAGTGTAGGCTACATTACTGCAAATTGTTTATAGCGTAGAACTCTGTGATACGCATCTGGACGATCTTTGTTTGCAAGTATGGACGGCAACTTTCAGCGTTTTCAAAAAATCCCAATTCGGCTCTATATCCAGATGCTGCTCCATAGCACGCCGCAGTGTTACAAGCGCAGTTTCAGGCAGAGCGTCCTGGTCGCCAAGGTGACACAGCTGAAACGTCTTCCTCTGGCATCCCCTCTGTTATCAGAGTTTCAGCTTTGGTTGTACTTTCATCATTGACAGAGTTCCAAGCATGCTTTAGCAAGTGCACAGCATCTAACAGAGACATTTTATTTACACAGAATTTTCGTGCTGATGCGCATCGCTTTTCTCTTTCCAGCCATGCTTGCTGTTGCAGTCAGTGCTGTTTTTTCAAACTGTAAATAAACCTGACACTGCATAAAGGGATTAAATAGCCAAGGTACAGTACAGGGGTAATCGCTCAGTAATGAGGTGCAAACAGCTGATTGATCGATCTGTCAAGCTTTTACTACAGTAAAGTGCTGCCTTTTGTATTGAAATATATGTGAATGGCAAGATAACAAAGTGAAAACAGCTGATTGGTGGATTAGTAAGAGCGATTACTACAGTAACAAGCAGTGCATTTGTTATTTAAATCTATGTGAATGGCACACAATGAGATCCAAACAGCTGAGTTTGCCCGAAATATATGGCGTATTTAACAGAGTATAAACAATGCCTTTGTTATTGAAATCAATGGGAATGGCAAACGCTATTTGTCCGATATAAACGGCTGCCCAAAATAACCCTGTACGTTGTAAGTGGTGGATACTGTGTACCCATTTATTTCCCTCATCAGACCATGTAATGGGCCTGATTTTGCCTCCAAGAAGTACATTTTATTTTTTAATATACTTGGGTTTAGGTCGAAACAGTTCAATCATCAGTTGTTTCAAAACTGATTTTAGTTTTTTAATTGATGTAAACTTTGCACTGATGCAAAAACACACCAAAATTGGGCCTTATATTGGCATTTATTTTTCACATAATGTTTGTGGGACAATGTGAATCTAGACTTGCTTTCCGTGCACTACATCTGTTCCAACAGAAATAAATGGATTTAGATAATTATAATTGGATGGTCTTATGCCAGGATTAACCACCTCCAGGCAGTAAGATTTTGTGAAAATGTTACTTTTGTTGTTATTGCTGTTTGCAGGTGTTCAACATTATTGAGTTTGTTATACTTAGTTGCAGTAAAAAATATCCAATTATAATGGCCTATGTTTTTTTTATGTCTACTGTACATGGATAAGAGTTGTGAGAGCTGCTGTAGATAGTTCACTTATTACAGTGCATGTTAATTGGTGAGCAAAGCAATCACTGGTACTCGCATTCAACACACACATTTTATTTTTCATAATTACTGTGAAACCTCACCATCGCAGTCTGTTGGAATCGGCACAGCCACATTTTCGCTGCAGTATTCAGTTAATATGACCTCTCAATGAATGACTACAAACTGTGTGGCTGCCATCTGCTGGGATAAAAGTCCCACTCTACATCCAGTTTTTAATCAAAGCTCTCTTTGTGGTTGAGGCTGGTATAATACGGACACTTTTGTTTCCTCTCAAATACCAGGAAAGACATGGAACATGATAGCCATCAATTAAAGTTAGAATGTACAGAATATCTGAAATCCAGTAAAAAAAAATAAAAAAATCTCTGTCCAGTGTAATATATTCTGTTATATTGGGTTGCTATCCCTACTAAAATTTACAGCTGCGGCCAAACGTTTTGCATCAGCCTGTAGGATTGACGCATTTTGCTTCATAGTCGAATGGCTACTGAATAATGTTACATGAACATATTGAATTGCATACTGCTTTGTAGTGTTCTATATAATTTAGAAAAACTGACAAAAATGGAAACATTTGTCATTTTGCAATCTAACATGAAATACTGTACTACTATTATGGCTTCCGGTAGACTTTTGCTATATCATTTTGAAATGTCTTTGAATACATGATGATCTAAATTATGTTCATATGTCTTTTTATTTTTGTTTTTTGTCTCAATCCTAAAATTCTAGGTGATGCAAAACTTTTTGCCATAACTGTAAGCGTTTATATATTTAAAATCAAAAGACTGAAAAAAACCCAACTATGTGACAGTTGTTTTAAAATACAATTATAACAGCCTATTAATTTACCCCCTGTTTTTTCTTCACAGTTTAAAATGTCCAATATTATTTCCCTCACTGCAGCAACTCCTCTCAACAGCTCAGGAGAACTGAAGGTCAGTGGGCATCCTCCAATCACATACAAAATCAACCCTATCAGGATAAACCAAAACTGCATTGCATTGGGGCATTTCACAGCACTGGTGAATACTTCTGGTAATTACGGGTTAACCAGGAAAAGGTGGTTGATGAGATCCAGGATGATTCCCTAATATGTTTCTTTCTAGCATTATATATATTGTAAGGCAGCGGGTTGAGTGAGACAGCAGGGAGGGGGTTAAAACCTCCCTGAAGTGTAAAATGGAAATGCACCTTTTGTTTTGTTTAATTGTTTTATTGTTTAATTTAATTGTTTTATTATTAATTATCCCCTGCACCTGGTAGCTATTGTTAAATTGGGACCAGGTGCAGGGTATTTAAGAGGAGCAGTCAGTCTGCTCAAGGCTGCTGAGTAGAAGGAAGCAGAAGAGAGGTGCTCTGCTTCCGAGCGGTCGAAAAGTAAGTGCTGTGAGTGTTTCGTGGTGCCAGGTAAACGGCTTAGCCAGTCTCTGAAGTTAGTCAGGGAAAGTCCTGTTTAGTTAGTGCTTGTAAAGAGCTAGGTGTTTGTTTTTGTTTGTTCATTTTGTGTGTAATTAAAAATAGCGCAACCGCGCATAAAAATCCATTCAAGTGTGTTGGGTCGTATTTTTAAAGGGGCAACGAACCCGTCAGTGGCGCAGTCGTTTACAATATATATAATATATTTTTTTTTTTTACTAACTGTTGTGGATTTACTGTTTTATGAATCATAGATGTTTTCTTAACCTAAGATCATTCCATATTTCCTTTTTTAAGTGTATATTAAGAGTATTGTGTTAAGATGTACTATACATCGTACAAACATAATGGGCATGGCGACACAAAAGACTGCCAGTAAGCTTAAGAAACATAGAACAGACTTTCATAAGTGTTGCCAGGTTATAGTATGATGTCTAACTGTAACTTTACTCACAAACAAACATTCATATACAGTAGATCTCAACCTGTTAATCATCAGCTTTACAATTATAGTTACCATAACAATTAAAAACTTCGACCAGTAAGCCTTCTGGCTGCAGAATAAGCTGCCGGCCTATTATAAGCAACAAAGAGCTTTTATGTTGTCTTCGGTGCAATGGGATTAATGCAAGAAATGCACCAGCACTTTTTCAAATAAGTCGTTTTAAACAGATGTCAAGTGGAATTCTGTTTCAAATTACAAATGAACACCTAGGGAGAATATAAAAAGTACTATCAAAGGGTTACACATTGTGCCTGTTTCCATCAAGCTTCCATATGATTCTTAAATTCTCCTACAAGTGAGTATTTAGTATTTTTTCAATCCCCCTTTCAAAGTTGACACAATAAAGCAAAAACATGTACCAGTAATTGTTTTAGTACATTAGTCAGTAATGTACAAATTACAAGGGTATGGCACCATACATTGTAATATTACTATTAATACAATAGAAGCACTGCAATGATGTAGCCATTTTTTTCTCAAATTTGACTACAAGCCGTAATATTATTTACATAATGATAAAAAAAAAGATTAATTACATTAGATTTCTACTGAAGTAGTATTACCCAGTTGTCTTATAAGAATTTACATGAAATAGCTGTTCTGTTATAGTTACTAGATTAGAAAAATACAGCCAACTCCAACTTTATCAAACAATAGGCATCACACTTCTGTTCTGTAAGCTATATGCTTGATATCATGTTGTAGTGTAAACACAGTGTGTTTCAGTTAGTCAGACCACCAAACTGACACCTTGTAGAATGTTGATTTTGGGTCTTTAATAGCCTGCTTGTTCCTCGCCTCATGCTTTGCATTATTAATGAGGTTAGTGTTACATGGGGGGAGGTGGTAGAGGAAGTTGAGGTCTGGCGTGCTGGGAAACAGACACCAGAGTGTCGTCACAACCCACAATGGCCACCTTTGTGTCCTGAGTTCTTTACTCAGTGGGCTGTGCTGGGCTGGCCAGTGCTGTGCTTTCAGTTACCTGGAAATGCTTTCCAGTGAACCTCTGAAAACAGAGCAATAAAGACAAATCTGGTTTGAAAAGTACCTGTTTTTTTTAATAATCAGGTAACAGCTGCAAGAGAAACTCTCAGAAAAACTAAAGCTAACAACACAAAATAAATACAGATCCTATTATGTTAATGAAATGTTAATTCAAACAAACAAAAATCAATGTTTTCTGGGTGATTCACACACTAATTGTTACAAAAATAAAATATAGGTCTCTTTTCCATTGTAAAAATAAAATGGTATAAAATATGCAATTTAAATACAAATTTTCATAATGAAAAAATACAAAGGGTAATTTTGCAAAAATTAAATATTCAGGGTATTTTTACGTCTGTCACCCTGTTAACAAGCGCTAAATATAGCACTTGCCTGTTTCCTGTAATTATAGCTTTTTTAAAACCCTCTATGCCATGTGTTTCATAATTTAGGGTATGCAATTTCAAGTTGTTGCTGGTGAAGTGAACATTTAATCAGTGCATTTTTAAATGCTAAAAATAGTATTCTTTCAGAAATTGAGATTTTCACAGAGAATTGGATATTATTATTACACGGCATTGGTTCTAATTTATGGAAATCATGAAATCCATGCTCACCACCAAAAATACAGCCTTAGTGATACAACTACACAAATAAGCGATATCAGTTAAGGGAAAGTTAAAGATAGATTTTCAGGCAAACTGGCTGAAGATTTACCCATGGCTGGAGTTTAATAACGATAGTGGTCAAATGAGTTGTTCGGTCTGCAGTGTATCTGTGCAACTGTAGTTTGCTAACCACTGTAACCAGTACAAACAACAAGGCTTTTGAAAAAAAATAATCGAAATAGAAACTTCATCCAGCAAAGGAGAGTGCTCTGCATCACAATGATAAACAGCTGGATGTACATAATGTTAGATGTTTACATTTGAGAGACTTTATATAGTTTCACAGTTCTTTTTTACAGTTGTAAAGGATTTACACTTATGTTATGGTGCATTGTTGGACATGATTCAGGGAAAAAAAAGTATGCTGTTTTAAAGCATACACATTCTAAACACTTTCGTGAAAGCGCACTTAGCTACCTTTTTTTTGGTGTAAGGATTTGTGCAAAACTAATAATTATCTACCATTTGTGTGTTCATTTTTAGCATTGGTGTTTTGGGGGGATTAACACTGAATTACAAAACAGCAATGGCCATTGAAATATATAAATTTGCAATGTATCTACACTGAAAACATGGAAGGAGTCAGGGTGAGTATTGCACCATTGCATTTTAAAGTATTGCAATTTTAAGCATAGAATCTGATTTCCTTATATACATTATATGTGTTTTTCTTTTTCTTTTTTTTTACTAAGCTGTAAATTAAAAAAGGACATTTAGATGTAGGTGTACATTATTTAAAGGATATTCACGTGTATGTGAAATAGTGGCAGCGATCACACCAAAAACAAATTAAATTGCAGCTGCTAAAGAAATGGCCTGAAAACCCTCTGCTGGTTTTTTTTTTTTTGTGAAATGCCTAAATAATAATAATAATATTAATGTGAACATCAAGTACTGCAGAAATTGGTTGTGCCTTCATATGTTATGATCCACTTGTAAAGTTTGGATCATTGTTAGGGATGAATTGCTGTGCACCCATTTCTTACCTGAACATTAGGTAAATCCTAGAACACTTCGCTGCCGCTTTAGACAGCTCTTCTTTCTTCTTAAACGTTTTTGAGTTACCATAGCATGGAGCTCACAGACAGAAAAATCACACAGTGACACTGCCAGTGAACACATGTGATTGAAAATTCCTGGAGGCGCGGTCATATTGAGCTCAGTCTAACAGCGTCCTTACCTCTGTTTGCCCATTATTAACCAATGATCAATGATAAAGTATGTCTTTCTTGTGGCTTTGTGCTGGGATGTGCACAGTAAAAAGAATGGCAACAATAATACATTATGAAAAATGAGTAATTTTCATGCAGGACAAGATTAGACAGAATTCAATTGAAATGTGATAGAACGGGTCAGTTTGAGAGGCATTGCGGCAAGTGGCTTGGGCACTGCGGGTAGGGTGCTGTCGCGCCCTGTATATATTAAGTTAATACTTAAGATATTGTCATTAACAAAACTATTATTGTTAAATTCACAAAGCTATGAGTTCTTTAAAGCATGTATTTTTTGTCTTTTGTTTATTCAAGTTTGATGTTCATTAAACTCCTATGGCTTCTTTTAGCAACCGTCAAGGTACGTTTCAAGAATATCAAACTTAAATGGCTGGCTACACAGACCCTGATTATCACTAATCTTGGACTACCTTGTCCAAGGCAGAATAGGGAACATTTCTGTCTGTGAAATCAGCCTCAAATGACTCCAAGGTTAAATAAGGACCCGATGGATGGCTCTGCTTGCGACTCTTGAAATACATGTGCAGTATCCCATGAAAGGATGTTAATGTGTTTGAAAAGACTGCAAAGACAGAGGGCCTCATTCACTAAACAGCGGTAACGTGTTTTGCACGCAGTAAGCCCCTTTACTGCATGCTTTGTACATTTGCTGTAATTACTAAGCTGTGGCATATGGAAGACCATCCAGGTCAAAAATCACGTTATTTAATACGCGTTTCAAATATTTACTACACGTTCTCATTTGACTTTATGTGTGATGCCTGGTCGCAAAGATTTTTTTAGACCTCCTCCATTGAGATGCGACGGTCGCATCGGGCAGTGTGTTCGGCTTAATTCTTTATTTTTTTTTAAACGTATTTCATGTATGAAATTAAAAAGATGTTATCCCGAAGGTGATTGGCTACTATTGTAATTACACTACATGCCTGTAAAATTACCAGCCTATAAGTAGGTACCACTGTAAAATTACCAACCACTACGTCAGTACTACTGTAAAATGACCAGCTCCTACATAGAAAATGCGTAATTAATTTAGATTTATTTAGAACGCATAGTTTTTTATGTATTCTGATTGGCTGAAATCAAGCACATACAAAATATTTGATATGCGTACTAAATAATGCATTTTCCACGCAATGGCCTTCCATAGTGGCAGGCAACCTAACGCGTGGAAAAAAGCGTGTGGGAAAAGTACCACGTTCGAGTCATTTAAATATAATGAATAATGTTAATGTGTGGAAATGTATGCAAATTACATCACTAAATACTGTATTTGATATGCAAACCATATTCACTTAAGGGCGCTAACTTTACTAGGTGCCTCAGCGTGTGTTAAAAGTACCGCATCCTGAAACCAGATGGTGTCACAGAACCAGCAGAAGAGCTGCACAGAAGAGTGAGAAGTCGTCAGGGTGAGAGTATTTCGGACGAGGCAAACATTACTAGGGCTGTGTGAGGAGGAGGTCATAACTAGATACAAATTAAGCACAGATCATACTAGCTAGGTAGGGTTGCCAACAGGCTCCAGAATCTCAGGACACTTTAAGGGTGGTCAGGTTTTTTAACTCACCTCTCTAAAGTGCAACCAACATGTAAAGTGAATGTGAATTTTGAGCAGTTTAGTAAATGTATTTAATTTTTTAATTGTGGTGGCGATTCTATCCGGAGAGCCTCTTAACAACGATTAAACATATTGCTTGAATTTCTTATACAGTAAACAATATCTATCAAAATAGCGCAACACCATTATTATAGATAACTTTGCACTCACCTGCACTCTTTCATTTAACCTTGTGGAAGCAGGTAAAGTTTCTGTTTGTTTAATATTTCTTGCTTCACACAGTCCCGCCCAGTCAGAGACTCAGAAAGCCAATCAGCTGCTGTATATGTCTGATTGATGGAAACGATCCTCACAGGCAGGTGTGTGCTTTTGGTAACAACTAAGTAAAACAATTCAATTAATTTAGCGACATTTTGCACAATTCACACTCACTTTACTGAATACATTGCAGTTTAGAGAGGTGAGTTACCTTAAAGTGTCCCGAGATTCACAAATTTCACAGAAATGAACTCTTCACCTCCCCTGTTCATTTCATACTTTTCAAGTAGAAACAGTGCTACAGTAGCTGTACACGGCCCGGTGTCAATGTCGTGCATTTGGTTACTACGGCAACGGGGTCAAACAAAAACCGGCTTCATGATTGGTGAATTCCTCATACTGTACAATGATTTAACATGCGAGTCAGAGGCGGGAAGTTTAAAATAGTTGTTTAGCTGTTGATTTATTAGCTTTCAGTGTATGATTAACATAAAAAAGCTGAATGCAGATGGTGGGATTCTGTTTTGCTCAACTTGTAATGTGTCTTTGGATCATCTATGAAAAGGTACTATTGACAAGCATCTTGACAGCACAGTACACAAAAACAAGAAAATCAAACTCGAAGTTTAGGCTAAACGATTACTGAACAAGCATGTCACAATCACAGGATTGTTTAAAAAGAGCAAAGAAAGTGGAGAAACATATAATGTCAACACGTTTGAATTAGTGGAAGCCTTAGTGCAACGAACATACCGATACAACGGCTGGTCAATGAAATATTACAAAGTTTTTTTAATGAAAAAAATGCCAAATTGTGCAGCCATGCATAACAGTGACACACTCAGACGAAAGTATTTCCCTAAAGTATGTGCAGCACATGAAGAATATTTAAATGTCAAAATGAACGACACCGAGTCTGTTTGCGTTGTATGCGACGAGGACACTGATGAGGCAACTGTGTTTTGTACATTATTCTCATCCCACAGATCTTTACAACTGCTAATTCAGAGGAACTTACTGCTTACTTAGTAGATACACTGCATTTTAACTCTAACCACACAACAGTAGTAGATTAGGATAGAGTAGTGACAGAGTTCACAGCCTTAATGTTTCATTGAAGTTAATGCACTTGCTGATTCAGCACCAAAAAGCCTTTCATAATTCCCCACCACTTATTCTGCTAATACATTTAGCTCCTGGTCTGTAAACTTTAGATTCCTCACTCTGTCCTCCTTGGTCGCTGTCATTGTCACAAACTCAGAACTGTACTTACCTTTTCTTTCGAGCGCCCTTATATATATATATAATTATATATTACTGTGTATAAACCTCATGCATAATTCAGTGTGTTGTGACAACTTGCAAATGAATCATTTAGCTCACTTTATTTGTGCATATAATTAGTGAATAGAGCTACCGCTGGTTCATTTTTGCACACGGTGTGGCTTCCCCCTGCCACGCGATAATTCTGGTTCTTTACCATCGTTTAGTGAATGAAATTAACATCTGTATTCATAGAATTACTTTTCTTAGATACAGCATCATTTGGAACAGGGCAGTCCAGTACTTCCTGATTCCAGAGAAATTATTATTATTATTATTATTATTATTATTATTATTTATTTCTTAGCAGACGCCCTTATCCAGGGCGACTTACAATCGTAAGCAAATACATTTCAAGTGTTACAGTACAAGTAATAATACAAATCAAATCAAATAGAATAGAAATCAAATGATGGAGGATCATTATTATTATTATTTGTTTATTTAGCAGACACCTTTATCCAAGGCGACTTACAGAGACTAGGGTGTGTGAACTATGCATCAGCTGCAGAGTCACTTACAACTACGTCTCACCCGAAAGACGGAGCACAAGGAGGTTAAGTGACTTGCTCAGGGTCACACAATGAGTCAGTGGCTGAGGTGGGATTTGAACAGGGGACCTCCTGGTTACAAAAATGTTTCTTTAACCAGTGGACCACACAGCCTCCTAGTGGTCATGATGCACCCTGTCAAAGTGGCATCCTTTTTTTTTTTTACTATGCCAGCCATTCATCTTGAACAAAGGTGATTTTAGTCATTATCAAGAACATAGTCTATGAAAACATCTGCTCTTTATTCATTCAAGTGCAACTTTATGTATCACTCCTTTCAGTCTGACGATCCAAGTGCATTCAGGTATGATTCCAGGATGACAGTTATCCAAAAACTAGGATAGATTGCCCAAAATAAGAAATGTATATGTCTCACTACTCACGTGTGCTGTTTTTCTGCAAACTGTTGTGCAGTGGAGGGGTCTGGTATTTACTTCAATAATAGATACTATAATTGATTTCTCATATCCAAAAATACCAAGGTGAGGTCATTGTTTGCACTGAGCCACATGTTTCATAAATTTGTTCCTGAAAAAAATATGTATAATTGAGGCACTGTTCCTGTTGTCTTTCTATTGTCACACTCTAGACACGATAAGGACCTTAAATTTTTGTATATCTTCTTCAAACTTGTATAACATATTTTCAGAACATTCAGCTTTTTTGGGTGTATTTCTTTATACACATTTTAACTAATACATTTGAGAAATAAGCCACCTATCTCAGCCACTTAGCAGTGTTCTCTTCATCAATAATTCCCACTTTTCAGTGAAAGCAACTATGGCCTAAAAAAGGTTTGTTATGAATAGAAACAATTGTAGCTGGATTTTCAAAGTTGTATATTACACCAGTGTTATTAACCATCATCAAAGAATCTCCATCCACCACCGAAACAAAATCCTGGCTACGCCACTGACACACGCACATACTGCAGTATTATAATAAACCTAAAGGTATGCATTCATATTTGTACAAATTAATAATACAGTTTATAAAAATATTACTTTTAGTCTAAATGCTATCTGGTAATTATGTTTTAAGAAAATAGACCTGTAGCACAGAAGTATCATTTAATGTCCTTTATTTCCAGATTTTACTAATTTGTACCATTTTTTTTTAAAGCTAGAGGCAATAATATACCAAATGCAGTATAACCGATACTGTAGCTTTACTGACAGTTGTTAGCATTCACAGAGAAAAGCTTATTTTTTATTTTTATAAATACTTTACATAACACTGAAAAGAACATCTAGTATGCTATATTGTCAATACTGGTTGATATTGAATACTTATGGTAACTTTATTTTTAGGAAGACATCTGATTAATTGTGGAGTACATGTAGCAAAGTATTTTCAATTTTCTGCTATAATATGCACTTAAATTCAAAGAGAAGTCTGTGGAAAGCGTCAAAATAAACAAACAGCACATTATATTTTGTTTTAAATATCCATAAAAAGCATCACACCAAGAAGTGTATAGGGGGTATGTGGCAATGTGCCCCGCCCCTGTGTGCATGTGTGTGTTATATGTTGTATGTTGCGTGTGTTAATGTTGGTGTATAGTCATTGGGACACGGGATATAAGCGGGTCTGTGTTTCACGTGTGTTTAAAAATGTAGAATTGTATTTAGGCATGAGGATGGCACATCACTTCACGTGCATTTAAAGTATGTAATATGTGAGCACAAGGGTGCACGTAATTAATTCACGTGCTGGGATTCAAGTGAATAATTAATTAGTAATTGAATCCCAGCACAACAGTATAAATAGATGCACGTTTCATTCACTCGGGGTTGGGTGTTCGAGAGTGGAGAACGGGTGTGGAGAAGGAAAGTAAATTAACGGAATAATAATAACAATAACTATTTCACTCACCGTGTTTGTTTGTCTGTTCGTTTTTTTGTTTGTCTGTTTATTTTGGCTCAAGTGCCGTGTCCTGTGCTTTTGTGTTCTCTTTATTTTGTTTATTAAATGCTGAGCACAACCAAGTGCCCAGCTTCACCAACCTCACTGTCTGTTGTGTGTTACTTCCTGTTTCTGGTCTGACGTCACCCACTCCGGCCGTCTTTGTGACAGGGTATCACTAACATTTCGATAAATAAAGAAGACTAACCCTATAATGCTGGGCTCTGGAGTGTCTCACTTCAAGTGCCCCTGCCCCTACAGTGCTTAATAAAAAAACATCTGGTCTGGTTTTTCCAGGTTGTTGTACTGCCAAGGATTACCAATGTTGCTATTTCTACAAATGTTAGTTAATTTCCCGGTCCTTTGCAAAGGAGAAAGGTTTTATTTATATGCTTTCAGAAAACAGTCATCAAACGTCAAACAGCCTGGGTTTTTTAAGGTCTTTGGTCCTTTGGCTAGATTGTGCTATTTAGTATGCAAACAAGGATTTTCTGTCAGTCAACATACAAGTAATGTAGGATATCAATCACAAATGTACGGCACTGAATAAAATGTATCATTTTAACCTTACAGGCAGGTACAGTAGGCAAGTTCTGTGCTTGCTTACTCTTTACACTCAACATGTTAATGGAAACTTAAACGTAAATTATATTGCACACCCTTTCATCTCCTACACAGATTAACTAGACTAGTGTCATGTATCAGACTCTCTTCAAGTTGTCACGCACCCCATAAAAAGACTGTATATCACATGATCGTTATAGATCGTGGCAGAAATCAGACTCTCCAACTCTCTCTGATGGGGGAGTTACTGTACCTAATGAGTGTCCAATGCAAAGGATGCAAGAAGCACTTAAACATCCCATGGGTGTTAAACATTAAACTGTGGAAAACTAATTTATCTCATTATCTCAGAAAAACCTTTTTTTTACCCCTTAAAACAATGGTATTCTTTTTTTCCCCAAAGTAAAATGTATCCAAGGTAATGAAGACACAGGCCAAAAAATGTGCCTACTTGGGAAAAATCCCAATTAGATTTGATGTGTATAATCTATACAATATATTTAAATATTTATACATTATTTACCTTTTTTCTTCTCAAGCCACAGCTGGATATTTAGAGTATTTTACAGCACTGGAGAATTACCCTGGGTTGCATTAACCACTTGTATGGGTAATCCAGGGCGATTCCCCAGCAATGTAAAGTATGGTTTACCCCAGCGGGGTACAGGTTTATCAAATCAACACCTTAGTTTCTTAAGAAATTTATTATTGGGTTTTTCTGAATTTATGTATGACGTTTAATCTACTGCTAATAGATTTGAGATACAAATTACACAGACTCCATAGGAAAGCTCTCTGGTGGTTATTTGCTGGCAGGAGCATCTTTTACCTGCCAACGTTTCCGTGAGTAACAGCAGCAATTTCATTTCAGCAGGGGTTCCTCGTTCCCAACGGCCAACACATGAGGCTGAGGTTTATTCAAAAGGTAATTCTTACTTTATCCTGTTAATTGAACCCTTCTTTTGAAGTTGGTCCCATATACCACTTTATTGTTTTTTTTAGAACCTTTATAGGTTCAGCAACATTTAATGCCATGTACTGTAATCCAATACAATTAATAACAAGGTCAAAGGTTTGACCTAATAGGGAGAGGGTACAATCTACTCATCAGACATAAAAACCTTGGTTTTAACTAAACCATTATAGAAGTTCTAAAAAGTAACAATCACATTTTTGAGAGACAGATTCTGATATGTCAGAAATGTAACTAATACCTAATCTACACTGCATAAATAATGCATGGAAAAAATGGTTGCCATTCAATTTATTTTCAAAACATGATTAAAACACATTTTCTAGGTAGTGTGAGTAGTGTTTCTTATTTAAGTATTACAATTATAGTGGTAGTGGCACAAATTATAGAGATTAGTGGGGTGGTAGAACGTGTTTTTTTTTTTATTCTTGCTTTTCTGGATATTCACTTGTTATTCTATTGGGGTTCTATAAATCTAACCAGACAGGGAGTAGTTAATTGTCTCTATGATTAATCTAAGCCATCTGCTTTTCATTGTTCGTTCTTCTAATTATTTCTCAAATCTGACTTTTTCCTCTTCTGGGGATTAGGAATGAAAAGATTTAAAACCTTTGCAATGTACAGGCTGTACTTTGACTTTTTGGCAACAAAGGGAAAAAAATAATTGCTATCTCTAAATCTTTCACCACACTGTTTCCACAAATGGTTATAAAGAGAAGGGAAATTAAAATAAATAAATAAAAAGAAACTAATTAGCACCCTTTTATGAAGTACAAGAAGAGGAAATTAGGTGCATTGGCTTACCGATCTAGTGATAACTGGGACAAGCAAACAAAGCCTGACAAATGGGGACCCAAATGATGGCTGATTTGAAAATGAATCACATTACACAAGCTCAATATATACAATGCATACAAGAGGGAATAGAAGTCAGATCTGTCACTTTTAAGGATCACACTGAGAATCTGGTTTTGATTGAACAGAGCGTTGCTGTCTGATGAGGCTGTAATTAGGGGTTTACCAAGGCACAGACAACCCCAGAGAATTGTATACAAGCCCTTACAGCTCTGTATGTTTTTATTTGCTGATTCAGAATCTCCAGACCCAAATAAAAAAATTAAGACACAACGTTCAATTTAGGGCCACATGAACACTGGAAAGAATATGGTGAAAGTACTATAATTGTGGTTTACCTTCACTATAAAGGCTTTACCAATGTACACTAGATTTGGAATACAGTTTGTTATTGTATAACATTTGAAGATATTGTATAGCTAGCTTGAGAATATGCATAACTTGTTTTGTTATTAAGACATTGACAAGATATTTGTCTAAATTTATAAAAAGATTATTTTTAGTACAACCTAATATTTAAAGTTATTGATAAACTATTTCATAACATACAAAGAGCATCACCCTTCTTTTCAAAACTCAATAGCTCATATAACTAAACACAGTGCACACCTCCGATCACAAGTTTGTAAAATGTGTGTTATTTCGTTTTACTAATAGCAAAAGCTAACATAAGGTTCTTTCTTCTTTAACTGTATCTTGTTGAAAGTTTGGTGTCTGTTTTGTAAACCAGGAATTCTTGTTTTCTTTTAAGGCACCCATATGTCTTATTTAAAACAACTAGACAACCAGCATTTCAGCTTTCTTAACATGACAGCGGATATTAACATAAATAACCGTAACATGACCGTAACTTACCTCTTGGGGGGTATACATTTATATCCCCCCAACACTCTGGAGTATTTTTTTGATACCGGTACTGGATACCTTATTTGATCTGTTTTTCATCCAGCACACATGCATTCCATCCACTCTCACACAATCCACTAGAGTTCTGTAAGAAAGCAGTCTTGTCACAGAAACTGAACAATCATTAAAATATTCTTGAAATGAACCAATGGCAATGGGTGACTTATTTACCTTGGTTCTTGGTTGCAAGATCACAAGAAGTTATTTGGCAGCTTTGGTGCCAGTCATTATTAAACCTATCAGTCACTCTCACCCAGACCTGTCAACCCGGTTTTTGGACACGTCTCCTGGACAACTCGCGGTAGAGTGTCTCCTGTATTTTGCTCAAAACTCTTCTGTTAAACCCCTTTATGTTAGCAATGTATGTAACTAATACCTACTGTTTATGCAAAAAAAAAAGAATGGAAACATGGTGACTATAAGCTACATGTGTAATTTTGTGTTGTATCAGTGGCAATGCTCAGCTTACTGAAATGTTGTATCACAAAACCTGTAGCTCTACTATGACTTAATTTTCCTTTATACATGCTTATTTAATATACTACAGAAAATGTAAGATGTTATAGAGCCTATTATACAATTGCAAAGGCCTTTTACATTTAGCATTTTATTAGTATTTTTTGTGGATTCACATTTGACCATATTTACTGGAGGGTTCCAAATTTAACACTAAAACAGTCCCTGATGTACAACAATATTAGGTGCCACGTTGGGTATATGGAAGATGTAGACATATGTGGCAAATTCTTAGTTTGATGAGATTCTGGGATCAATAAGCTACTAACAACCAAATGAGCAAGATGGGCCGAATGGCCTCCTCTCGTTTGTAAACTTTCTGATGTTCTTATATTCTCATTACACCTTTAAAAGGCATATTAAGGTGAATTACATGTCTTTAATGTCAGCATTAGAATGTGTTTACTGCTTCAGCTACAGCCCAGCTGCATGGCTGGATCTCATCCAAGAGCGAATACCCAACCAGAAGCTTTTCTTAGTGTACTCTAGATTTTCCTCTAGGGTCTCATGCTATTAAGTTGTGGGAGGCCCATGTGTCTTACAAATCATTCTGCTACTTTAGTGACTATTCAATTACAGGAAATTGCTGAAAATCATACAAAGCTAAATATTTCATTTATATCTCATGATAAACAAGGGTTTAGTCTCAGTTCTTGCTTTTCATTATTTAACAAAATGTATTTCTTTATAATTGTACCCACCATATTATTGTATTTCACAATCAACCTTTACTGTGGTACCACACTATAAAATTATGAAAGCATGCTGGAACACTGGTAAGCAGAAAAAAATATGGTGAAACATTAAAAAAAAAAAAAAAAAAAATCAAAACAAAACATGTTACCAGTAGTAGGAAAGCATAGTTACTGGTTAGTAGGGGTGTGTCGAATATTCAGATTCTAAGAGTATCCGTTACGGTTTTAGACATTTTAGCATAATAAGCATAATACACCAATAAAAAGCCTATTGCTTGTTACTTGTAGCACTTTATTTTTCTATATTAATAAATAAATAAAATCATCTCCTTGTTCCATTCAAATCACATGACAACCAATCAACATAAAAAAATTAAATTCCATTTGAAGTTCCTTGTTCTTTAAGTTTGCTACTGTGACACAGTTTTCTGTAAATAGTGAAAAACCTCCAATTTACATTGATCACACCACCCCCTGATAGTGTGATGATGGAATGGGTTCGCCCTTGTAAAAAATAAATGAGAAATTAGCTGACAATTAGTGCATTGAGCTCAGTTGTGGTTATTTATGGAACATCTGGCAAGTCGGTGTCAGGGCTTTATTGATTGGTGTGTAATTGTTTGGGCAGCAAAGTGATGGCACATTCATGACACTTCCTTAGCATCTCCTATTGGATTCCTACCACTTCTGAGGATACTGATGATCAGGTACTTCTAACTACCTAGCTACTATGTCTTTTTAATGGAAAACATGCTTTCAGTCTATGCCAGGAGTGTTGATTCTTGTTGACTTTTCAGTATCCTTGTTATGGAAATGACTAGCTGTGAAACAGTCTGCATACTGTAACAACTATATACCTGATGGTGTACAATGGACGGTTCATATGTAACAGGGCAGCAGTGTGGAGTAGTGGTTAGGGATCTGGACTCTTGAGGGTCGTGGGTTCAATCCCAGGTGGGGGACACTGCTGCTGTACCCTTGAGCAAGGTACTTTACCTAGATTGCTCCAGTAAAATCCCAACTGTATAAATGGGTAATTGTATGTAAAAATAATGTGATATCTTGTAACAATTGTAAGTCGCCCTGGATAAGGAAGTCGGCTAAGAAATAAATAATAATAATAATAATAATGTTCAACAGTAACAATACAACAAACCCAACAAAAATAAAATCAACACCAATACAATTGAGAAAAAAATAATAATTTAAAAAGCTTTGGTATAAATGTATGTCTTCAGGTTAAAAAAACATCAAGAAAAGGGGCCTCCCTTACAATGAGTGGCAGTGAGTTCCATAGGCGCGGTTTATAACAAGAAAAAGCCCAGTCACCCATCGAACACAGCCTAGCTTTAGGAACCACTGATCGCAGGGAACGAGAGGGACATAAACATGCAAGAGGTCTTTTAGATATTTAGGAGCCAAATCATTAAAGTGCCCTGTAGATAAGAAGTAAAATCTTAAATCGACCCTGAACCTCACTGGCAGCCAATAGAGGGAGGCCAGGACTGGGGTTATATGCTCAGATTCAGCAGTTCTAGTTAAAGCCCGGGCTGCTGAATTCTGTACCAGCTGGAGTCTCTGAAGGACCCTGCCAGACACCCCAGCAATAGAACATTACAAAAATCAAAGTGTGAACCAGCTTCTCTGTATCTGAGATGCACAGAGACGGTCTTAAATGTACAGTATTACGCAAATGGAAGAATGACATTTTCATTATGTTTTCAACATGAGACTCAAAAGACAATGCAAAATCAAAAATTACACCAAGATATTTTGCTTAGCAGTTGAATTTATTTCCACACCATCAATTAATAAACTGACGCTATTGGCTAATATTGCCCTCGTGACTGCAATACTGCTTTTGATTAGGAGGCTGTGTGGTCCAGTGGTTAAAGAAAAGGGCTTGTAACTAGGAGGTCCCCGGTTCAAATCCCACCTCAGCCACTGACTCATTGTGTGACCCTGAGCAAGTCACTTAACCTCCTTGTGCTCCGTCTTTCGGGTGAGACGTAGTTGTAAGTGACTCTGCAGCTGATGCATAGTTCACACACCCTAGTCTCTGTAAGTCGCCTTGGATAAAGGCGTCTGCTAAGTAAACAAATAATAATTAAAACACCAAAAATAAGGCATCATAATACCATAATAAATGTCAGAAATTATAGTTTAATACCAGCAGCTTTTAATAGGAACTTCTGCCGCGTGTGAGGTCAGAGATAAAAGGTTCAAGGTTGACATTTTTTTTCTTCACTATTTTTTTTATTTTTTATTAAGCGCATGGTGTGATGACATAACTAGAAAAAAAGGAACTCGACCATATAAACATTCAAATACTCAAGGTGTTATTCATTTTTGTATTTATTTTTATCAGTTGGGCCTATGAAGTAAATCGGCTAACGTGAGACAACCAGGAAGAAATTATATTTTATGATGGTTTATAGTTGACGTTTTTGAAAATAAATGTATTCAAGCTTTTAAGATTTAATTTACTAAAAGGATTGAGAACAAAAAGTTGTTTTCAAGCAGTGCACAGAAAACAACAGAGTCCATATGATGAATCGTTACATCCTACTTAATTCTATCCAGTGTAGTTTTTAGTGTACCCTAAATCCTATGACTACAATTGGCAACCTCATTGTCTCAATAGAGTCTCCCTATTCCAATGCTATTGTGGTGACTGAATAGTAATAACAGTTCCGTTAACATGCCTATTCCTTTTTATGAAGGACATTAACCTGTGAGTTTGTAGACCTTCTTCTTCATTGGTACGTCATACAATTATTAGGTTTGGTTTGTAATGGAAAGCAGCTTGATGCTTTTGATTTCTTGGTTTCCTTAGTGGTGCATATAATGAGGTAGATGAAAGTGTGGCAAAGCTTTTCAAGAAACAGCAGGTCCTTTAGTTATAGCAGTAGAACCCTGCATCCACTGGAGAATTACCCTGTTGGAAATTGCTTTGATCAATCCTAGATCTAAAATACAGTAGGAGTTAATTTGGATCTGGGTGCTTCAGTATTCTTTTCTATCTTGTGTTTCATAAGCTGTTTCAATTTACAGTTAAGTCAAAAAGATACGTGGTTAGAGGGCTGTGTAACTCTTAATATTTTATCCATGCAGCGAACTTAAAAAAAAAGAGATGTTTTAACCCAACTCGCTGCTGAACTCACTCAGCCTTTCTTGGACATAAAGTTCCCTTTTGCTATTTTCATTTTTCAGCTACACGTTGCATTTAAAACAGAGGTTCAAAACATTAACCCTTTGCGGTCCTTTGTCGGACCTTGTCCGTCATTGCAATTTTCCCTTTCCGGTCCAATGTCGGACCCTGTCCGACATCATCAAAAAGACGTAAAAACAGATCTCTAGTCGTTTTTCTCCGGAAAAAGCCGAGAAAACCATTCAATGGCCGAGTGAGACTGATAGGAAAAAGGGGGCGTATCTGATGAATACAGATAGCCCTGACACCACATAGATAACATGGACATAAACAAACAAGCTGCTTCTGCATCCAGCGCTCAAAGAATATCACAAACATTTGCAGAGCTTTTTTTAGATGTTATAGTAATAAAATAATGACTTGGATTGCATTATTGAGGAGTTTGGTGATAAAACGAGTGATCAGGAGATGATTTATCGGTATGCACTACTATGTAGAGTTATGTGAAAAATACAGCGAACAAGGGGTGGGGCGGGGCTGGAGATGCAGTACTCAGTGTCCTGTTGATATGCAGTGCCTTTTAAACCCGTTTTACTGTGAAAACAAATACTTTTAAACAGCACGTCTAAAATAAACTGCGCGTGTGAAAATAAATTGGACCTGACGCGCCTGAGATGCTCTGAATAAATGAACCGCTAAGGGTTAGTATTTTTTTTTAAATTTTGGATGGTGTTTGCAATCATTCTGAGTGATTATTTTTGCAGTTACTCAAGTAACATTTCTTTAAAGTCTATCAAGGTGCTTTCACATGTGTTGAGGTGTTGCTCTTCAGTTCTAGTTTTCTGCCATTGATACAAGTAAGAATCAAAGCCATCTAGTGGCCTGCCACTTTGGCTCATGTTTCCAATTCCTTTGGTTGATGTCAGTACACAGGAAAAGTAATTACTCTTTAAGGTTGCCCACTCATATTGATATCCAAATTATATAGTAGAAAGATGTATCCTAATTTAAAGAGACAAAAGCCCAGACAAAAAGACTGCATTTGGAGTGTCATGCTCCATGAAACGCTGCTCACTGGTTTAAAAGAAAATAATTGAAGTCTTGCGTGCCGCTTGTATTGGATCATGATCTATGCATTATTCTTTTCTCAAGATGATCCTGGTGTCATAAAACAAAAAATGCTCCTGTGATCGACAAGCCTACTGCCTGGCCAGACATCAAGAAACAACACTGCATGGACACATGTGGCTCTGGTTATGAAAATACATAAAACTAGTTCTCATTTTCCTTTCCCTCTTTCTTAACTTGTTCAAACGTTATATACATAGTTTGTTTCTTAAAGACACAACTGGTACATTCCTGATGTCCGAGGTGCTATCTGATCTCATTGTTCAAGGTGTAAATGTAAGCCGTAACCCGACTGCTTCACCATGATGATGGGATACTTTGATGCTGAGGGAAACATATTTAATGCAAATTTAACTGCTAATAAATATCCACTTTTTTAAAGCCCAGCCATCGTTTCTTGGCTGTGTCTACCATAATTCCATTATTAAGAAGAGCTGCCCCATATGATTGAAAGGATAAATCTGTCTGAAATTACCCAATTTATATTTCACTAACCTTCTAAACAGCTTGCAGAGAAAATTATAGTTACACAGGACAATCTTATCCCATCTGGCTGGTCAATTAAACAAAACACAATTTGAGCAGTAATTACTGTATAACCTTGTACAAGATTAAATATACAGCTTTAGTAGGGAATAGTATGTCACGCTACCTGCAGCTAAAATTACACATATCCTTGCCGGATAAATTGCATAATACATTATTATTTTTTTTTTTATTATTTATTTCTTAAAAGACGCCCTTATCCAGGGCGACTTACAGTTGTTACAAGATATCACATTATTTTACATACAATTACCCATTTATACAGTTGGTTTTTTACTGGAGCAATCTAGGTAAAGTACCTTGCTCAAGGGTACAACAGCAGCAGTGTCTCCCACCTGGGATTGAACCCACGACCCTCCGGTCAAGAGTCCTGAGCCCTAACCACTACTCCACACTGCTGCCCTAATACAAGACTACTAAATGAAGTACTAAAATTGCCTCCTATGAATTGATCCAGATGAACCAAGTTTATCAGATGTATAATGATCTGCTGAAGAATGCTCAGGGCCAGATTAACCATTAGGCAAAATAGGCAGTTGCCTTAGGGCCCACAGCTGTCAGGGGGGCCCATGCAAAGATGAATCTGTCCTTGCTTTTTTCTCCATAGGTTGCTTAAACATACTTGTGGCAAAGATTTCTGTTCTAGTGATATTTGTTAACCCTTTGTGGTCCATTGTCGGACCTGGTCCGACATTGCAATTATTCCTATCCGGTCCATTGTCGGAACCTGTCCGACATCATCAAAAAAATGCAAAAAACGGGTTTCTAGTGGTTTTTTCTCCGGAAAAAGCCAAGAAAACCATTCAATGGCTGAGTGGGAGCGACAGGAGCCGAGACAAGCCGATAAAAAAAAAAAAAGGCTTATCTCATGAATAGTCATACTTGCCCCTGGCATCACATAGGGGCGGTCATAAGGAAACAAGCTGGCTGTTACTGTATCAGCGCACAGAGACTATCACGGACATTTGCAGAGCTTTTTTGAGATGTTATAGTAATACAATAATGACTTGGATTGCATTATTGAGGAGTTTGGTGATAAAACGAGTGATCGGGAGATGATTGATCGGTATGTACGACTATTATTATTATTTATTTCTTAGCATATGTGAAAGCGATAGGGAACAAAAGGGTGGGGCGGGGCTGGAGATGCCTAGTGTATGCTTTGTTGATATGCAGGGCATTTTAAACCCGTTTGACTGTGGAAAAAAATACTTTTAAACAGCGCGTCTAAAATTAACTGCGCATGTGAAAATAAATTGGACCCAAATATTTTGTAGCTTTCAGAACTGGAAGATTTATGACACAGACATATTAATATCTACTTGAATCTCTGTGCCAGACATATTAATATTTACATGATTCTCTGAAATGTACATTACATTGTGCCCCTGCTGCTGTAGTGAGGTCAGAAACCAGCAAAGCTGTTCGATACAGAGTGCATTTTAGAGAGAATTCTGAAGAAAACCACAGGGAGATTTCTAAGAAGAAAAAGTACTGTAACAACTGCAGTGGGTTGTTACTTGAAAAATCTGATGATGTTTTTCAGTATAGTAGGTAACATGTTAGGACAGCTTAGAGGTGTGTGAGTCAATAAAACCATGGTGCTAGTGGGACACAGAGACCAGTGGCTATAACCATGCAGTCTCAGGTAAAAGAAACTACATGGGGTCAAATTATTAAAAGAAGAACACAGATGTTCACAGTCCCAAGCTTCTCATTTTTCAGCACTTTTATTATAGGTCGGCCTGAAACAATAAAACTGAGAAAAAGTTCCAGATTATCTCCTTGGACCATTGGCGCATGCAGATGTTCAGTCCCATTCACCTCAGCCCAGCCAAACTCTTGCCGCCCCCTTGATCAGCATTAGAGCCTACAGTACACTGCACAATACTAACCCTCCCATGTGTAACCTAATCAATCCCAAATAAGAAAACTGAAAAGTAGCATCTTTACAATACAATGGGTTGAACTGCTCCTGCATGCTGAAGATATCAGATTGTTTATGGCATTTAAAATTATTAGTATAAATAAATGAATATTTGTCAGGACTGGTCAAGTGTTGTTTGGATTTACATGCTGACTACGGCAGGATAGTGTCTGAGATAAATGGTTTAGAATAACAATCTCTGTTTAATTTACAAAATACAAAGAATACCTTGCATGCAGAGGAATGGATAGCTTATCTAAAGCAGATGTACCACCATATGCTTTATGGATGAGGAATAAAATCCATGTTGTCTGTAAGTTTAGGTTTGCAATAACATCTAATGCAGTTAAAAAAATAAAAAAATAAAAACATTTCATCCCAATCTGCAGAGTGCAGCCAGTTCATTTATTTCTTTTTTGAACGCATTACAAAATGAGTAAATGAAGATCCATGCTTCCATGTGGGTGGTCTTCCTCAACATCAGCTCTGTATATGATGTGGAGACCATGGCCGGAGTATATTATGGCTCTGTCTTTAATACTACTACTCACTTCAAGCATCACTTTCAGGTTTTTTTCAGAAATTCCTTTGTAGACTGCAAAATGCTTAGGGTTATTATTCTTCTGGAATGCAAACTTAGAAATAAGACAAGCGTTGAATTGACAATAGAACTGGCAGAAGGCACAGGTGTAGTCAACAGTCAAAAGCACCTTTGACCATTGTTCCATAGTTGAATTTCTGTGTTCTTGTGCATATTTTAGCCTTTTAGTTCCCCTTTCTTAACAGAGGTATTCTTACTGCAACACATCCTTTAAGTCCTGATTTCAAGAGTGACCTTCATACTGTTGATTTGATGGACAGCGACACCTATTCAAGTATTGCTCATCCTTGTAGACAGCTTTTTGGGTCTTCCAGTGCTGGGTTTGTCAATTATAGATGATGTTTCTCTGTACTTGTTGATTATGCTTCAGATACCACACCTTGAAAATCGAGTGATGCGAGCTATTTCACTCAGTGTTTTTTCTTCTTTATGCAAGTCAAGCATAATAGTAGAAAACACTAGAGGAGGCTTTGAGCAAATTGTAGAAAATGCAATATGTCTAAGACTTTTGCACAGCAGTGTAAGCAAATTCAAAAGTGAATAAATTGTATTTTATGGTTGGAGCCAAGTAAAAAAAATATTTAATTTGTACGCAGTCTGAGTCATTACGGGTATTCTGAAGTGTAACTAAATTTAAGGAAACTTGCTTCATCTGTTGTATATTGGGAGTCTCACAGGACACAGGGATTCGTACTTTCCCAGCAACTTTTCTTAGTTTGTAAACAAGCTGACATCTGTGTACAAGGACAATGCTGTTGTTTACATTAGGTTATCAGTTGCTATCAGATTGCAATTGCAATTTTTAGTCCAACTAAAAATTTTCTAAAACAGACCGTGACAGAAACAGAATGATTCTTGGTGATAACTCTGTCTCCCGACCTGTGAGGGTGTTGTATAAAGGGAACAGAGTGCCGTGGACTGGATGGCCTGGCAATTCATTCCCAGGGTTAGGTGGAAGTCAGCCATCTAGAAAGGGAGCACAGCTGCAGTACATTAAGTCATCGCCCCAGAGGAAAGCGTGCGCGCAACCACGGATTGGAGGAGCAATGGCTACACTCGCTAACCAAGGGGGCGTGACTCAAGGTACAAATAGGGGACGTGGCTAGGTGATCTGTTCCTTTGTAATGGTTAAGACAACCGCTGAAGGATGAGTATAAAATAACCATGAGTGTTTTGTTTGTTTGTATCATCTAATTGTACTGCTTGTTATTTATTAGATGGCTAACACGATCCGGAGCTGTCGCTTAAGGCCAGCACAAACCCGGACAACCCTGCAGCATTGTTCACGGATTAAAATTGAATTTCACCACAAGCACTATAGCACTCACTCTGGACTTGTGACCATGTCTGTGTTGTGTGTGTACTTAACTGTGTTTATTATTTCAGGACTGCAACCCGTTGTTTATTGAACTGTGCAATACACATCGCTGTGTATTGCCACCCCTCCATTTCTTTACTGTTGTCATTAGACTTTGGATTAAAAAAAAAACACCATTTCACCAGTACTTTGTTGTTTGTCACTGTCTTAAGCACGGCATCACCTCTACACCTGCACACTGCAAACCACTGCCCCACGTGGTGTCAGAAAACGGGATGGATCACGCTACACTATCGGCGCTGCTTGAGGCCCTCAAGGGCAGACGGGAGGTTGAGGAAAGATGGAGAGAGGAGAGGTACACGCCTCTAATTGAGAGGGTCAGTATCGCGATGTTGCCCCATGCACCAACAGGACCCGTGATGACGGCCCCAAAGGCACGGGCACAGAAAATGATGACGGAGGATGACCCGGAAGCTTACTTGGTCGCTTCTGAATGGCTGGCTACCACCGCAGCCTGGCCAAAGGAGTTCTAGGCCAGCCAGGTAGGGTCCTACCTGATCGGGGAAGCCCAGACAGCCTACCAGGCCATGCCGGACAACGAAGCCGCCCAGTAAGACCTAGTGAAGCAAGCCAATCTCCGCCACCTGAAATCACAGGGAAACCAACCGGTATGGTTTAGGGAGTAACAGCGGTCGCCAGAGACATGCCCAAGGTGGGGTCGCCGAATGATTGTGTGATCACATGGTATACTGGCTCAGCCCCGGTCAGAAGACGGGGCCACAGATGGGTGAAGCGATCGTAACTGAGCAGTTGGATACGGATAAGCTTGGATACGGCACCACAATCCAGACACCCTGGAAGAGACAGACAGAAGATTTTGAGGATTTTGAAAACCCACACATTAATGGACACAGGGTGTGAGCAGACCTTTATTCAGACAGCTCTCTTGGGCGGTGTGTCGTGGCAGCCACAAGGTCAGGTGGCTATCTCCTGTATCCATGGAGACACGATGGCATACCCCACGCAAAAAGTATACTTATCGGTGGGACCGATAAAACATCACCTATTAGAAGGGGTGGTGGAAAGGCTACCACACCCAGTTAATTCTGGGCCGAGACTATAAAGAATTGGTGAAATCAGTGGCAGTCTCGACCACACATGTAAACATGGCAGAAAAGGGAAAAGGGAAACGATTGGTGATGTTTTCCCCCACTTTTCGTCCGAGAAAAACAAAGAGAGATGGACTGAAAAATGGGAGGAAGCATCAATGAGACAGTTAAAAAAATGAGATACCTGCACTTCTGTCAAATTAATTGTGTGGTAGCAGGAAGAAAGTAGTTATGTTATTGGAATATAGAATAATAGGATAGGTGTGACACAGGTTCAGCCTTTCAGCCTGGAAGTATCCACCATCGTACAAGGTGAATCCAACGCTGGGTGTTGGAGCTACAAAGGAGGTGACGGGGAGAGGGGATAACAGAGATGTAAGTCCAACAGAGGTCCTTGGACGGGCTGGTCTTACAGTTCTTTCCCAGGGTTCAAGGGAAGTCGGCCAGCCAGGAAGGGGTGAGACTCTGTTGCAATAACGCATTGACCTGGAAGGGAAACGACATGGCAGACGCAGATTGGAGAGGCGGTTGCACTTGTTTACCAAGGGGTCATGTGGGACAGCATACAGTGCCTTGCATAAGTATTCACCCCCCTTGGACTTTTCCACATTTTGTAGTGTTACAACCTGGAATTAAAATGTATTTAATTAGGAATTTTTGTCACTGATCTACACAAAATAGTCCATAATGTCGAAGTGGGGGGAAAAATCTACATATTTTTCAAAATTATTTAGAAATAAAAAACTGAAAAGTCTTGATTGCATAAGTATTCACCCCCTTTGCTGTGACACCCCTAAATAAGCTCTGGTGTAACCAATTGCCTTCAGAAGTCACATAATTAGTTGAATGGAGTCCACCTGTGTGCAATTAAAGTGTCACCTGATCTCAGATTAAATACACCTGTTTCTGGAAGGCCCCAGAGTTTGTTAGAGAGCATATCTAAACAAACAGCATCATGAAGACCAAGCAGCTATCAAAACAAGTCCGGGATAAAGTTCTGGAGAAGCACCAATCAGGGCTGGGTTATAAAAAAATATCCCAAACTTTGAACATCCCCCGGAGCACCGTTAAATCCATTATTAAAAAATGGAAAGAATATGGCACAACCGCGACTCTGCCTAGAGAAGGCCGTCCACCAAAACTCAGTGACCAGGTAAGGAGGGCATTAGTCAGAGAAGCAACCAAGAGGCCAATGGTAACTCTGAAGGAGCTGGAGACATCCACAGCTGAGATGGGAGAAACCGTCCATGGGACAACTTTAACCCGGACACACCACAAAGCTGGGCTTTATGGAAGAGTGGCAAGAAGAAAACCATTGCTGAAAAAAACCCATATCAAATCCCGTTTGGATTTTGCCAAAAGGCATGTGGGAGACACAGCAAACATGTGGAAAAAGGTTCTCTGGTCTGATGAGACCAAAATTGAACTTTTTGGCCTTAGCGCAAAACACTATGTGTGGCACAAAGCCAACACTGCTCACCCTGAGAACACCATCCCCACGGTGAAGCATGGTGGTGGCAGCATCATGTTATGGGGATGCTTTTCATCGGCAGGGACTGGGAAACTGGTCAGGATTGAGGGCAAGATGGATGGAGCCAAATACAGGGAAATTCTAGAGGAAAACCTGTTTCAGTCTGCAAGAGACCTGGGACTGGGGCGGAGGTTCACCTTCCAGCAGGACAATGACCCTAAACACACAGCCAAAGCTAATCTGTGGCAGGACTTGAAAATTGCTGTTCACCAACGGTCCCCATCCAACTTGACAGAGCTTGAGCAATTTTGCCAAGAAGAATGGGCAAAAATTGCAGAATCTAGATGTGCAAAGCTGGTAGAGACTTAACCAAAAAGACTCACAGCTGTAATTGCTGCCAAAGGTGCTTCTACCAAGTATTGACTCAGGGGGGTGAATACTTATGCAACCAACATAAGTCTTTTTTTGTTTAATTAACTTTTGTGTCACAATTAAAAATTTTTTGCACCTTCAAAGTGTTAAGTATGTTGTGTAAATCAAATGGTAAAAATCCCAATTAAATCCATTTTTAATTCCAGGTTGTAACACTACAAAATGTGGAAAAGTCCAAGGGGGGTGAATACTTACGCAAGGCACTGTAAAAGGCGACAGAGAATCGTAATCTGTTCCTTCGTTTTGGTTACTGTGTGGACCGGAAGGACCCGAATTATTGTATCGTGAGTGTATTGTTCTGTTTGTCTAACTGTTGCTTGTTGTTTGTTAGATGGCTAAACACGTTCCGGAGCATTATTTATACAGAGCAGTACCAATCATTGTGTACTGCCTGTATTTCTTTATACATTTCTGTTGGTCAGTTTTGACCTCTGGACTACAAATAAACTACCATCATATCACCAGAACTGTGTTTGTCGTTGTTTGGAGCACTGCATCACCTCTACACCTGTGCACTGTAACCCACATTGCCACAGTGACCAATAACCTTTTACAGAAACATTACGGGAATTCTTGTGCATTCACAGCACTTTATCATATACTGTGCCAGCAAGAATTTGGGTTATTCTTACTATATTCAAACTTCTTCATAGTTCATAGGCACCAGCCACTAGCTTCCTTAAGGTTTTTTTTTTCTTTCTTCCTTATATTTTTGTACAGTATATTTTTTGTATATTAAGGAAGTAGTTTGTTTTAGCAATGTAGATTTTAATCCTGTTATTCCTGCTAGTTTTAGTTTTTCATTGTTTGGTACGGCCATCTCTTAGCAAACATCTCGAAAATAACATGTGAGTAACTTTATATAGAAATTCAGTACCTGTCCCAACCATCAGAGGGTGGTATCACTGTAAGAAACGTCAGCGACCTTAGCGGTGCATAGAGGTAGCAAATCAGAAGTGAACACTGTGTCTAGGTCCAGAGACACTTCTTTAGACAGAGTGGTGAGGGTATGGGACGGGTTGCCTAGTCATGTTGTTCATACTGAATCATTGGGATCCTTGAAGACCTGGCTTGACAAAGTTAATAGATCAACTAGCTACTAGGAACCAGAGAAGCACTGATGGGCCTCCTCTTGTTTATACATTTTCTTATGTTCTTTATTCTCCACCTCCTGGAGTGGCTACCTATTAGCTTTGTGATTGTACATTGCTTTAAAACATTGCTGAGGGCAAAGATGCTTACTGACAAATGTAAGCTCCTATTGTGAAGAACATACAAGTGTATGGTATGATTATATTTTCCAGTTTTCCATTATTCCGCCATTGTTATCCAATCACATTTAGAAAGAAAAGTGTGATTCTTTGTTTCCTGTTTACCAAGAGGCTATGATTAAAATAGGCTATGATAAAATTCCAATTAGCAGATTATGCATTCTATCATTGTCAGATGCAGACTATTTATATTCACCACTTAGTGTCACAACTGACCTTTGCTTACATCATTGCAGAGTCACCTTCTAGGGTTCCAAACTTTTTTCCCCATGTTGAAAAAAAAGGAAACCATGTATATTTAACAATTACAAGTTAAGCTTCAGCCAAGTTACCTCCACTAACAAAGTGTCTTATGTTCCCTTAGCAACAGCTTATTTATTTATTCAGCTTTTATTAATCTATTTTGCATGAATAAAAATGATTAAGGACTACAAAAAAGGCACCTTTTTAAATATATTGCACACACTGCTGATGTTAATACACTTGTCAGGGAAAAGGCATTTTACTTATGCAGAACACTGACTCAATCTTGTGGCCAGGAAAAGCATGTTCTTACTTTATGTACTCTGTTCAGTTAGCTGGCTGGTGTTATTACAGTTCACTCATTAATATGTTTTTCTGATGTCTAATGGGTAAACAGTGGGAAGTGATTTTTCTTAGTAAATGGAAAATGTACTAAGAACATTTAAAAGTAAATTGTTTAAGAGTGGGCCATTTGTTTTGCTTTCATGATTTTGGGTTATTTTAAATATCTTTTTTGTGTTTGTTTGTTTTACTACCTTGCTATATTTTGTTTTGGTTTTTCTAATCCCATTAGATTAGAGGGCACCTAAATGGCCAGAGAAATAACCTTGCTTGCACGTCTCTTACCTGATGATGTGAAGTCTCCATTTCAAGTGGTACAGTACCTGGTTCAGAAAGACCTGAGCAGAGGATTCCCCAACACCCAAATTGGACTGCAAGCACTGCTTACAATTTCAATTACAGTTGCAAGTGCTGAGCAATCCTTTAGTAAACTCTCTTTGATAAAGGATTACCTGTGGTCAGGGGTGAAATTCTCAACAAAAAAGTGCAGGTACTCACATGCGCAGCCGGTACACAATACATTTATGAATACAAAATAAGCCTTAAAAAATAACTGACAAAATATAACCAATTCATCATAAACAAAGAAGCTGAAAATACTGAAAATGATGTTCCCTTCTGCATGTATCACTCAGTCGTGTACTGTAATATAACGCTTAAGTTAAACCTTAAATGATAAGTATTAAGAAATATTACACTATGCAGTAATGAGCCCCCATTGCTGGTACCCTAGTGGTGGTGACGCACCTCTGCAGTGTATTGTGTGATTATAAATAAATCTGCGTGTCTGTGCGGCATGGCAACATCCAACAACTGTCTCTGTGTCAATATTTTTGGTATTATTATTTTACATTATTTTATGAATTTCAGTTTATAAAAAATAATGCCAAATGTTCAATATGGATATGCTAAATAACTGAAACAAACTTGTGGGGACTTTTTGCATTAATAGTTACCAAATTCATGAATACATGCTGTTTTCACTTGTACTGTATACATTTGTGCTATGGGCTAAGTTTTGAGATGTAGACATGCATTTTTTTCACAGAAACATTTTCATACTAACTCTTGATACTTGATAACATTAATTAAAGGAATCCAATTGATGCCTATGATTAATACGTTTTTGTGACTAATTTGAAGCTATAAATATGTTTCAATATTAAACTAAATAGAGTTATTAATCACATTGATTAATCTTGTTACATATTGTGTTACTTGATTGATTGCTGTCTTGCTCACTTTAAAATAACCCACAGATCTCAGCACCATTTTAATTTCAAGAACTGGCCTGACAGGAGAGCCTATTCAGATAAGTCCTTGTTACTTTTTCTGCTATAGATTATATCATAAATTATATGTGATATTAAAAATAATCTAGGTGATGGGTGTGGTAGACTTGTCAGCGCACCAAGTGTAGGCTATGTAGGCTTGGCTGGAATTTACTTTTGCATGTATTGTCTACCTTGCAACTGAGGCCCCACGTGCTGTGTGTCTATGCTCATTTTCTGAACTCCGTGCTGCTGCTGGGCGACTCAACATATAACCAGGTAAGTGGATTGTATTTAATTTGCTTGTTAAAATCGTTGTTGCTGGGGTAACTATCCTTGCCTTTAACAATTGTAATTTTAGTTTTGTAAACTGTGCTGGGCTGTGTTGAATCGTGAGGTTGATTAGAATATTGTGTTAAGTATACAACTCTAGGCCTACAGGATAGTATAAATTGGCAAACAGTGTCTTAGAACGCCAGCCGTTCTAAGCGCCAGCCGTCTAAGGGCCACACATCCAAGGGATGGAAGTCTGAGCCGTGGCAGTCTAAGGGCCACACGTCCAAGGGCAGTCTGAGCTGTGGCAGTCTAAGGGCCACACGTCCAAGGGCAGTCTGAGCTGTGGTAGTCTAAGGGCCACACGTCCAAGGGCAGTCTGAGCTGTGGCAGTCTGAGCGAGGACAGGTGGAGCGAGGACCTCGTCCAAATCCCTCCCAATGGCTACTAGAGGCCTCGTTCCTACTTTGACACCCAACGTCTGGATCCCCTGGACAAAGCAGGCTCACTCTTTCTCCACTCCCAGAATGAACACTGGCAAGTACCTGCTGCACATACCTTTACTAACTCCTTCTCCCCCTATGCTGCCTACTACAGACCTGAAAATCTCCTTTCTCAATTGTCGTTCTCTGATTAACAAATCACAGCTTCTCAGCGAACTTATAACTGATACCAATCTTGATCTTCTCTGTCTAGCTGAAAACTGGCACTCTGTAAACGACATGCACTCGCTGCATCTAGCCACCCCAAAGGGCTATTCCCTCTTTGACAAACCTCACCTCACTGGCCGAGATGGGGGCATTGCTGTTATTGCCAATTCTGTGCTCACTTCCTCAGTTCTTTCTTTGCCAGCCTTTTCTTCATTTGAGCATCTCTCCCATGTCCCTCACCCTTGCTGTTATCTACCATCCACCTAAGAATAACTCTGCTTTTATTGCCAGGTTTTCAGAATTCCTCTCCTTCGTCTATTGACAAAATCCTACTCCTAGGTGACTTCAACATTCATGATGACTTGCCTTCCTCCCCCCCTGGACTGTCTTGGACTCTCTCAATCTGTCAATGTCTCCACTCACACCCGAGGACACACCCTGGATCTGCTCATCACCAAGGGTCTTGACCCCTCAAATCTCTCAGTCTCAGATATCTCTCTCTCTGACCATTTCTTAATCACTGCTAATATTAATCTCCCTGCTCCTTCCTCTGCTACTGATAATGTTATCTCCTTCCGTCCCAAGAATCTGCTGAATCCGAATGTGTCTCTTCATCCCCCCTAACTGGTACTCTCCCGTCCTCCATTGACGATGCGGTGACCCTCACAATGCCAACCTTACTCATATCATCGACACTATTGCACCGCTACAACCAGAACTGTCAAGAAAGATCAAAACTGCCCATGGTACACCCTCGAACTTTGATTGCTTAAGTCTGCCTGCCGCAAGCTTGAGCACAAGTGGAGATCACAGACTAACGGTTCACAGAGAGATCTGGACCGACCATCTCGGTAGCTACAGGCATGCGCTCGCCGCTGCCAGGGTGAAGTACTTCTCTGAAATCATGTGGGACATGGTAAACCCAATGTTCTCTTTAAGACCATTAACCAAATCCTACATCCAGTCACCAACAGATCCATCTCCCGTTCATCCTCCTCTCTTACCTGTCATGATTTCTCCTCTTTCTTTCGGAACAAAATTGAAAATATCTATTCTATGCTCTCCCACCACAAACCCAGTCTACTACTTGACCACATTGATTCTCCTCTTTCTCTCCTCTCTCTATTGCTGATGTCTCTGGCTTATTGTTGAAATCACCTACTGCCACATGCCCCCTGGACTCCTGGCCGACTAACCTTGTCCGTCTCTGTGCTTCTGATCTTGCTCCCTCCATTATGCACACTCTCAACCTGTCCCTGGACTTTGGCTTGGTTCCTGCTGCCCTTAAGCTTTCCCAAGTTATGCCGGTATTCAAAAAACCCTCCCTTGACCCGGCTGACTTATCTAATTTCCGTTCCATCTCCAATCTCCCTTTTCTCTCCAAAACTCTCGAAAGGGCTGTAGCCAGTCAGTTGATGAAACATTGCACGACTAACAATCTGCTTGAATCCCTATAGTCTGGCTTCCGGCCGCATCACAGTACTGAAACTGCTCTGCTCCTGATTGTGAATGTTCTCCTGCTTAATACTGATGCTCCCTCTTGCATGTCCTCCTTGACCTAACAGCTGCTTTTGACATGACAGATCATGGCATTCTTCTTGACCGCCTTCAGAAATATGCTGGGATCTCTGAAACCTGTCTCTCCTGGATGTCCTCTTACCTATCCGGACGCATGCAGTCTGTTGCCTATGCTGGATGCAGTGGTGTCGCAAACCCCTTGGAGCCCTTCTCTTCAATATATACATGCTTCCCTTGGGTCACCTCATCCACCAACACAGCCTCATGTTTCACTCCTATGCTGATGACACCCAGCTCTACTTAAAACTCGACCCTGGAAGCCCCTCTGCCATGGCCAGGCTCTCGACTTGCATTCAAGACATCGAGGCCTGGATGTCTGCCAATTTTCTTCAGCTGAACACTAGCAAATATGAACTCCTTCTAGTAGGATCTAGAATCTCAATATAGCTGCCCTGAACTTCGGAAACTGTATGCTGCTGCCTTCCCCTGCAGTACAACGCCCGTCCCTACCTTTCCCTCCCAGATGCGGAGATACTTTGTCATGCATTTGTCTTCTCTCGACTCGATTACTGTAACTCTATGGCGGTCTCCCGGCACGCACCATAAACCGACTGCAGCTAGTTCAGAATGCCGCTGCCAGGATCCTTACAAGATATAAAAAACGTGAGCACATCACCCCTCGTCTTGCCCAGCTGCAGTGGCTACCTGTAAAGTTCAGGATTACTTTCAAAACTCTTCTGCTCACCTACAATCCCCTTCATCACACAGGTCCCGAGTACCTCCTCAACCTGCTGACCCGCCATGTCCCTGCCCGCAATCTGAGGTCCCCTGACTCTGGCCTGCTGGTTATCCCCAAGCAAAGTGCACCACACTTGGAGAACGGTCGTTTCGCTTCATGGCTCCCTCTCTTTGGAACTCTCTCCCACCGTTGCTCACTTTAAATCAACTCTCAAGACCCACCTGTTCTCTCTTGCTTTCCATGCTCTTTAAGCTTGATATCTGCTATTAGCTGTTGTGTTGTTGCTACTATTTCATGTATTATGCTACTATATCATATATTATGCATTTTTCACTGTATTGTATTAGGCATTGTTTTTTACTGTATATCATGTATTATGCACTTCTCTGTATTTAAAGTATTATGGATCTTGGTATTACTGCATCTTGTAAAGCACTTTGTGATGGTGGTCCACTATGAAAGGCGCTATATAAAATAAACACTGATTGATTGATATTGTAGCGATCTCAGTTAGCATGAGCAGGCGCATCACACAGGGCGAGACAATCCACACACAGGCGGAGGATGGGCTCGAACCAGGGACCTCTCACACTAAAGCATAGCGCTGATACCGCTGTACAAAGGGGGCGGCTCCCTTGCATGTCCCAGTGTGAGATTACATCACCTACTAGCCCTGAAGCTGCCTTGCCCCTTGTACAGAACCAGCTCTTTTGTACAGCGGTATCAGCGCTATGCTTTAGTGCGAGAGGTCCCAGGTTCGCGCCCGCCCTCCGCCTGTGTGTGGATTGCCACGCCATGTGTAATGTGCCTCCCTGCGGGAACTGAGGTACGCTACAGTATTTTAGCATGTACGATTCTAGGCTATAAATAAATGTTTGAAGTGCCATTTGTGTTTGTAATTGTTAGTTATTAAACATGTATACATGTAACACTTCATTATATATTTATTAAGCTTTTAAAATTATGATAGAACTCTCTAACCCAATACACAATTTGTTTGTAATTGTTCTGTGAATTCCTCTAATCATGCATTTTCTCTGGTACTCTGCTCGCCTCCACGATAAATAAACTCAACATGATTAGAAGTAACCACCGAACACTTGCAGTATTATAAGAACATTTGATATGCGTGTGAAGGTGAAAGTGTACATTGTACATAAAATGTGGGGGGAGTCTGACAACATTACAAATATGTTTAGTCAAAATCTATGTTAATGATCTTGATCACATTCCTAGTGGATCTGTGTGTCCTTTTTATTATTATTATTATTATTATTTATTTCTTAGCAGACGCCCTTATCCAGGGCGACTTTCAATTGTTACAAGATATCACATTATTTTTACATACAATTATCCATTTATACAGTTGGGTTTTTACTGGAGCAATCTAGGTAAAGTACCTTGCTCAAGGGTACAGCAGCAGTGTCCCCCACCTGGGATTGAACCCACAACCCTCTGGTCAAGAGTCCAGAGTCCTAATCACTACTCCACACTGCTGCCGTTTTATGAATTTGATCTGCAATCACCTAAGGAAACTTAATTGTCATTGTAATATCTAATATGCCATTTTCTACATCCAATATTTCATTATTTAGTCTTGGGTTTTTAATTGTACAATTCAAATAAGATCCACAGAAGAGCTCAGCTGTCATATAATGTGACATTGTATAATGGAAAGACTTGCTTTTTTGACTCATTTAGAATTTTTGTTGCACTGCATAGTGTTTCAGCAAGCATAGTAAAAGCAAGACATTTATCAGATCAAACATGACAGAACATTTAAAACAGTTTCTTTTTTTTTACTTTTAGGTAGCAGTGTGAGCTAATATAAAATGCAGATGAGACTGTATTTGTTGGTATTCTTCATGTTTTTGTTTTATTTTAATCTCTGGAATGCTCTCTATAATAGTTTTTTTTATATATTATGCAATGTCACCTGTGCTGTTCTGACACTGATTGATACCACAAGCCAATTAAAATATAAATAAAATGGAATGGAGAGCTATCAAATGTGTTGGTTGGGGCCCTGAAGCATTTTTCTAGAATGCTCTCTGTAATAGTTATTTTTATTATTAGAGACTACAGGGGTTTGTGCTGGGAGAAGTTCTGACAAGAGAACCCTCAGGCTTCTTAAAGTGAATATTTATAGGTGTGTATGTTTAACTTCATTTTGTTTAACATTCCTACTTGCAGGTCTGTATGTACAATTTTTGCATTCAAATAATTAAGATGTAGATGTATTAATAGATAGGAAAGTTTTTTTTCATTTTTTGTTTCATGGTTTTATTAAAAGACAAGATGAGGGTGTTTGAATTAAGTAACAAGTAGGTTGTTGAGGAAAGCAAGCCATCAGTTTTAAAAAGAGATTTTCTTCTCACCCCTTTAGTACCAGACTCAGTGACGGCAGTTGTACCGCGGTGACCCCCATTTGAAGCTCGATTCCAGGGCCCCTTTCCCACAATCTTACCAGTAATACTACACTATCTACGATACGAACTTTCAAACAGAGCAACAACGACACTATTAAATGTATTGCATTTTACTACAGCAATCACAAAAAAAGACACCCACAGAGACAGTTAGAAATTAACCTTTTGTGCTTTCACAGCGGCGAAGTCTGAAATTATAGCTGAATATTCCACTTTTCTGCAAATGTGGTTCACGATCGACTTCTGCTCTAGTCCAGTCAAATGTTCCTGCGACATTGTAGAAAGTAAATAGTTTTTGATTCATTTTATGTTCAAGCAAGAAAATCTTCTCTCCCCTGACGCTACTGTGACTGGCACAGTTAAAAGCAGACGCAAGGCAATACTGAGGATAGGACACAGGTCCAGCAAATTTCCCTTGTGGATGTAGTCAAGCATCACAAGTAGGAGTGGGAAAAATATCTGAATATCGAAACAAATATTTTTTTACATGTATTCGAACATGAAAATAAAATATTTGTATTCGTCAGAAATGCGTATTGTGTGTTTTTTTATTATTATTATTGGGTTTTTTTTGCAAAGTAAAAATTACATAATACATTGTGTATGTACATAATGCAGGGTTTATTTTAGTAATAGGCTACTGTAATAAAATGTTAGTGTCTGCTGCGAGAAATTGTTGAAAACAGTCGGAAATAAGCATCATGTGTGTTTGCTCTTCCGCTTCACTCACTCACAGACATTGCAATACAGCATGGCAATAGGCCTGTCTGATGTGTGGTATTATTTTGACAAAATAAATGAACAATGAAAGCTTTGCACAAAACGAATGCGTTACCATGGTGGTACTATTAATTTGAGAGAACATATTAAACATGGTGCATGCTGTACTTTACAAAGAAGATCCAGACAAAAGCCAGAGGTCAGACGACCATCACCGACTTTGCAAAGAAACCAACTTCGCTAACACAATCGCGTAAAGATGAAATAACAAGCAAGGTGGTCAACTTCTTGGTACATGGAATGCGTCCACTCAGTATTGTTGAAGATGAACCTTTCATCGAGTTGCTGCGTTGAACCACAGTACCATGTCGCAAAGCCGCAAGAGAACTGATTAAACAACAACACAATGATGGACAAAAAGCATTTCTGTCCGAACTGGAAAATGTGAGTTCCCTTGCCCTGAAAACAGATATATGGACAACTGTGGCAAATGAGTCATACATGACTGTAACTTGCCACTACATGGACGGTGAGTGGAATTTACAAACTAAAATTCTAGATACAAAACCGATTGCAGAGAGCCACACTGCTGTGAATCTACAGCACCACTTAGAAGAAATACTGTCAGACTTTGCAATCCCCCTCCCTAAAATACTTGCAGTAGATTTACAGATAATGCTGCCAATATGTTGCTCATGACAGAAAAGATGGACTTAACTGCTGTGAGGTGTGGGGGACATAGTTTACAACTTTCAGTTCGGAAAGGTCTGGCAGTACCGGAGATTGATTGTGCTATTGGTGCGTCTCGAAAGTTGGTTGGCAACTTTAGAATGAGCTCCACAGCACAGACTGAACTACACCGGCGACAAGAGCAGTTTGGTCTCTGCAAAGAAGTGCTTATGCAAGATGTACCAATGAGATGGAATGCAACCTACTCTATGATTGAGCGGCTTTCCAAACATAGATGGCAGTTATCTGCAGTACTGAGTGACCGAAAAGTCACAAAACAAGCTCATTGCTATCTTGATCTCAAACCAGAGCAATGCGATATTATTATTATTATTTATTTCTTAGCAGACGCCCTTATCCAGGGCGACTTACAATCGTAAGCAAATACAGTGGAACATCGCATATCCGACCGTCACATAACCGCCCTGATCAATTAGCCGCCTTGCTAAATAAACAAATAAATAAATAAATATTAAAAGTAGGCTACAAGAGTAATGGCATTAGCAACAAATGCAGCTTCCGCGATGGAAACAGAAAGAAAGTGTTATAGCAATCAGCCTTTTGGTGCGTTCCCCTTTAGAGTGTGTCAGTCAGCTGCGTGTAGCAGTGACATTTCAATACACCAGTCGAAAAATTCTGTGCAATGTGTTTATATGATGGAGCACACACTTGCAGATATTGGCAGCGTGTTGTTGTAGCTTTTAAATGCATTTGAATTAAACAAAGCAAGCTTCATAAACGCAATGCTTACCGGCCGTTTGTTTAAAATAGCCGAAGCAATATTCAAACCGAGCTGCTTATCGGCTGTTGGCAATATCAAGAAAGACTGCAAAGTACCGTGACAGAGATATTAAGAAAGCAGAACCAGGGAGGCAGGGATTTCTCGAGTTAAGAAAGAAGCCATCAGTTGCAGATTATTGTACATTTACTGTTTATTTTGTATTATCTACATAGCAACACTGTGTATTTGTAGCCTAATTAATCTTGTTTATGTTTGCTTACTTTTAAAGCAAAAAATGTCCCCATGTTTAAAGCAGTTTGCGTGTTGTTTTTGTTAACAATTCTATTTATGGATGTGTAAATGCTTTATCTATAGATGTTCACAAATCCGACTTTTTCACATATCCGCCTATACCCCAGTCCACAGGGGGGCGGATATGCGATGTTGTACTGTGTTTTAAAAGAGCTGCTTAATGTATTGTCCCCAATGGAAAATGCTACATGGTATCTCAGCAGCGAATGCAGTCTTAAGCTTTCAGCAGTTTTACCTGTGATCACAAACTTGGTTGACAAAATTAAACCAGAAGGGAGTGATTCACCCGTTGTTAGACAGACAAATACTTTGATCAGAACTGACCTGGAAAATCATTTCCTTAACAATATCAATCCAACCTCTGTGCAAGTGCTAACAGTTGCTCTCGATCCCCAATTTAAAATGCTTAAGTTTTTTTCTGATGTCCAAAAAAAAGAAACCAAAAGAGAACTTGAGTCCAGATTACGCGCACGCAACTCAGAGCTGGCAAACACTGCTCTACCTGGGGTTTCAGGTGGCGTTTTGGATTTGGGAAGCGAGACAACATCGGCATTGGCTTCCGTCAGCAACACTGATGCAATTACCACAGAAAATACCCGCCGTGGCCAACAGAAAGCAAAACACGACTACAGCAGTTTATCTGGGGACGTAGGTGAGGAACCGGACACCGTGGACACTGATCTGAGTATGATATTTTTTTGCATGAACCCAAACTATCTCACAGAAGAACCGCTCTTATGGTGGAAGCAACATGCCTCACGTTTTCCAACACTGTCCCAATTTGCAAGGGAAATGTTATGCATACTGGCAACATCGACTCCGTCAGAGAGGGTTTTTTTAGCAGCTGGTAATTTAAATTCTTTGAAGGCACTTGAACACGTATTGCGAACGAAATGTTAATACATTTAAATTTCTTTATTGGTTGGTATTTGTTAGTTACGAAAAGGTCTGAAGTACTGCTGTAATGTCAATAGTATACGCCAGTGCTGTGTTTTTGTTGTTTTTCAGATTTTTTTTGTTTAAATGTCATACGCAATAAATATACTCCCTACGCATCTCTCCACTTAAAATAACGTTTTTCATTTAATGGCTATTTCTAAATTTCCAAACAAATATCCGAACGAATATATTTATCTCTGACGAATATCCAAAGATAAAAAAAAAACATGTTCGTCCCACCACTAATCACAAGAGGTGAGGACGATACATTGGTTGGAAACAAATTTATTTTAGGAGAGACACAACATTCATTAATCAACACACACATAGCCTAAAGACACATACCTCCACAGCACAACCTAACCCTAACCCTAACCCTAACCCCTCCTCAGCACAATCCAAATGGAATGCTCAATCTCTTTCAAACTGGAACACGTTTCTTTAGCATCATCACAATATGCCTGGGCTTTGAGCTTTCACTGCATTTGGCAGACATTTCTGAAGCAGCTGTTGTGACATTCACTTGGCCACAAGTCTCCAGCTCCCTTCCTATATTATAGCCTACTCACCTCTGTTGTGGATCATTTAATATGTATTTTTATAGATTTGTTTTTATTAAGTGAATCATCTGCTTCCAGTAAATACTACACTTTTGCTGCTTGGTTTTTATTAGCTATTAGTAGTTTTAGACTTCAACTTTCCAAAATGGTTACACTCCAGTTCATCAAGAGCGTTTGGTTGTGTTGAGGGCACACTAAGAAAAGCCACTGAGGAATGAAGTATTGCAAACACCAGAGGCCCTGAAGGATGTGTCCCTGCTACAGACCATTACCCACATTTCACAGGTCAAAATCAGCCCACCTATTCCACTTGGTTATATTATGGATGTTTTCCATCTTGATTATGATCATACGCAATTAGAAATGGTTTGGTACTCATTGTCATCACTGGCCATCAGAACTCATCTGTCACAATTTAGTGCAGGACTGTTTGTTCTACTGTATATTCAGCTGCATTTTAGACACATTTTTGTACATCAAAGACCTGGGTAAATAATTCAATTAACATAGCTTTTAGATTATACATTTTAGGAGAGTTATTATCTATGTCTAAATGCAGCTTTTGAATGAACCATGTAATTCTGAGAGCACGGACAAAACATGAAACAGTTCATAAGCATTCACAGTTGATTTATGATACTGAACCAATTTATTTAAACATTCTTGAATAAAATATGTTATGTAAAGTTTTAGAATTGTAAATTCTTACTAAAAGCTGCTGATGTCTATAAAGCCCTATGGGCAACATTATATTATGTAGATAATATAATGTACCAATTACCATAAAAATCGTTGTATAGGTCACACTGGCATAAATGTCGCTCCCCTTTTTGAAACTTCAATTCTAGGAAAACACCTTTTTGTGTTTAAAATACTTTTTTTTACAGTTCTTTTTTTCCTACATGTTCAACACCAATAAATAAAGATACACAGGTTTAGTTTCGAAATAACCCTTGTTTGCAACATTTTATTCCATTAATAATTTTACAGTGCTGTTTTTAGTTAAACTGATGCAAACTATTCTGTTTTTCAATAATTAACAGAGCGTATAATCAAGTTATGCATTGCACGTCATATTTGTATTAACCTATTTTATCGTATTAAGTACCCAAACAAGTTCAAGAACGTATCTTCTTTGTTTTACTGAACATTTCTTTCTAAAACCATACTTGGACGATAGTTCCAGCTGCATTGGCTTTTAAAAATTCATTGTATTAATTCAAATTTAAAAGAAATGTATTAAAAAGTGCTGCTTGTATCAATTAAAAAAGAAAAAAAACCCAATAAACTAAACAGTGCACCATCTAATAACCAGTAAACAAAAAATGTTAGTGTTGCATACGGTGCAGTACAATTGCATTATATTTGCAGCTGTACAAATACATTAATTTTGTTTTGTTAAATCAGAACCATAACCATACATATACTTTACAAGTGTACCACTGCACTGCACTGAAATGTAGAAGTTACAGTATGTATTAAAGTCATTCAAAGTATTCCATTCAAACAAAATGTTTTCTACATCAGGCCATAAACGCTTTCCTCCTCCTTGTTTTTCTTTCACCATTTTAAGTTTGTCTTTGTTTCGCCTCCAGTCACAGTGTTTTTTTGAGCATTTCAATAGCCATGCACTTCGGCAAATTCAACAACACGCAATTTCAAACCTGTTGTGTAACATTCTCATTTTTTGTCTGACTATCCTACTTTTATCCAGTCTCAAAGTCACCTGCATTATTATAGCATTGCAGTTACAACGAACGGAAGACTTGAAATGTTTTACTCAGCAGTGTAACCAATAGCTGTTTGCTACGGATCCAAGGGGAGTGTTCAGTCTGACTGTTGACAAATCAATGGCTCGGGAGGGTGGGATAAGGGAATTCATAGACTGACAGCTATTGTTTTAACAGTGAAGCAGTATAGCTGTGACGTTTAAATATTCCGAAGATTGATAACTTTAACCACTGTTCCCCAGCCCCGCCCCCGCCGACCCACCCACATACGCACGTGTCTGGGTCATGATTAGGTCAGGTCAGTCAAGAGTCTGAAAGCTTGCGTTTAACATTCAAAATGACTAAGGGTATTGAGAGAAACAAATTAAAAATTTTAATTAGAACAGTGGTTTTGTGTTTCTACCTAGCATGAATGCTGTAGATCCTGAAAAAATAATCAGGTAGTTGACAGTTAAGTTTGCGTGAGCCATAACCGTGGCTGTAGTAATCCCATTGTGGCACTGGTACAGTAGTTTAATATTAGACACACAGTTGTATTAGTCACCCCACCCCGCATAAAATGCCTAGAAAACCGACTTATACAACATTTTTTACCGTGGTTAAAAACAATATGCAAATGAAAATAGGGCTACATGTTAATATATTTCACAGAAAGCTTTCTTATTTGTGAAACATGGTTAGATATCAAGTTGCCAGGAAATACCATTTGTATCAATGACTGCGTTTACATGGACAAGTCCTGACAGTTTTCCTCACAATGTTTTTGCCGTACTTTTCAGGAAATGCGTTGCTATGCTGTTTTGACTTAGGAAAAAAAGTCGGCTGTACCAATGCAGATAACTCAATTCATATTAATTTAGGGGAGTGGGCATTTAAATGTCTGTGTCTGCCGAGTAATTTGGAAAAGAACGACTCTGAGTATCGTGAGGAAATTTTCATGCGTTGCCATGAAGATTTAAAAAATTTAACAAGAGAAAAGAATTAACTTGTCGCGCACATTCCGAATTATAACGCATAACTTGTTTGTGTCTCGTTACCTTTCCAACACACACACACACACACACACACACACACACACACACACACACAAAAGTATATCAAATAAAACTTCTATTAAGTACAAGTTTTACTACTTAAAAAATAGATATGCGTAAAAGTTTTATTTAATTCAAGTAGTCTATAAATGTATGTGGAAAATGTGGGAACACGGGGGGTTATGATACAATACAATAAAAAACGGTATGATCCTTACGCCTATATGAATATAAGATTGAGAACATGGGGATGTGTAAAAATACTTACAAGGATCCTGAGCAGCTTCATGCACTGGCAGTTCTATAGGCAGAGTGCCAGGCTGAGCATCCTAATGTTCCTGTCCTATCTGCCGATCCCTATACCCTTCCTCTGCTCCGAGAAGCCAGTGATTGCTGGTCTGCTGGTCTGCTGGTCTGCAGCTACGGTAGAAGTGCCAGGCACAGAATCTGCTTAACACACACACACACACATTATAATGAAACGTGGATGTCTTGTAATATTATAAACATTCAAACAAAAGTCTTTATTTAAACAGTACATTTATGTTGTTTGTTAACTATATCCATTACTTATTGCACAATGTGCCAATTGATGCTAACAATTCATTCCAGTTCTGTGCGTTGGAAGCGGTGGAGCTCTGTTGTTCCTGGGACATCTTAAAAGAATTATAGAAAGAAAATATGACTACTATTATCAGGTACTACTACAACAACAACAACGACTACTACTACTACTACTAATAATAATATGACGCTAAAAGTTCGGTTAGTTGTGCTTAACAGCATGCATTTATATAAACATTAATAATAGTCTATACGAGAGGTTTATATTTGCAGCGTCTTTTGCGTTCTTTCTTGTGTGTGTGGTTTGTTACGGCTTTGCTGAGAATTACGTGAGATTCCACGAGTTAAATTGGATCTTGACTGCTGAAATCTAATGAGACACAAGCACGATTCTTTCTCCGGTTTACATGGGTTTTTACAGCTATTTTTATCGTGAGAAAGCGATTGACCCTGCCCTTAAAGTCACGCTGACCAACGGACGTCCTTTTGCTGTTTCAGGGTGTATTCGTGTGACAACGTCAAACAGTCATGACTGTAGAGCTGATTTTCACGTGCATGTAAACCCAGCCTTAGATGCCTATATCCACATCCCCATAAAACCAGAAATGTTTTAGTATTCGCTCTGGTATGGAGTGATGCTGTTTCATTTCCTCCATCCTACTGAGCGATTCACACAGGACTTAAGCATTGGAGTAACTTTTTTTTTTTTTCCTGGTTATATAAACAAGAATCTTTCAACTGCTGTAATACTTTCTCACCTGTCACTTTTCATTTTAAAATGTAATCTGATCATTCTACTGGACATGAAAGCGAGGTGCTTGCTGCTAACTTGCTGTTGGTTTAGGCCATGTTTGTGTCTATAAGCTTTGTTTTATTATAATTGTAAAACAACTCCTTCATTCTTACCTAGATACTTCAATCTCCTGTCAGAAATCACATAATAAGAAAGACTAGACTGGTGTTTGGATGAACCTCTTTTCATCCCTCATATAAAAAGATTATTTTTGATAAAAATATGATTTGACAGATTTGTCATTCCTGGTCTGTGTGGATCTTAATATATTATGGCACCCTTATTCTATGAATCTTTATAGGTAAATAGGTAAGTATAACAGAAAACAATTGGTAGAAATAGGGTCTATTTTCAAAGACACATTCAACACTGATTTGAGCTGTTAATGAGATGCATCTGAATTGGATTAATTTCCAATTGCCATGCCAACACTACTCTCTGCCTTACTCAGGGAACAGCATGAACCAACTTTACGTTTCAGAGATAAACCTATTAAACTGCATATACTGAATGTTTTATCATATGCCACCATTCTCACATTAGACCTACAACAAAATAATAATAATAAAAACATGCTCTTTGTGGTGTTGGGAAACAGTAAGATTAGAAAAAAATGTACTATGGGAGCTGTTTCTCCTTTTAATGGAATAACCATGTATCTGAAATGAACGTGTCTTTTGCCACATTATTATTTTTTCCTAGTGTTTCAAATTTTATATAGGCCAAAATTTTGCTCATTTTAAAGCTATTTTTCCTCATTTGTTTCCAAGAGCCCCATCTTTAAACAATATAATATCTTAATTATAAACAACATATTAAAGACCAAATTTTTAAAATATGATGCTCACATTAAAAACCAGATGCAAAGTAGCAAAAAAATAGTAGGATGTTGCTGGCACTTATTATAAATAAAATGTACTTTGAATTTGAAGACTCAATCCAACAGAACTGCTGCTCTTTTTAAATCATGAGCTAGTAGTTTTATTTTTTACCTAGGCCAAGACTGTCTGAAGTTTATTTTAGAACAAAGAGAAAAAAGGCACTTTACAGAGTGTTTAAAAGGGACCAAGAACAAAGTACACAGAAAGAGTACTTGAAACTGCAACCGCAAGTCAAAAAGGAAGTTAGAAAGGCCAAGAGAGAGATAGAATATGTCACAGATGGTTCTGGAATGTCCATTTTGTGCCGTAAGTCATTAGATCCTTTTGCATGGAAGGCCTTGGTTTGCAAGGGTGTGCGGTTCTTTGATGGACCCAGATTCAGTTGAAATGTGTTTGCCTACCGACAATGGGAATGAGAATGTAGAGATGGGAGCCCAGCTAACAAGATTTAAGTTTTTGCAGGTATCAAGTAAAGACCCTGGTCGCCCACACCTGTGATGTAAAACGCTGGATCCACAGGCCTGTTGTGGTGTTCACAGAACCACTTTGAGCTGAGGCAGGAGAATTTGAATCTTGCTGTGAACAAGCTGACTTATTAGATATGGATTGGATACTATAGAATGAAATGCATTGCTAATAGTAATGTTGTAGGATCCTGTATTTTGTATCCTTTTGAATAAGTCTGTGTAAGGTCTGAAAAAGAGAGCTCCTGGTATCAAAAGGTCAGGCTGACCTGCTGAAATTTCCAAACCTCCCTTATCAGGCAAAAGCATCTTTTTTAAATTAGACTCAGAGCCTTAAAACATTCTGATCCAGTGAGAGCAGAATGGCACTCTATGGAACAGAGTTAATATGCCAGAAGAAATCGAACTAGGTTTGATTACAGTAAGAAAAACAAAAGTATTTAAATAAATAAGAAACCTAATATAATAACATTAAGTAAATATATGAGCAGTCCTAAGTTTTAAAATTCAAGGTTTCATTTGCTGCCAAGCTATTTCCTAATTAAAAATTAACCTCTTGCCTTCTGTGTATATCAATGGAGTAATTGATTACAATTTATACAATTGCAATTTATAAAAGAGATTGCTATATTGAAGTATCTGAATTAGAAATAGATGTTATAAAATCATTTAAAGTATAAACTGTAACTTTACATATACAGTGAACCGATTTGTAACCTCATCTATGTGCTTGTAATAAAAGCTGTGTTGGAAATGACTCATTGGTTTTGGCCAATGTAGCTGGGTTTTTTGCTGGTCAGCGATTTAAAAGCCAAGATCCCCTCTATAATGAGTGATCTTTTTAATATTAATGAACAAAATACCTTTTGGATAACAGAAGATAGGAGTATATTAAAATAAACATTTTCTATATATAACAGAAATTAATTAGAACCTGGCAAGAAGAGATGGAGGCACATAGTGTAGGACGGTTTTATTGAATTAAGCTAAAGATTGGTTTAAAATAATGAGTATTCGAAAATGCTTACGGTAGTGTTTCATATTAAATGAACACCAAAAATTGGCAAAAGGCTAGGATGTCTTCAAACTTGCTTCAGCTGGAGTTTGTATGAACAGAGAAAAAAGTCAGATTTAGTTCAGTCACTATAAAACTATTACATTCTAATATGTAACAATACATTAAAATATCTGGACCTTCCACTGAAAGCTTAAATTACTTCATAACAGATCAATGGAGTAAAATACATTTATTAAAGTATCTGAACTGGGAATATATGTTATGAAGTTGTTTATAAACTGTTGAAAGAACATATTACAAGCGTATTATAACAGAAGTTTGACATTGACAATGTTGTAGACAAATTGTTAAGACACATTTGAGATGGTATTTATTTAATTTGATCAATTTAAGAATCAGTTCAGTTTCTGTCTCCAAGTGAACAAAAAGTATTTTAGACATTAAAATACCAATTAAACTAAAGAATATCAATGTTTGGTTTGTATAAAGGTTTTACTACAAACAAAAAACAGAGGAACTTAAGTTTGAATGTAAGACAATAAAAGTGTAAACTGTAGTGGATAACTTTAACATACAGTAAACTTGCTGAAGGAATATAACTAATTCTGGGACCCCTTCTTCACCTGCTTATATACAAGGCTGTACTGGGCATGAAAAAAAAAATGTTTTGGCAATCGAAGCGAGATTTACTGGTCATCAGCAGTTTTGAATCCAAGGCCTTTCTATAATGAGCAAAATTAACTCTCTTCATTATATCACAGAAATTCATGAAAACTTGGCAGCCGAAGCGAGCATTTAATTTAAATTAGAAAAGTTGTCTACAGTATCAGTCCTTATCATATAGGTAGCGACTTTAATTGGGATAATGTTTGAGAGCCAAAAAATGACTTCATGCGGTGAATTTGGCAAAGCGCTTACAGTGGAGTTTCATATTAATTAAAACACTAGTCTTGGCAAGAAAACAGGATGTCTGAAACCTGCTTGTGCAGGCGAATTTTTTGAAACAGAGGTCAGGCTTGGTCCAAGAATGGCACAGTATATTTAACATGTTCATTATTGCCTAAATTTAAATGAAAATAACTGAATGACAACTGTATGCTTAGTACTTTCATACAAGGGTTTTTGATAAACCCCTACAGTCTTTGTTCAATACTTTATTAACACACCTATATACAGTATGAAAGTAAACTAATCTGAAAAGTTGACAAGTTATGCTGCTCAGAGGGAATATATTATAGACCCAGGTTAATATAATCACACAGTTGATGTTATATATAAAACAGCATCTCTTTTAATACACATATAAACTTGTATCGTATTGTATTGTATTATAGCAAGGATCCTGTGAACTTTGGTTCACGTGACCTTTTAGAGAAAGGAAGGGTTGGAAATGAGAACTATGAGATCATCTTCCAATATTTTTTGGAAAGGAGTTATATCCAATTAATTTAGAAGGTTGTTATGTAACTCCAATTAGTTTTAAAAAAAGAGTTGACCGGATCCTTCTAGAAAATATCATTAACTCAAAAGATAAGAACTGTCAAGGCAGATTGATGATCAGATTTAATTGGGACTCCTGATGTATTCAATGGAGGGAAAAATCTATATAAGCCCAGAGCAAGACCCCATTCAATACCATTGAACTTGATCTTGCAAACTGACGTGGTCCATGCTCTGAGGGTCTGAAAAACTGATTGCTGTTTGGTCGTATTTAGGAGTCTGTGCTTTTTGTAAGGTAAGCATAGGAGGCAGTGTGGTCCAGTGGTTAAAGTCCAGGGCTTGTAACCAAAAGGTCATCGGTTGAGATCCCACCTCAGCCACTGACTGACTCACTGTGTGACCCTGAGCAAGTCAGTTAACCTCTTTGTGCTCCATCCTGCGGATGAGATGTTAAATCAATGTCCTTTTGTAAGTGATTCTGCATATAATGCACACTTCACAGCCTACCTCTGTAAAGTGCTTTGTGATGGTGGTCCACTATGAAAGGTGCTATACAAAAATAAAGATGATGATTATTTATTTGAATTTATACCTCGTTTATATTGGATGCATTGCTGTAAGATATAGGATTTATATTTTAGCTGTGGAGATTGATATGTTGTATGTTGGAGGACGTAGCTGTGGGCGCTATAGCTTTTTGCATTTTATAGCCTGAAGGCTAAGCATATGATAACCATTTGTATTACTGTATTGAAGTATTAATGCTGTTAAACCTATAAAGGCACTGGAAACGCCCAGACTGCCTATTAGCAGGAATCCAAAGTGGCTTGCAACCACTCGATCCATTTAAAGCATTTAATAAACCAAAAAGAGCACTACTAGTGCTCTGATTCATTAAAACTAAAACTAAGTAAAAGCAAATTAAATGAGTCTGTGTGATTTTCTTGATTATTAAAAAGTTGTCTGGACATATAGCAAGCTCAGTGCACGAACAAAACCACTTACAGGAGTTTAAAACATCTCTGTCCTCCTTAAACATCTCCCCTGAGTTTAAGAGTGTGCTCAGAGCATATATACAGTGCCGTGAAAAAAGTATTTGCCCAGTCTGATTTTCTGCATTTTTGCATATTTTTGACACTGAGTGTTATCAGATCTTCAACCAAAACCTAATATTAGATAAAAGGGACCCTTTGTGAACAAATAACACAAACATGTGATACATATTTCATTTATTTATTAAAGAAAGTTATGCAACACCCAATGCCCCTGTGTGAAAAAGTAATTGCCCCCTTAGACTCAATAACTGGTTACGCCACCTTTAGCAGCAATAACTGTAACCAAATGCTTCCTGTAGTTATTGATTAGTCTCTCACAGCACCGTGGAGGAATTTTGGCCTACTCCTTCATGCAGAACTGCTTCAACTCAGTGACATTTGTGGGTTTTCGAGCATGAACTGCTCGTTTCAAGTCCTGCCACAACATCTCAATGGGGTTTAGGTCTGGACTTTGACTAGGCCATTCCAAAACTTTAAATTTCTTGTGCTTCAACCATTCTGATATAGACTTGCTTGTGTGTTTCGGATCATTGTCTTGCTGCATGACCCAGCTGCGCTTCAGCTTCAGCTCACGGACGGATGGCCTGACATTCTCCTGTAGAATTCTCTGATACAGAGCAGAATTCATGGTTCCTTCAATGATGGCAAGACGTCCAGGTCCTGATGCAGCAAAGCATCCCCAAACCATGACACTACCACCACCATGCTTGACCGTTGGTATGAGGTTCTTACTGTGGAATGCAATGTTTGGTTTTCGCCAGACATAACGGGGCCCATGTCGGCCAAAAAGTTCCACTTTTGACTCGTCTGTCCATAGAACATTGTTCTAGAACTCTTGAGGATCATCCAGGTGCTTTTTGGCAAACTTGAGATGAGCATTCATGTTCTTCTTAGTGAGCAATGGTTTCTGCCTTGCTACTCTGCCACAAATCCCATTTTTGCCCAGTATCTTTCTGATAGTGGAGTCATGAACACTGACCTTAGCCGAGGTGAGAGAGGCTTGCAGATTCCTGGATGTTGTTCTAGGGTTCTTTGTGACTTCCTGGACGATTTGGTGTCATTTTTTCTCTCAGACTCCCTCCATATACTACTACTACCCACAAAAAATATGACCAAATACAATGTGAAAAATGTGCAAAAATGCAGAAAATCAGACAGGGGGCAAATACTTTTTCACGGCACTATATATATATATATATATATATATATATATATATATATAGAGTATGTGCACATTCTGACAAAATGAACATTGTCAAGGGGGCTAAAAACAATTCCAAATTGCAACAGTCTCTTGAGACAGGGGTTGTAATGACAAACTGGAGAATTGCAAATGTAATACCGATCCACAAAAAGGTAGACAAAACCGAACCAAGTAACTACAGACCAATAAGCCTGACTTCTATTATATGGAAACTATAATATGATTCAAAATGGAAAATTACCTATATGTTAACAGTATCCTGGGAGACAGTCATCACGGTTTTAGGAAAGGGAGATCGTGTACTAACCTGCTTGATTTTTTTGAAGATGCAACATCGACAATGGATAATTGCGAAGCATATGACATGGTTTATTTAGATTTCCAGAAACCTTTTGACAAAGTCCCACATAAAAGATGAATTAAACTGAATGCAGTAGGGATTCATGGAAATGCATGCACATGGATTAGGGAGTGGTTAACATGTACAAAACAGAAAGTACTGATTAGAGGAGAAACCTCAAAATGGAGCAAGGTAACCAGTGGAGTGACACAGGGATCAGTATTAGGTCCTCTGCTCTTCCTAATCTACATTAATGACTTAGATTCAGGTACAGTAAGCAGACTTATTAAATTTGCAGACAACACAAAAATAGGAGGAGTGGCAAACACCGGTCATTCAAAATAATCTAGACAGCATTCAGAACTGGGCAGTCACATGACAAATGACATTTAATATAGAAAAATGTAAGGTACTGCACGCAGGCAACAAAATGTGCATTATAAATACCATATGGGAGATACTGAAATGAAGGAATCTATGAAAAAGATCTTTATGTTGACTCAGAAATGTCTTCATCTAGACAATGTGGGGAAGCTATAAAAAAAAAAAAGGCCAACAAAATGCTCGGATATATGGTGAAAAGTGTTGAATTTAAATCAAGTGAAGTAATGTTAAAACTTTACAAAGCATTAGTAAGACCTCACCTAGAATATTGTGTTCAGTTCTGGTCACCTCGCTACAAATAGGATATTGCTGCTCTAGAAAAAGTGCAAAGAAGAGTGACCAGAATTATTCCTGGTTTAAACGGCATGTCATATGCAGACAGGCTAAAAGAATTTAATTTTGTTCAGTCTTGAACAAAGAAGACTATGTGGCAATCTGATTCAAGCATTCAAAATTCTAAAAGTTATTGACAATGTTGACCCAGGGGACTTTTTCGACCTGAAAAAAGAAACACGTACAAGGGATCACAACAAAAAATAGGAGGCACTTTTTTACAGAGAATTGTGGGAGTCTGGAACCAACTCCCCAGTAATGTTGTTAAAGCTGACACCCTGGGATCCTTCAAAAAGCTGCTTGAGGAGATTCTGGGATCAATAAGCTACTAACAACCAAAAGAGCAAGATGGGCCGAATGGCCTCCTCTCATTTGTAACCTTTCTTATGTTCCTATGTTTCTTATTGTAGTTCAAAATTACTCCAGTGTTTTAGCTCCAATTAGACCACATGACAGAGAGAAAATGTACCTAACGCAGCAATTTACCTATAGTATTTGAAATTATTACATATCTTTAAGTAACATAAAAAAAATAAGAGGGGGGGGTGGGGGTGTAAATTTTATTATTTGTGGTGCTGTATTTTGCTGAATTTTATCTTAAGGCATTCAAGTGATATCCAGTATTAACATTATGCATTACTTTTCCTGAATGCACGTCAGAACATACATACACAGCCAAAACAATGCAACATAAGTAGGGTGGGCAGGAGAAAATAGTTTGTTACCCTGTGTAAGCAAATTAGCTGTTTCATTACTACTAAGAGTGAGCAGCCAGCGATTCCTGAATCAGAGACGGAGCGGTGCGGCGGTGAGGAGCGGCAGCAGCGGATCTAGTGTGTTAGCAGAGTGAGCAGCCAGCGATTCCTGAGTCAGAGACGGAGCGGTGCGGTGAGGAGCGGCAGCAGCGGATCCAGTGTGTAAGCAGAGTGAGCAGCCAGCGATTCCTGAATCAGAGTCGGAGCGGTGCGGTGAGCAGCGGATCCAGTGTGTTAGCAGAGTGAGCAGCCAGTGATTCCTGAGTCAGAGACGGAGCGGTGCGGTGAGGAGCGGCAGCAGCAGATCCAGCATGGAAGCAGAGTGAGCAGCCAGCGATTCCTGAATCAGAGACGGAGCGGTGCGGCAGCAGCGGATCCAGTGTGTTAGCAGAGTGAGCAGCCAGTGATTCCTGAGTCAGAGACGGAGCGGTGCGGTGAGGAGCGGCAGCAGCAGATCCAGCATGGAAGCAGAGTGAGCAGCCAGCGATTCCTGAATCAGAGACGGAGCGGTGCGGCAGCAGCGGATCCAGTGTGTTAGCAGAGTGAGCAGCCAGCGATTCCTGAGTCAGAGACAGAGCTGTGCGCTGAGGAGCGGCAGCAGCAGATCCAGCTAGGAAGTAGAGTGAGCAGCCAGCGATTCCTGAGTCAGAGACGGAGCGGTGCGGTGAGGAACGGCAGCAGCGGATCCAGTGTGTTAGCAGAGTGAGCAGCCAGCGATTCCTGAGTCAGAGACGGAGCGGTGTGGTGAGGAGCGGAAGCAGCGGATCCAGTGTGGAAGCAGAGTGAGCAGCCAGCGATTCCTGAGTCAGAGACGGAGCGGTGCGGTGAGGAGCGGCAGCAGCGGATCCAGCGTGGAAGCAGAGTGAGCATGTATATTTATATATATATAAATTCCCTTTAACAAGAGGTCATATGCTAATACATAGGATTCAATATGACTATTATTGAGATAATTGAGGCATTCCAAAATAAGGTCAGCTTGTTTGATTTGAATGAAGTCAGAACAGTGGTCTGTCTGGAGCACACAGTGTTTAATATTTAAGTTCTTTTTATTGAATATTTACATAGTTGCAAGGCTCCACAAACTGTATTTGTAGGAGTCCCAGACCAGCATTTTTCAACAGCAGAAGAAGAAACACCATTTTTGTGCATCCCCACTGGTTAGTATACATTTTACTCTTGACATGATCCAAAAAAAAAGTCAAGATGAAAAGAAAGGGTAGCCTGTACTAGGATTTAAATGAAAGTATTTTGTTTGAATGGCAGCAATTCAATTGTACTATTCATAATAACTTACTGTAGCACTTTTGACTGATTAGTTGACCGAAAAATAAATACATCAATCAAGGTTCCTTAAAATGGACCTGTAGACAGGATTGCTTGAAAGCAGAAATTCCTCAGCGACATAATTAATTAAATGGAATATGATCCTGGCTACGAGGAAAGTATATTCACATGGGTGAAAGTGGCCAATGATCCTTTTGACTGAAACTTTGGGGTCAAAGCCAATTTTTCGGCCGGGGGTCTGGCCCGAAACTCTGGAGTTGTACATGCTATTGGTGCATTCTGAGCCATTTTAGACCACTTTCAGAAGCAAATTTGAGCTTGACTTTGTAAAAAAAGAAATTCAGAAATTACTTAACTTACAACTTGTCATTTTACCAGATGGATCAACCTGATAAATCACACATGAGGCTAGTTAACAAACATATTTTTTGAAATGTTACTCATCAAATCTTACATGTATGCCCAATTCACATAATATTAATTTTATATAACCTGCAAAAATTATATACAATCTCAATCAGATGTTATTATTATTATTATTTTATTTCTTAGCAGACACCCTTATCCAGGGCGACTTACAGTCATAGACAAAAATACATTTCAAGAATCACAGTACAAGTATTAATACAATTAAGAGCAAGATAAAATACAATGACTTCGGTTCTAGCAAGTACAAGTATATGACAAAATACAGAGTTTATACAAATTTCAAGGACCTTCAAGGACCATTTTGACAATTTTCAAAGACCTAATTTTGTTGATAACCAACTATAAAAATAAAGTTTTTTGCATTAACAGTTTATTTAACTACTTAATAACAAAAATCTCAATTATACTCACTTTCAAGTATAGATAAGATCTGGACCAGCAAACTTTCTTATCGTAAACTTTCTTACCAAGTGAGGTATCACATCTGAAAAATGCCCCACTTGGCCCAGTCCTGCCTGATTTTTTTCCCAGACACAACAGGAGCATGGCGAGCAGTGGGAAGGCATTTAACAGTTTCCTCGACCACTGGTGTGCCAAGGCATCTATCGCTAGCGGGTCCCCGTCTCCTGTTATGTAGAACCAGACGGGACAGTGGGTTGATTCCAGGTCGGTTTGGTATCGGTTTGTTGACTTTAGCACCGTGTTGGGAACGGAATAGGTTCACAGTTACTGCGGGTAGTACTGTACAGGGATGCCTACCTGTGCAAGTCACTGGCAAAACCACTCAGTCAGTACTCACATGAGACTGAGGGAAACCTGGTTATTAGAATGAACTAACAGCCCTCGTAATGGTGATGCAAAAGCTGTCACCAAAACGGCATCAAGGTGCTGTGGTAGAGATTGCAAGCAACCACAACTAAAGCAGCCTCTTGGTCCTGTGCAGTGCTGCTGAACCCCCACATGTTGCAGACAGGCACAAGGCCGCAGTGGGAAGTGACAAACAACAGGCTGTAGTGCACAAATATGCGTAATTAGTAAATCTAATGCAGTGATTATTTTTAATATCACATATAATTTGTGTAAAAACACAATAAATTAGCTGACATCTGTGCATACAGTCCTTTATACCCTTGGGTGCTGGCATGACTGCGTCACAGGCTCTGCTGAGCGGCTTTGGTATAATATTCAGGTTTTGGGGTCTTTAGGAGGTAAACACCCAATAGGTAATGGTTACATTTCGTATTTGAAAGGGAACTCTGGTTTTTGGCTTTGCCATTTACTTTTCCTGCATGTCCTTCTGACATAACCCTTTAAGGCTCCCGTGTTGATTAATGACTAGATGCAGCAGTATATCCTTTCAGGAATCTTGGGTAAATTAATCAGTTTTGAAAAGTGCATGTTAGAAATTAATCCAGTCACCCAGAACCAGAAGAAAAGATCAACTGTCAAACATGATGAAAAGCATGCAAGTTATTTCAGACCTGGTTTAAGCAGCAAGTTCAAGCTTCTGCAGGCCGTGATGTCAAAAGTACTCTACCAGCCAGGAGCGAATTCCAATTTTGTTGGATTATGCTTACTAAATAGCATTGCCTGTGTCTCTTTACCTTCAGCAGCGGCATTTTTTTTTTAAGAATGCTTAATTCTAATGTTTCACATGTTTGATGGTCTTCAGAAACACACTGTATGGTAATTACTGTACTTCACAGGCTAATCTGTCACAGTTATATGTTTTCTTTTGGGAAGTCACATTCTTTCAAAAAACGTTTGTTTTCTCTAGTGAGGTGATAGTCACCAAAATAATACAGCACAACAATCCTTGCGGTAGATGGAGCGCAGTGTGATATGCTTGGAGTGTAGGCAAGCCTCTGATGTATGCTTTTGTTTAAATTAGTTATTGTACTGTCCCTGTAAATCAGAAGCCACCCTGCCCGAGGTGTCTATACTGATTACTCTGTTTAAAGTTGACATTGACCAGGATCTGACACAATGAATATAAGAAATCACAATCTGGAGTTGGGTTGGAGCAATTTGCATGATCCGTTCTGTGGAGAGCTCAGCAGAGTGGAGTAATTGTCTCTGCCCCTTGGCTTGTATTGCTGGGTGATTTATGGTAACCGTTGTAAAAGTTTCCCATAGTAAAAGTAAAGCAAAGTATAATAAAGCATAGTGAAATGGAAAACGTTAGGTTACTTACCTTAACCCTGGTTCCCTGAAAGAGAAGACGAACACCAACATTAGTTTTGGGATATGCCTGCCATAGTTAGGTATTTACTGAGCATTTTATGTCAGAACTGCCGATAGACCCCTCAGTGGCATTGTCATATGCAGTCGAGACTGTGTCCACAATCCAGTGCGACATTCACTGCTTCAACAGGGCCTGTCCTAGAGTTCGTATACCGTGACAGACTGGTCAGAATGACGCAGAGCTCTTGTCCTATCCACGTACCACCTCAGTGCCCGCGCCGGGCAGTGGGAGTTCAATCTCTATCCTCTTCCGAAGAAAACGGAGGTGGATGGAAAGACTCCAGTTCCACAGACTGGTTCATGTGGAATGCTGTGATCACCTTAGGGAGGAAAGCAGGGTGCCATTATCCCAAATACATATACAGGAGCTGTGCACCGACAGCGCCTGTAGCTCACTGACCTGCTTTACAGAGGTGATAGTCAAGAGGAAGGCTGTCTTCATAGACTTCAACTCTATGGAGTGTATGGGCTCAAACAGAGCCTTCGTGAGAGCCTCCAGCACAATATCAAGGCTCCATTCAGGGAGAACGTCCCTCAGTGGAGGGTGTAGTCGCCGAGCACCCTTGAGAAAACGGGTCGCCAAGAAATGCGCACCCGAAGACACAAAATCAATGGGGGCATGGCACGCAGAAATGGCCCCAGATACACCTTCAAAGTAGAAGGTGACTTACCGGCATCCAGCAGTTCTTACAGAAACTGTAAGATAACTGGCATAGGGCAAGTTACGGGGTCATGACCTCTAGTTAGACACCAGTCCTGGAAGTATGTCTACTTATAGGCGTATAACGACCTAGTGGAGCCTGCTCTAGCATTCTGCAACGTGCCCACGATTGCGTCATATAGCCCTAGGGCTGACCAGCGGTCCTGTTCAGGGGCCAGACCCATAAGTGGAACCTGCCAGGTTCTGGATGCCAGAAAGTGCCTCTCGCCTGACTGAGGAGATCCAGGCGAAGCAGGATCTTCCAGGGCTGGCCTTGTAGGAGCTGGCACAGGGTCAAAAACCAGATTCTCCTGGGCCACCGAGGGGCCACCAGGAGAACTTTCGCCATCTCTAACCGAACCTTCTCTAGGAAGGCTAAGAGCAGTGGTATTGGCGGAAACTCTTGCAACTCCAGTGCATTTATGTGCAAGGATGTCCAACGGCCTTACCAGGATCCGCGGTCTCCTCATGCACCCCAATTTGGATGCGTTCGTAGTCACCACCTGACGGCAGTGGATTAGCTCCACCAGAGCAGGGCTTCCCAGCATACGTGAGACACAGTCAGCTGACGGTGTGTGTCACGTTTGGGATGTATCCGGAAGGCACTGAGCCACGCCTGAAGCGAGAGCATGAGGAGTAACCCCTGCTGGAGGGCCGATGAAGCCACGACCATCAGACCCAGCAACTTCTGACACAACACCAAAAGTACTACAGCCCCCTGTTGAAACAGGGATTTGTAAGTTTGAATGGCAGTCACTCTGTCGTCTGACAGATAGGCTCGCATTGTAAGGGAGGCCAGCTGGAGTTCCAGGTAAACCATACCTTGCACTGGAATTAAATCGCTTTTGGCATCGTTGAGGGTGAGACCCAGCCTCGACAGATGCTCCATCACTATTGCCGTATGGGCCACTGTCCCTTCCTGCAACTGGGGACAGCTCACCCAGTCACCCAGGTAATTCAACACCCTGATCCCCTGCAGCTGCGAGGGGCTAGGATGGCATCTACGTGCGGGGGGCTAAATAAGACAAAGACATTTCCTTAAAAAGCGAAGCAGAGATATTTCCTGTGTGTGGGACGAATAGGAACATGAATACGTGTCCTTTAAGTCCACAATAGTAAACCAGTCACCCGGCCGGACAGACTGGAGAATGTGACGGTGAATGTGACGCGGAAGCTTGAAGGCGGTCTCAGGTCATCGCGCGGGGTAGTGGGGATCGGAACCATCCGAGTGACCGTGTGAGTACTGGGTCCCGGTGGAGCTGGGTCCAGGTGGAGGAATCATGTTGCTTTTTCCATTTTTTAACTGCAAGGTAGTAAAAAAAAACAAACAAAAAAAACACATACATGCACACAACAGCAAAGCTGTGAAGGTAAATAGAACAGTCACCACGGCAACACGGGTGAACTGAATTTTTAAGTGCATTGAGAGGGCGGGCCGAGACAATCCAGCAGAGTCAACACAACATCGAGCACGTCTCTTTTTTTAGCACCAATAACAGAGGAAAAAATACAAAACAGCATGCGCTGTAAGGTTAGAAAAGCAGACTACAATCGCAAAGCTTGACACCGAGCACTGAGCATACCGAGTACCGTGTGTGCCGAGTACCGTGTGCACTGAGCACAGCGAGCACTGAGCACCGAGGGCACTATGCGCACCGAGGTACTAGACCCCGTGTGTACCGAGCACCGTGTGCACCGAAGTACCGTGGGCACCATATGCACTGAGCGCACTGAAGTACCAAGGGCTGAGTGTGTACTGATGTACCGAAGCACTGGGGGAAGGCTAATGCAATGGTGCCTCCTCTAACCACGTGCAGTCACACACTTGGTCAGTGTGCAGCATACACCAGGGAGACACACAGGCTGAAGGAAGCCGCGGCGGGCAAACACACTTTTTTTTTTTATATATACACCAGGGTGGACAGGTCGAGGCAGCTGGCGAGGTCAACACACAGGTGGACACAACAACAACAGTTACACAAATAATATTTATTTTTATTTCGCCCAAGCTGCGCGAACGGCATTTGCGGGATATGGCAAAGCCCCAGCGGAATACGGTGCTCTCCCTGAGAGTGTAGGCTGAAAGACAACACACACGCACACTTAATCAAATACTGCACAGGCTGTCACTCACACACAACAGACAGTCACATACAGAGGCAGGCTGTGAAAGAAAGGAGCAAGAAAGTAGTTAAAAATTAGAGCTGCTGATTCCATGAAAGCGGCAAGCCAGCTCTCAGCACGAATGCAAGGGAACTGCAGTTGACTCAGAAAAATCTCTTTGTAGTAATACAGAAGTTTATCTTACCTTAGGTGAGAAGCAAAAGAGAAAATGGTCTCCGCGGGTTAACTGTTCCCTCGGTATGCGGGACCGAGGACGTCACTCCACGGAGGGGCCTATCGGCAGCTCTGACATAAAATGCTCAGTAAAACCTGACCTGTGGCAGGCATATCTGAATCTGAATTATGGCACCACTGTCCTTATAACAGCTTTAATGAAAAAATACCAAAACAAAATCTTTAAAGATAATTGATGATTTTAGCAATTGCAATTGCAGCAGTTGTATCATAACATATCAGAATTTCTATGGTCTTCATAATTTTTTTTGCAACATTTTTTAAAAGCCACTTTGAGGATAGCAACACCTTAATTGAAATGTAACCCCTGGTTGGCAATAAGTTATGTCTTTATATGAATTGATTTATTTAAAATCTATATTTATTTATTTGTGTGACTTATTAAACTCTTGGTCATCTCCTATTCAGATAATATATTGCTATTTTTACTTCCCTGCTCCAACTCATTTTTATAGCCCATCTATATATCCATTGTTCATTACCAGCAATGACTTCACTGCAAACTTGAAAACATTTTCACAGTGTTGACAATCATACAGGACCAAGTTCCAGAAACCTATTTAAAAGCAGCTGGATTGCAAGTATGGTTTAAAAAAAACAAAAAACAAAAAAACTTTTATTTTTGTTAAATCAGTTGCCAAAACATATATTACGACTATAGATATTCAAAGGCAATATTTTTATCAATTCCAGTCAATCTGGGTCGTCTCTATACATGCTTATATGCCGCGTCATACAGAGGTACTCAGTTACTGGTCTTACCTTGGATTTGTATATTGTAAGCATTTATTTTTCTTGTTGTCTGTTAAACTACAGTATGTATTCATGGGCAAGATACCCATGATTTATTGGGACTAAGCCTATGAATTAGGTCCATGCCCAACTAGTTGGTATAATGCATCTTTCCACAAGACTACAGACTGCGGTGTACAATACTATGTAGAAGTGTGTGGTCTCTTTCTTTTTTTTTTTTTCATGATTTGTTTGTTTACCCGTGTCCAACTGAGAATAAACACATCCCCATTCCTAACTACTCAAGAGTGATGACTGGCAAGCTGTTCAGAAACACATTGACAAAGTTATTTGCATCATTTTATTACATTGTTTCATAGCATTGTTTCTTTCCAGATCTAATGATGCAATTCTGTGAATCTTTCATTATTCCCAGTGTCTAAAGTATGCCCTTTGTGACTCATGTAGGTGTCAATAATAAACTCACGTTAGTGTTGCTACATTCTCTCTCCTAGCTTAAATTACTGTCCAGGTTGTCATTTTCAGGTCTCTAACATTCTCCAGATTCACAGAGAATAACAAATGTATCGTTCCAATACAAAACGTCAGCTTAGCAGCAATAAAGTATTACAGTAACAATTGCTGCCGACGCTGCAAACGCAATACAGTAAGGTGAACTTTCGAAATTTGCAAGGGCAGTAAATCAAATGGATAAATGCGAGATTTCTCATGAAATGCAAATGCCGTCTGAAATTATTTTTGAAGCTCCAGGAACCTATTATAATTAAACTGCAACGAAGAAATCACCATAACAGTGGTGTGATAACCTTTCCACATGCTGGAGAACAATGGAAATAGTATTTTCGTTTTGAAAGGTCTAAACAAAAAATGATATTTAATGTAGCAATGATTTAAACATTGTATTTAACATGCATTGGTTTTGCATTTTTTTTCTGTATGTATTTGTCAGAAAGCAGGCACTGATGACAAGCTTATTTACATTCTCAAAATGTGGTTTCAACTGCAGGGACACTCCATTAGTTAACATGCTTTACCACATGTCCCATTAAAACATTTTTCCACAAGCTGCTAAGTTTTGTACTGATAACTTCTTACTAGAAACGCATACCGCATAAAGCTGATCTTTTCTACAGGGTTTAGTAAAATAAAGAAACAAAACATCCATGGCACCATAATTAAGGATACGATTTTGGCACAGTGATTTTTTGTACATTTCATGGGCGAGTTGTGTAAAAAAAAAAAAAAAAAAAGAATTCACAGAAAGGCCACCAAATCATGTAGCTTTAGCTACATCAACACACACAAGAGCTTTTAAATAGTACACCAAAACCAATAATATAAAGACTATTGTTTTTGACTGCTGGCAAGTCTAAATGTTACTTTAGCGTACAAAACTTAGTTAAAGGTCCTTTCACACCAACGTAACATTCATTTTTTCTCTTTTTTTGTACTGTACGATGCAGGCTTTCACTTCGGCCGCCTAGTGAAACACACATACAAATCAGCATGTCAAATTATTGTTTTTATTCTTGTGTTCAAAATGAAACACTGGTAAATATTCTTCTGTAATAAGAAGACGTTTAAATTAGTTGTTTCTGAGTAGCCTTCAGAGCACTCCCCCATTAAAAATAAAAACAAACAGAAATAAAAAAAAACAGAGTTGTAAAGTGAAATCACACAGGCAGGCACAGTGTCCAAGAAGCGCGGCATCACAAAGAAAAAAGACTACAAAACAGATAAACCTCTCGTTTGCAGGAAATTAAAAAAAAAGGTTCAACCGCAGTCTGAAGTACTTTGTTTAGCAATGTTTAGTTTTAGAGAAATTTATTTTCACTTCTTGGGTAGACTACATTGTATGAAAAAAAAGTTTCAAGAAATAAAATTTAAGTATTAATTAATATTTTTTAAAGATGCAAGCCCACTTTTTTGTTTAAAAAAATAAATTAACAAGCGCTGTATGCATGTGAAGATTACAACCGAGAGTTTACAGGAACATACGATCTGTGTTCATTTACATGCTCGCTTGGCTAAAAAATGCAAATCTCATTCGCTGACATACATGTAAATGCTGCGTGCATACACAACCAAACAACTTACAGATACTCGCAGATGTGCATTTTCAGTGCATGACATAATGCATTTTTAAAGGAAATAAAGGAAGTACCTAACCAAATGTGTTTTTACATCCATTTCCAAGATTTCACTGACTTTTGTTCAAATTCACGATTTTTATGATTTCTGTGACAAAATCGTATTGTTAACCATAATTAGGGCTTCGGTTTTTCGGGTTTTATTAATTGCATTTTTTGGTGCTTATTTTTAGCTATTTTCGAGTTTTATGTAAATCGTTTTTTTCGGGGCTTTCGTTTTTGATATACTGTATGAAATTAGTGTTTTTGGTTACTTTCCAAAATGATTGAGCGTTTTTTTTCTGTCAAAATATGTACAGTAGTAACTCGACAGTACTTGCACACTTAAGTTGTACCTTCTTTCCTTTGCTGTCTTCCACAACGAAATCCCTATGGTCACAGGCACATTTTTCTGGAATTTTTGTGTGTAGGCATTTTTGTACATTTCGCCACAATTCTGTTTTAAATCCTCTGTATCTTAACTGTAACACAGCTGTAAATCCTGCTAGCAAGCCTCCATCCTAATTGTAATCTCGTTTTAAATCTCGCAAGCGGAGTCTCCAATAGAAATGCAGGAATGTGCTGTCACTCAGTAGTTGGGGCGGGTTTAAAGTATTGAGAACGAATTAATGATAGATACAAGTCAGGAAGGCGGGACATTGCCCAGCAGCACTGGGAAATGTATTTATTATTATTTTTGTAGTAGGTTTTATTTTTTTAATGGGAATAGGGTAAAGTCAATTGATGAACCATTTCAACAGTTTTTCCGGTGTTTTCCGGTGTTTATTGGCTATCCACCGATTTCATTTTTTTTGTATCAGGGGTATTTTATTATCAGGTTTTATCAGAAAATCGGAAGTGCGAAGCATAATCTATGGGGTATGTCATATCAGATACAACAGTTTATAAACATTAAGTTAAATATAAATGGAAATTTGAAAAAGATTACATCATTGTTTTTAGCCAAAGGATATCTCAATGTCAATTATTGAGAGAATCATAGGAACTATAAAAGACCCTACATCAAAATATGTGGTCTGTACAGAGGTTAAAACAATGCAGCAGTGAAAGGGTTCATTTTTACTGGACAACACTATTAATGGAACAGCAGCTGAGCCGAAAGACCCAGTTTAAAACACTAGAAGTAAAACCAATGTGCCCTACTAGAACACAGTACTAGTCTAGAAGCCTAACCTGAAACTGTCGACATAATGTGAAAGTTTAGTCACACGTTCCATCCATCTGGGAACACTGAATACTTCGTCCTCAAAGTTGGCTACAGGACACTCAACAGATTTAAACGTTTTCAAGTGCTAAATATTTCCAGATGGAACAGCCGAATATTTTCCTTTCAGCCGTAGTCTTTTACCATAGCTGTAAAGTAATTCCATCCAGCTGTGCTATCTTTTGTAGGTTTATAAATAGTTATATTTCCTATGTAAATACAGTACACCCTCGCTATAACGCCCTTCTGCTATAACAAACCCCTTGGACCCCCCAAAAAAACACATGAAAGTTAATTTAAACACACACTGTCAACATCCTGGTCTGTACGCACGGGATGCCACCTCCGCAGTGAAGTCAACTCTTATGTCTTAATAAATACGCGTGTAACTACGCCTCCGAAACGAAAATCATTTTATGTTGCAACAAAGCTGGAAACTATATTGATTGTTTGAAAAAAACAGTAATGCAGGCATATCTCTTTTGGCTTGTTCAGAAACCATGCAGCAAAGCAAAACTGATTAAAGAAAAAACAACAACAAAAACTTGACACTGATGAACTTTTCATGTTGGATTGATTTGGAATAAAAGCTCAGATTAAGATATGCTGCACTTTGAAACAATTCATGGCAGATTTATTTTGAATAAAAGTTCAGCTTCAATTTGGGATTTTTGCTTTTTGTACTGCACTGTAATTCTTTAACGAATAAGGTAAAGCAAAGGCAGAATACTGCATACGTGAGACGACCAGGTACATGTAATTCTACCAGTATTCACAATCTCATCTCATTAACTTACTCCACCAGTTTATTGTTCATTTTGATTGTCCTTTCGCTATAACAAACCCCTCAATATAAAAACAAACTGCTGTATCTCAGAATGCCTCTCGACTATCTCAACACGGACACATTCACACCAACTCAAACTCAACCTCTCTAAATCTTTCCTTCTGCTACCACTCCCTCCTCTGACCTCTCCAACTCAGTATCCCTTGACTACCACTCTTTCTCCACCTCCTTCTGCTAAAAACCTAGGTGTTACTCTTAACCCCTCCCTCTCCATCTCGCAACACACCTCTTCCCTGACATGGACTTCCTGCTTCTTTCTAAGCAACATTTACTGAACCTGGCCTTTTCTCACTACTTATTCCACCCAACTACTCTTGTACTCTCCAGATTGGACTATTGTAAATCTCTCCTTGGTGGTCTCCCTGCTTTGGCTATCTGACTCCATTCAGCTCATTCAAAATTCTGCTGCTCGTCTTGTATTCTTTCAAACTCGCTACTCTCATGTTATCCCTCTGCTTCGCACCCTCCACTGGCTATCTATCTCTGCTTGCATTCAACTCAATATCCTTGTTCTTGCCTACCGCTCTTAACCACACTGCCCCCTCCTACCTCCTACATATCTCCCTATACCCCCACTCGCCCTCTCCGCTCCTCCTCTACTGGCCAACTGGTCATGCCTTTCCTCCACTTTCCATCCTCCCGTGTCCACTCCTTCTTATCCCTAGCCCCTCTGTGGTGGAACCAGCTACTGGAGGACTTCAGGACTGCCTCGTTTCTCAATGCCTTTCGCCACCTCCTCAAGACCCACCGTTTAGGCTGCACTTGTAGATCTCTTGATCTACCCCTCCTACTATGCACTGGACTTGCCTGAACTATGAACCACGTTACTGGATCCTCAGCTTATGCACTATCCTTACACTATTGCGCTACTACTATGTCATTGTAGATATAACTTGTTGTATCCTATTTCATATTGCATTTTTGTAGTATTTGCATTTACTGTAAACTATACTGTATTTAAATATTAATCTTGCATTGTAACCCTGTACTGCCCTGTAACACCCATATGTCGCCTTGGATAAAGGTGTCTGCCAAATAAATAAATAACACCCCCTTTTGTTTTATTACCAGTAACATCATGTACGATAATTTCACTCAATATAGTTTTTGTCAGCAATATCACACACAGTATAGTCATGTGTTCCAAGCACAGCGAGTCTGCCCAGCAACCTGTCACTCAGTTTCCTGTGTGCATATACTGGGTACAGATGGGGGGAGGGGTACATTTGTTTTATACTTTAAAAAATACATTGTTTCAGCAGTTTATGAAAAGAAAAATATAAATAAAAATAATAATAAAAAAAAATCAATAAATACAGAAATGTTGTATGCACTTGTGTATGCTTTAAGACAAAATGTATAAAATAACACAGGGGTCAGAGTATATTTTTATCACACAATAATGTATGGCTCTCGTTAGTTTGGGCAGTAACGCACGAGTGGCACAGCCACGCCATGAGTGCATTACCAGCCCAAAATCAACTAGAGATATACATTATTGTGTGGTAATATATTCTGACCCATATAGCATTCTATGATATACATATTTTACAGGTGGTATGATCTATAAAATCTTCTTCAAGGACTGTAGTAAAGAGAGAATTAACTAGGAATATGTCATCTTGTGGACAATTACTGGACAATCAGTTCTCTACACATAGAAGATTGAGAATTGGGTTTCATCCATTTATAATTCCTTCAAGTGCTTACTGTAGCTGAGTACTAGACAAGACATTAGGAAGGTTAACAATGTCATTCTTCTTATTCATTTTTCAGTGTTGCAAAGTAAAAAAAAAAAAAAAAAAAAAAGAGGACACATTTCCCGCTGTAAGGACATTTTATTTAATTAAAACCCACTTCCTCTCTTAATACAGTAATGTCAGCCGATACATTAATCTGTTACATTTTTACAGCTTGAATAAAGTTTGTGCACAAACTTTCCGAGGAACTCTTCAAAATACTGTCACGTTATTATGAGGGGAATCTCCTGCCCTTCAGTCTACTCAGTGATTTGTGGGCTAGCCAGTATAAACTCTTATGGAGTAAAAGAAAGGAAAAACAATGACACCAGACACCTCTTTCCATCTTGGTAAAATCTGTGAGATAGATTAGTTCTGTCAGTAGGTAGTGGAATTCCTTGGGTGATGCAAATTGTCTGGATTAAATGTGTTGGAGATCTGGGAAGGGAGGTCAGCATTCCACTTGCCCTTTAGGCACTAAAAGAGAAGCAGCAGATGACATTAATTTTAATGGGACTGCTAACTGCAGCTGGAAAGTAATACTCTTCAATGAAATGCATGCCTTTGGGGAACCAATATTATCTTGTTCTTTAGCTGCTAATGCTACCTTTGGGACATAGGTTTTAGTCATTTCCTTTGTGCTTTTGAAGAGGAATACATTTAATTCAATTAAACCCAAAACAGGAAGAAAACACACACACACACACACACACACACACACACACAGACAGACAGACAGACAGACAGACACACACACACACACACACACACACACACACACAGACAGACAGACAGACAGACAGACACACACACATACACACACACAGACACCAAGACTTTTTAACCAAAAGTGAGGACATGTGTATGTGTGTGTTTTTTTTCTTTCTTTCTTTCTTTCTTTCTTTCTTTCTTTCTTTTTTTTAATGTTTTATAAATGGTGGTTTTCCAGACAAGAAAGCTAAATCCCGCATTTCTGATATAAACAGACAGGATGCTTTATATAATAACATTAAACAACATGCAGATGACAGAATTCCATAAATAACATTACATTACATTTTACAGTCCCAATTGATATCATAAAAAGAGACAAGAATCTAAAAGAATATGTAGTCCACAGCAAGATTCATCCTTCTTGGGAACTTTAAAAAGGCACACTTCCATGCAATAGACCACGATGTACTACCTGTAAATACATTAACACCCAAACCGAAGTCAGAGGCAGTAAATCATCATTCAACATCCATTAACCTTTTACATGCACCTCTAAAGGAATAGTATACTGCATTATCTGCAATATATGCAACAAACTCCACTGGGGAAACTAAAAGGCATTTAGCAGACCACTTTTTGGAACCTTTACGAAGTGTTTGAATCAAGACCACTATATTTCTAGTAGCCTGACATTTCAACAATGATAATCACACTGTTGAAGACATCACCATCTGTGGGATCAGTCAGAGCTATGGAACAAATGCTGCTTGGAAACAAAGGGAAGGTGAGTTTATCTTCAATTTAGGAACTTTGGAACCTCTTGGAATGAACATTCTATTCTGACAATCATGACATCATCCACAGAATCTGGTTTAGATTAATAAAAATGCAAGTAGGACAGTAACGAGTGGTGCTATGAATCTGAGAGATCACAAGACGGCATACAAACACCATAACCTTTATAAACTTAAAAATATTTTCATTTGGTGACAAATGCCGACATGGACCTATAAGCATCCTCTCTAAATGGTTAAGTGTATAAAAGAGGTTAGAACACAATACTGGTTCCTTCAGTGTTTCATTGTGTACTTGCATTTCCAGGTACTTCATTCCAACAGGAAGAAATATCATTTTAGGCTTGCAAAACAGTTACAAAGCTCAGAAGCAGTGATGTCTAAAAAGTGCTCGTCTGCACGACACAGACACACCATTCTACCTCCTGTATTTGTATGAAGGAGATACACAGAGAAGATTAAATTGATGAAATTATGTATTTGGAAAATTACTTCTTAGGGGGAAAAAGTCAATTCAACAAAGCCACTTCCCCCTGCGGGTAAATAAAATAATAAGACAAGCACTGCAGTGATAACACAATCTGAAAGTATCTATACACTTGGCACAACAAAATCTTTCTGGGTGTTTATGCTAACTTGAGAATGAAAACATTCAATGGAGCATACCCAAAATTATAAAATCAGCACCTGTCTGGGTAATAGTCGAGTAGCTCTGTAGCTGTAGACATCCAGGTGGGGGGTTCAAATCTAGGTGAAAAGAGTTTGGTGGTCTCATCTTATCTAACTGTAACTGTGGGTGATAGTTTACATCACAACAAACAACACACAGTTTTGCGCAGTGGGCACTCAAGAGACTTGCCCAGGACTGAGCTGGTCATTGTTTAGACACTTTAAATAGTATATGCAATTTTTTACCTTTTAAAATTAGTAATTGATCATCTTTTTTACAGCCTCAAAGCATTTCCACTTGTCGGGGATGTAGAAAGGTTCGAAGATGTGAGGGAACGGGGTGTCATATCCACACACTCGAGCAATGGGGGCTTCAAGATTGAGAAAGCATTCCTCCTGTTGATAAAAAATAAAAAAATAAAAAAATAAAAAAATAAACAGAGCATCCGTTTCACATGTAGGTGTTCAAATTCATTTGATTTAGTAATGCAGAACACTTTGAATATTCACAAAGCATTTACCCCAGTGCTAAGTTTCACACCATTTTTAAATTTTATTTATGGTATTATATATGGAATACAATTCTGGCAGCATCAACTGCAGCGTTTTCTATACCTCTGTACAGGCCTCCTGTGTTGACAGCAGACTCCTTAGGTATGTATGTCTTAACATTTTGTATACATGAACGCATTTGGAATTTAGTTTTTGAAATTAGAACCACTGCTTTTGGGTGAGTTTTTGAGCCTTCTATATACACTGCCTGGCCACTTTTATAGGACCTGTCCTTAACATTTGCTTGGGCCACCGACTGCCCTGATCCCATGTGGTATAGACTCCACAAAGTGGCATAGACACCACAAGGTGCTGGAGTGTGTCTCGAGGGATGTTAATCCATTTGGCAATGGCGAGAGGCATTATCCTCTTGAAAGTAGCCATTGCGATCAGGGCAGCGTTATTGGGCGGCTTGATCAGCAAAACATTTTTTAAGTAAACTACAGCATCTTTTCAGTCTTCCAGAGTAATCAAGGGACCCAGGGTATACCAGGAGGACATGCCCCACAGCAGGACGATTGCCAAATCCATTCAGGTCGACAGGCTCTAATAAAAGTGGCCAGGCAGTGTATATTTGAATAGGAAAAAGTGAACAGTTTGCTTTGCGCCCACTAATATTGGTACAAAAGTATTTTATAAACCAGGGCTATTGTATTACTACAGTACTGATTTCAAATAAAACACTTCTGCAGATCATCTAAATCAATTTGCAACAAACACAGCAAATCATTTGTTCTTTATTATACTGTTCCACTGCATCATGATGCAGCCATAAAACAGAAAAACACAAAATCACTAATGAAGATAGAGAATAATTCAGGGATTTGGACTGACCTATGTTAAGCACCAATCTAAGCCACTCTTTATGAATGACTAATGCTTATGACAAATGATATAACCTATTCAACAAATTACACAAGGACTAATTTATTGCACTATTACCCCAACTGCAAGCAAGCAATTTGTTAAGCAAAAATAAAAAGGATTTATGGTTCCTGATGTGCCTGAAGGAGATCAATACAGAATAAGCCACAGCATATTTGTCCTATTAGATGCTAATAGTTTCTGACCCTCTTCAGCTATTTTAATTTGCATTCAATATTCTATTTTAATTAAGAACATAAATTGTGATCATGTTTTTTTTTTTCTAGGTCGTGCAGCAGTCCAATTCCCTCGTCACTCATGCCAAGGTTTAACCCTTTGCGGTTCATTTATTAATTGTGCGTCAGGCTCGCCAGGTCTAATTTATTTTGACACGCGCAGTTAATTTTAGACTGTTTTTAGCGCTGTTTAAAAGAATTTTTTTTCCAGTCAAACGGGTTTAAATGGCCCTGCATATCAACAAAGCACTCACTAGGCATCTCCAGCCCCGCCCCACCCTTTCGTTCGCTATCGCTTTCACATATGCTAACAAATAATATAATAATAATAATAATAATAATAATAGTACTGATCAATCATCTCCTGATGACTCATTTTATCACTAAACTCCTCAATAATGCAATCCAAGTCATTATTTTATTGCTATAACATCTCGAAAAAACTCTGCAAATGTCTGTGATAGTCTCTGTGCGCTGATACAGTAACACCCAGCTTGTTTCCTTATGACCGCCCCCATCTGATGCCAGGGGCAAGTATGACTATTCATGAGATACGCCTTTTTTTTTCTTTTTTTTATCGGCTTGTCTCGGCTCCTTTCGCTCCCACTCGGCCATTGAATGGTTTTTCGGCTATTCCGGAGAAAAAAATGACTTTTTGCGTTTTTGGATGATGGGTCCGACAAAGGACCTGATAGGAATAATTGCAATGTCGGACCCAGTCCGACAATGGACCGCAAAGGGTTAAACTTAGCGTCAGTAAAATGAAGAATGCATTTGATGACCTCAACGAAATACCGCACAATTTGGGGCATTGATCGCTGCTACCCTTCTTTTCTGCTTCTTTTCACTCTGCAGGCCCGCCATGCAGCCAACCCAGAGCTACAGCGTCGGAGGACAACGCAGCTCTGGGCAGCTTACAGGCAAGCCCACAGGCGCCCGGGCAGTCTACACACACTTTCAACCTGATCTTTTCTTATTTTATTCTTCTGTTTTATTCTCTTGTTTTACTGTTTTTATTGTACTTAATATTTTTCTTCTTTGCTAAGTGCTTGCCATGAAAGGCACCCTATAAATACATTTTGATTTAATTTGATTTGATTTGACTGAAACAGAAAATGACATACAATGTGATTTAAGTGGGTCAATAATCTCCCCAGGTTAAATTTTTTTTTTTTTTAAATTCAACGGCTGCAGTGATGTCATAAACAGTACAAAGTCTTAAATTATGTATGGAACTGACAATGTATGTGACCCATTAGTGCAAAACCAATCATCATTTTCAATATATATGTGCAAGTGTACCTAGAAGAATTGATGCTGTTTTGAAGGCAAAGGGTGGTCACACCAAATATTGATTTGATGTAGATTTTTCTTCTGTTCACTCACTTTGCATTTTGTTAATTGATAAATATAAACTATTAACATGTCTATTTTTGAAAGCATTCTTACTTTACAGCATTTTTTCACACCTGCCTAAAACTTTTGCACAGTACTGTATATATATATATATATATAGTAAATCCGGACAGTGACATCCCTGGGATCTACAGACTTTTATATTATTTGTCTTTCACCTGCAGAGAGGTTTCAAAAAAGAGGTTAACAAAAAAGATTTAACCTTGGGTCTAAAAATGTTTTGAAAACAAACCACTTCAGAAGCTACTACAAGTCATGCTGCCACCTCTTGAGCACTGTCTTAATGTGTTGATGGCATAGGCTGTTAGCACAGAATCTATGCCAGATCCACATAACACAATAAAGGCATTATCATTGTCTATAATGACTTTAAACAAACTGTCACTGTTGTGTTGTTCAGTGTCTTCAGAGCACAAAGTTAATTTTTTATGAGTAAGCTACCTATGCATTATTTCAAACCAATAAAACACAGACGAACCCAGACAACGTTGAATTTCAAAAGATAAAAGGGACAACGCAAAGCGTTGACATATATATATATATATATATATATATATATATATATATATATATATATATATATATATATATATATATATATATATATATATATATATATATATATATATATATATATATATATATATATATATATATATATATATACACTACCGGTCAAAAGTTTTAGAACACCCCAATTTTTCCAGTTTTTATTGAAATTTAAGCAGTTCAAGTCCAGTGAATAACCTGAAATGGTACAAAGGTAAGCGGAAAACTGCCAGAGGTTAAAAAAAAAGTTTAGGTTACCAAAAACTGAAAAATAATGTACATTTCAGAGTTATACAAAAAGGCCTTTTTCAGGGAACAAGTAATGGGTTAACAACTTCCAGCTGTTCTGCAGCAATTGAAGTAAATTAAGCCTTGAAAGTTGATGCTAACAATTCCTACAGGTGTCCCAACTTTTGTTGATTACTTACAAACCCTCTGTCTGTATAAAAGCAGTGTTGGAACAGATTGTGTTACTACACCCTCTTAAGCATTATTTGGACAGTATTGTACTGCAGGAAGTAGTATATTGCTATCATAATGGTGAGAAAAAGGCAATTAACAAAGGAAGACAGACAGACCATTATAACCCTTAAAAGTGTAGGTCTTTCCTTTAGAGAAATTGCAAAGAAAGCCAAGGTGTCAGTGAGTAGTTTCCTACACCATCAAAAGGCACTTGGAAACTGGAGGAAACTCTGACAGGAAGAGGTCTGGCAGACCCAAAGCCACAACAGAATCAGAAGACAAGTTTCTGAGAGTCAACAGCTTGCGTGATTGGCGGCTCACAGGAAAACAGCTTCGAGCACAGCTTAACACTGGTCGAAGTAAGCAAGTCTCAGTTTCAACTGTGAAGAGAAGACTTCGAGCTGCAGGTTTGACAGGTTGAGTGGCAGTAAGAAAGCCATTGCTAAGATGGCAAAATAAGAAAAAGAGGCTTGCCTGGGCCATGAAGCACTGCCAGTGGACTACTGAAGACTGGAAGACGGTCTTATGGACCAATGAATCAAAATTTGAAATCTTTGGTTCATCACACAGGGTTTTTGCACGCCGTCGAGTAGGCGAAAGGATGGTTCCTCGGTGTGTGACACCAACTGTCAAACATGGAGGAGGAAGCGTGATGGTCTGGGGCTCTTTTGCTGGATCCAGAGTCGGCGACTTGCACAGAGTGAGTGGCACCCTGAACCAAAACGGCTACCACAGCATTTTGCAGCGCCATGCAATACCCTCTGGTATACGCCTAGTTGGTCAGGGGTTCATCCTACAGCAAGATAATGACCCAAAACATACCTCCAGGCTATGTCAGAACTACCTTAGAAGAAAAGAACAAGACGGTAGGCTTCAAATTATGGAATGGCCAGCACAGTCTCCAGACTTAAACCCCATCGAGCTGGTTTGGGATGAACTGGACAGAACGGTGAAAGCAAAGCAACCTACAAGTGCAACACATTTGTGGGAACTTCTGCAACAGTGTTGGGAAGAACTTTCCGAACAATATTTGATTTCCATTGTAGAAAGAATGCCACGAGTGTGTTCGGCTGTTATATCTGCAAAAGGTGGCTACTTTGAGGAGTCAAAAATTTAGATTAAATTTTGTTAAACAAAACGATTCCATAATTTCTTTTTTATCTCCAATTGTTTATTTGTTCTGTGCTTTAATTTCAGAGTACATTGAGCCATTAAACTGCGTAAATTTCAATAAAAACTGGAAAAAATGGAGGTGTTCGGTAGTGTATGTTTTCTCTTTTTATTGTATCAAAAAGGCTCTATTAACAGGGATAGTTAAGATCCTTTTTTCATGTGCACAATAATAATACAAACCTCTCAATAAATAAATGGCAGGGCTTTCGACAACTAAAATGAAGTAAAATTAAGAGTTAACATGAAGGCAAACAACATTCAAGCTAAAACGGAAGCTACTGTATAACTTCTTGCTTTACAAAGGAGTCGTATCTCATCGATTTGCTACAGTATCTCCTGAGGAGAAAGCAAACACTGAAGAGTCACACCAGTTTGCAAGGTGCAATCCGCCTAAATCATCAATAAAGTGAGGTTAAAAGTGCTGCTAGGAACTGTATGCGATGTGCTCACAGAAGTATTAAAAGAAAAAAAAAAAGGGTATTTGAGGTGCCAGTGAAAGCACTGTCAACAGAAACGGAACTAAAGCACCATGGCAACCAAGCCAATGCAACAGACTGAAAACACAGCACTAAAGCATACTGAAAACAAAACACTTAAAGCTGGGCTGTCCTTTTTCTATTGGCAAACATCAGCTCCATACATGAAATTTAAAGGTAAAACCAGAAGACTATACAAGGAAAAATAAGTTAGAGGGACAGTAACTGTTCTACTGAAGTAAATCCACCTCACTTTTTGTTGTGCCTGTGTCAGTGGTAGCTCCATCAAGCAGAGCTTGCAATACTGTATTTTGTGCCACAGACTGTCCACTGGGGGCTAAATTGAGACCACGGATTCGAACCTTAACCTCCAGGTTCAAATACTTATAGAGATACTGCATTTTCTGAATATTTAATTTCCTACAAGATTAATACCCTATCATGTGTGTTTTTAATTCTGTATTCATATATTCCTTTTTCTGCTTTATCATTATTTACCCGGCTTAATACCACAGGGGCTGCTTCCAAAAAAATACATACATAAATAATAATAAACTGCATTTCTATTGCTATTTCTCCTTAGAAGTGAGCTGGTTTTATAAATGACCACTAGGGGTGTGCAACGGTATGCAATTTATGCACCCTCTGCAACTGAGTTATTAAAAGGAAAATCTCCATACAAAATCAGACGACATAGTGATTACTTCACCTTGCTTTTTAGGTGTCTCTTCAAATTATTTTTGTATTTTCTATGGAATAGTTAGTAAGTATTGGAAATAGTGCTCTAAACAGAAACACCACCAGAGAGTGACCGAAAACAAACACATCAGGATATGAAACAGGTAAAATCCAGATATGTTAGGAAAATGTATAAGATACCAACTATGCCTTTAATATGTTCCTTTCCTCTCCAGCGTGTCACGTGTGATTGAGGTATCTTGACTTGCAATTCACAGCTGTCCATCTGCATCTTCCTTCTCACATTAAAACGTGTTTTTCCGTTTACCAGTTTTTATGTCTTTACATTATGAAGTGTAAGCTAAAGTCCTGCGTCAATTAAGCAGATGTCACTGGAATTTGGGTTTATTAGCGGACAGCTTCAGAAAGTCCTTAAAATTAATATTCCCATGAGCAAGCTTATTTTCAATGGCCCTCAAGTTAAAAATGGATTTAAACTAGTGTATTTTCAGGGTTTTATTAGCATTCCTATTTGTTTTAGAAATGTACTGGAGCCCCTCTCGTCCTCTTTTTTTTTTTTTTTGAGCCCCAAACCATTTCAGAAATATGTCTGACATTTAGTAATTCTTTGCCATATGTCCACTCTCCAATTTGGGTCCTTGAGGGTGTCAGCCAGATCTGGTTTTAAAAATTCTGAGAAGTCACTGCTTGTTGCGCACACAAACACAAGACAGTGAAGAAAACTGATCAAATATCAAAAACATGTTTTTCAGAATAGATTGACCTTGTTTACTAAACCTTCTGCACAATATAATGTATCATATTACCACACTGTACAGAACAAAAAATTCTCAGATAAAGTAAATGATATTGTTGTGCTGTAATATTACCACTTACAATGCAACTTGATACATACATAATACAATGTTTCCAGTTCTGAAGTGTGAGACCATCATATCAATTTTCTTTTATTAAAACATGTTTTGTTCTTTGTGTTCAAACTCAAAAAACACAATTGCTTAACCTACATATTGCTGATTCTAATGTGGACCTTAGAAGTATGAACTGACCTATAGCTATAGCCAAAAGTTTTGCATCACCCTAGAATGATCTAATTTTGATTTATAAAGTCGAATGAAACCTGCTGAATAATGCTACGTTAACATATTAAATGTGACATTTTGAAAACTAACATGAAAACACACAATTTCCAAAAATACATCACAAATCTTGACATGTGTTACTCAATTAGAAGTAATCAATTCTCTTGGAGAATTGTCTGGTGTCAGGGAGGCCTGCTAAGAAGCCCCTTCTAAGCAAGAAAAAAAAATCGCCTGAACTTTTGTTGCACATACAAAGACTGGACCAAAGACGACTGGGCAAAGTAACGAGTCCCCCTTCAGCTGTTCTAGAAACTGAGGTGGATTAAGATTCCGACAGCGCGAAGGAGAAAGATACAAGCCAGATTGTAGTCCAATGGCAAAGCATCTGGAAACACTCCATATCTGGGGATGCTTTTCTGCCAAAGGCACAGGACCCCTACACGTTTTACCCAAGGGGACAGCTATGAACAAGAACTGGTACCTGAAAACACTGCAAGACCACCTCCTCCCTACGGCTCGGGAAGCATTTTCCCAACAGTGATTTCTACTTCCAAGAGCCCCTTGCCATCAAGCCAAACAAGTGAAGAAATGGTTAGAAGACAACAGCATCACGCCATCTGGAAATGAAAATTCACCTGATCTCAATCCTATTGAGAATGTTTGGGGTCTGATAGGACAGGAAATCAGGAAAAGTCAACCATGCAACTGAAGCTAACTGGAATCAAGTGTAAAGGCTGCATGGAGGAATCTAAAGAATAACTCGACCCTTCAGTGCGTCATTGAGTCCATGCCTGACAGGATTAAGAAAGTCTTAAAACACAATGGAATACACTGCGAATACTACGTACTACTATTATGGTTCCGCTAGACTTTAGCGATATCATTTTGTAGTTTCTTTGATTACACGATGTTAAATAAAATATCTAAATTATGTTCATATAATTTTATTTTTATGTCCCCATCCTAAAATTCCAGGGTGATGCAAAGCTAGCTGTATAATTCGAACCACGTGATTATAAAAGGAAACCATGCAGACATTAGCTGTGGAAACCGCAAAATATTATATTACAGATCTTTAAAAAAAAATATTTCATGAAATATAAGTTGGGAGAGCACCAAAAACACTAAACAAAGACTACCGGAATATATTTTTATTATACAGATTCCGATCAGTACGCTGAACAAATCACTAATCTGAACAGGGTCCGGGGTCCCTACTGGTTTGGATGAGCGAAAGGCTTCTGTATAATAAATATTTGTGTACTTAATTATTTTACTTATCTTATTTTTGGATTGGAGAGAAACACACATTGTGGCAAGCTAAAATGTGAGACTTACTTAGGGCAAAGTAATGTACTTAATACAGCTGATTTTGTAAAAATGGTGCCAAGTGAGAACAGGGAAAGGACAACCAAATCTAGTTTTAACCCTTTAAGGACCAAGCGCTTTTCAGTGGGATGCTTCCCCAGGACCAGGGTTTTGTGGCTGTATTTGACTCTCTTCCTATAAAAATTCACTAAAAATCTATTTTTTACAGTACCATCTTGTAGGCCTAATTGGTCTTTTTTCAGAACACTCTGGGGACAATTATAAAGTACAGAAACTATAACAAATGTTTTTTTTTTAAGTGAAGTATTTTTTTATTATGTGGTATTCTGTTTAGAGATACATGTGTAAAACATGTTATTCTATGGCCTGAAGGACCTTACAATACTTCCTGAAAGAATTGTTGAAAAATATTGATGATTAGGCAAATTACAAGACATTGTTTCACCTGAGTGATTGCAACACCATAATAAACGTTTAATTCTCAGCATGCATTAATGGACACTACTCTCAATTATTTTCTCAAAATAAATATTTAGAAATAAAAAAGTACCTGATACATTTAGTTCATGAAACATTATCGGCTTATATCCACTCATTTCCTGATATTTATAATGCTGTAAAAACATATATATTAAAACACATGTTCTAATATAATTATAAGTCAAATACATTGAATTTACAGTATTTTCAAGTTTTTTTTTTATTAGCTCTAAACAAGTTCCTGTGATGTTTTGTTTCTGCGTGCTGCTGTAAACTGTCGCCACCCTTTAACAAAAAATAATAATAACAAATCAGGCAGTGAAATTCAATCCCTCCCCTATCCAATGATATGCATTTACAACCTGTACTGCAAAGTATAGTGGCCCAGTAAGTCAAAGAAATGAAGTGTGTTTTTTATCATCTTTACCCGATCACAGACCCAGACTGACAGTTCGGTATGATCCGTGTTTACATGATCACGGTCCTTAAAGTGTTAAGGCACAAAATTGTCGACAGGACATCAACCTGAAAAAGATATCTAATACAGAGGAACAAAAACCAAGCCTGCCCCAAAGCTTATCTTTAACTTAGCTTAGCTTATCTTTGAAAAATGTAAGGAATTTCTAGGACATCTTGCATGTCCTCAGGGCTCCACAAAACTTTTTCCCATTGAAGGTCCAACTCAGGACTCTCAACTTAAAAAAATACTCTTTAGTTTTGCCTTGGGTCCATTTTCTCAAATGACCCTTTGGCCTAATCCTTTGTTGTTATCTGTAACCTCTTAACTAATGGTTATCAGAGACACAAATTCTTGGAATTTCAACATCAAAAATAAAAACTGGTCTTCTCACAGCTTCCTCAACAAGTGTAGGAGTGTTTCAATAAACTAACTCAACAACATACACCCCCTTGATATAAACACAAAACCAGAGTATCAAGGAAAAGGTGACCGTGACATAGGTACAGACAGATACAAGCCTGCATTAACTTGTGGATAAAAAATTACAAATTAAATACAATTTACACATGTGCTGGTGAATCTAAAACTATTTTGTACAAAAATTTAACTTTAAGGTTTTAAATTATACATTGTGTTCACTAGTCTCAGCTTAGCAATGCATCCGCTATTCATAGGATATGTGCAGGGGTGTATTGAACATAAGAAAATGTACAAATAAGGAGGCAGCTATTCATTCCATCAATCCTAATCCAGTTCCTAGTAACTGATTGACCCCAAGGCTGGGTCTTAAAGGATCCCAATGATTCAGCTTAATAACCCATTCCATACACTCGCCACTTTTTTTTTTTTTTTAAAGAAAGTGTCTCGCACAATCTGCACTGAATTATTTTAATTTCCAACTGTGTCCTTTGGTCCTGGTTTCTGTGTAGAGTTTAAAGTATTGGCTAGGGTTAACTGTATCAAATCCTTTTAATATTTAATCAAGTACCCACTAATCTTTCTTTGTTCTAGGCTAACTACATTCAGTTCAATCAACGTTAACAGCTATTACCTATGTGAATGTGAGCTTCCTACCCTTTCCCACAAAAATGTTTTAATGAAAGCAGCTACGAAACCTTCCTCTGTAATGACGCGCAGGATTATCTAAAAGAAAGATCTAATAATAGTTTTGAATTTGCAATGAAATAGTTCAGGTGTAATTACAGAACCAGCCATTGGAATAATGGCAGTTCATGTTCTATCAAAATATAAACTGGCACTCTTTAGAAAACAAACGTTTCTTTGTTATTTCAGGCATACTGGTAAAACAGGTCCTTCAGGGTGATGACATAAATCTTGCTTGTAATGCACTTCCATTCCCTATACAGGTCTCATATGTGCCAATATTTAAAAACATGATATCCAGTACAATTCCAGGTTGAAGTATGTTCTCAGTTTGCATGGCTTCTTTAACATCATTTCACCTAAGTCTGATTGGTTTGAATCCAAAGAGAAATGGGTATGAGACCTGTATTGGGTTACATGACCCCAATATGCTAGCCATCTTAGGCCTAGAAGGAGTTCCATAACGCTGAAAATATGAATATCTAACTTGTAATAGATTATGACATATTTGAACTTGTAGTGCCAGTGTCGGAGGCAGATTTGCAAATACATACAAGCTGCCCTCACAGTGATGCTTATTAATACACCAAAGGGCATTAGCCAAACTGTTTGTCGACTTGACTTTGTTATAGTGTAGTTTTACCTCATACTATTAGGAAGGCTTTGTTACACACATAAAACTTTGATACTTGGCCATACAGTGACTGTTTTAAATGAAAATAAATAAATAAATAAATAAATAGCATCCCCTTTGCATCTCCCAATAGAAAAACTACGACTTCATTAAAATTAAATGCTTTATGTGATATTAATGACGATATAAAACTACTTTCACTGTATTTTGAAGCAGAGTTCATTATCACACACAGCATTACATTATGAAGACACTACAAAACAGCCCAGGGACAGCATTATTAACATTACAGTGAACTCAAGCCTCTGACTTCCACTCAGCACGTCCGAAATACTGATACTTTGAGAAATGAAAGATAACGTTATCATGAAATAGAAAAGTAAGAATTACTGTGTGGGTATTTACCTTCTAAAGACCCGAAACCTGAATAAGATACCGGTATATCAAAGCTGCTAGTAGAGCATGTGACGCAGTCATGGACCCTGAGGACACAAAAGCACTGCGGTCAGAGAACTCAACGTCATTTTTCCTTCAAGGCTGCTGCAATCATGGCCGCAGCGACCTTGAAGGTTAATGGTTACATTTCTATTTCAGGGAACCTGGGTTATGATAATAACCTAAAAGTTCCCTTGCAAGTATGAAATGTAACTATTACTGCATGGGTAAATGTACTAAAGTCGTCGCAAGGGCAATATTGCAGCGGAACCAGGCGGGGCTGGTTTTGAACACCACCTCTGGCAGCAGGCCCAGATGGCTGTGCCGGTATTTGAGGCTGCTAGGGCCTAGCGCGCCAGTTTGCCACTGGTTTGCGCACTGGTGGTGGAAGCAAGCAAACCAGCTCCTTCTTGGATTCCCGCGTGCAGTGAGAGTGCTGCAGCACATTGTCCACCGCAGGACCAAACGTATGCCCTGGTGTAATAGAGGCATCCAACAGCGGTGCTTTGTCCCCGTCAGGCATGTGTGCCTGGGAAAGCAAGAGCTGCTTACGTGCAGCTATCAGTGCAGCCAGGTTGCTGCCTGAGATTTGACACATGGAGCAGGTTCTTATTAACCAGGTGCAGCTCATCCAGTTGTTGTGGTGAGGGCCTGTGATAGTCACAAAGGGACATAAGCAAATAGGACTGGTAGACTACCAGAATACTATTATAATTGCCTATCAGTGCGTGAATGCACTGGTTGAGTAGGCATGCTTGAGGATCACCTCTGAGACCCTGCACTGCTTGTTGGGGCAGGGAGCATCCTTGGACAGGAGTGCTAAATTAGGCGCCTGTACCAGAGAGATAATTGAAGCCTCCACTGGCAGAAAATGGGCCAGGCCCTGTATAGGGTGTCCATCAGAAAACAGTAGGAGCTGTAGCCAGATGATCCCAGGACGACTGGATTTAAAATGTCAGAGTGCATGGGGAGGGGGCGGATGCACGGAGAGATGGTAGGCTCATTATCAAAGATGGACTGCCTCGTTTCTCCTTCTGTAGACAGCCAACGAACAACTTAAGCCGCTGTCTTCACACAGGGCACAAGGCCGCAGTGGGACATAAAAACAATAGGCTGTAGTGCACAAATACGCGTAAACGGTAAAACTAATACAGCGATTATTTTAATATCGCACATAATTTGTGTAAAAACACAATAAATACGTAATATATAGCAGAGAAAGTTCAAGTACTTATCTGAACCATCTCTCCTGTCAGGTCAGTTCTTCAAAGGAAAAATGGCGTTGAGGTCTGTGACCACAGTGCTTTTATGTCCTCGGGGGCGGGCCATGACTGAGTCACAAGCTCTACAAGCAGTTTTGATATATCTTATTCAGGTTTCGGGTCTTTTCAAGGTAAATACCCATACATAAATGGTTACATTTTGTACTTGAAAGGGAACCGCCTGGAGATAGATACACAAATACATAAATGACAGCTAATTAGGCCAAGTTCTTACCTTTCAAATCAGCCGTTGACGATTGCTTTAGGACTTGTAGAACCGGAGAAATTATGTTTGAAGTGGCGAGTGTGTCAGTGAAACTGCAGTGAACAGTGCCGAGAAGTGTAAAATCGCATATTTTTGCCGTGATTTAACAAAAAAAAGTCCAGATTTAGCTAAATACATAAATGTTAACACAGTCTTAAAAGTCGGAGTGTAAGCGCAGCTCTGCAACATACAATGCCAAATCAAACACGTCAGTGGGCATGGGCTTGCATGTTAAGAGCTATGCACACCGGACGCGAGCTTGCAAATCAAAAATAATTAAAACTATTGATTTAAATGAAGTAATGCACAACACAAGCGAAGCGAGTGGCGTGAATGAAGCGAGCAAATGTAGAAATACATTTGTTTTATTTGTATTTTGCTACGCACTGTTCAAGGCCGCAATGGACCAATCAGAAATAAGGTCAAAGGTAGCGGCTGTCAGACTGTCAGTGTCTCGCTCACGCAGAGATTACCACAGAAATAAATAAAAAAACTACATGAATGAGAATTTAATTATTAAAGTCGAAAAATATAATGTTCTTTATGATGCCAGCGTCTGTGGTTATAAAGACAATAAAAAGGATGCACATGTCAAGAAATAGAAGAACAATTGGAAATTGATGGTATGTCAATCTCTATTTCACCTTAATTTTAGTCAAAGTGATGGGGAGCGCCACACACTGGTTTCGTATTTCTGTAAAATGATACGTCTTTGTTTTAATAATGTTGACCAATAATAATAATAATAATAATCATACTGTTTCCTTTTTTTAGTGTGTGGTGCTCCCATACTCTTCTGTGTTTTATTTATTTTATTTCGTCTCTACAAAAGGAGCAAAAGGAGACAGTGTTTTCTTTTCATGTCTAGCTACATTTTTTTGTAGTCGTGCTGTATTTGTGTTGTTCGCTTCGCTCCCGATGTGCATACTGTATTTTGTGAAAACCTAAGATTTAATTGCTGAACAAGCAAAAAAAGAGTTAAGTTACACATATTTTTTCACTGATTTATTTGTTAGAAATGTTAGCTAAATGCTGACTTTCCAAGTGTAAACAAAATATTTAAATTCACTGATTTGATTTGTTAGAAACCCAGGTCAAAATGTACACTCGAAGTGTAAAAAGAAAAAAAAAAAAAAAAGATTTCTAGACTGATTTTAAATGTTGGATTTGTGATACGCGTATGTATTTAGCTAAATCTGGACTTTTTTGTGGTTAAGGAAAAAATATGCAATTTACACGAGATCGGGGAAAAAAAACTGTTAAAATATAAATTTATGGTTGGGGGCGACAAAATGTATGCTTAAAAAAGGGGGGCGGCATTTAAAAACTTGCAATACTGGCATTGGCCACACAGCAGCCCTCAAACATACATCAGCATGATAAAGAAGTGACAAACAGTTTATACAAAGGACATTCTTTAATTCACCAAGGAAAATAGGTTATAACTATTTTTAGACCCTATATCACTATAGGGATTACAGAAAAGCAATGAAAAGATAAAAATGATCCACACCCATATTTTTTACATTATACATTTAAACAAAGCATTTGGAAATTACTGTGTCATGCATTTCAACACGAAAAAAAACATGCAATTTATGAGCGACTCTGCTTTAAAAGCACTGTAATGATGTAATGGAAACAGCAAAACAAATTTGCTGCTGCTGGCCCTTGGATATAAATCTAGACTTTCCCATATCCTAGTCCTCATGAGTATCAAAATGAGTTCCCTGCCATTATTTTCCTACCATTTACAAATAACTGCAAGGTTTCCTCTAAATGGTTCTCGTTAACTTGCCTTCATTTTTGGGATAATCAGAGGAAATAGTTTACTCTGGATTTAACATAACACAAGTGTAATTTGCCATCCTAATTCATTACGTGTGCTGCAATTAACTGAGTGTTGGATGTTCTCAGGTAATTAATGAAGTTTTCCTTTTTTTTTCTGTAGCGATCAAAGCAGCCAAGGCAAAAAGCACATTCAATGAAAACATTACTGGCTTTGGCAAACATTATGAAACAAAACCAAAAACAAAACCAGAATATAAAACAGCATGCATAAAGCTACATCATTTTGGCATGAACTACTAAGCAGCATATGTTTAGAAACACATGAAGCTAAGACCTACTGGGATTTGATGGCAGTATCCCCGTTCAATTAATAAATGCCTATTAGAAGTCTTATTGGCTTAAATGTAGAGCCATATACTCCAGAAACAAAGTGCTTCAGTCATAAATGAGATAATTAGTACAATCTGGACCTCATTTTAAATGGTAATACATAGTACAATACATACTACAATTGAGTGGAATAGATTCAAATGAAGTCTATAATAAACAGATGCTTACTCCATATACCACTATATATATATATATATTTTTTTTTTTTTTCTTGTATGTTTTACCTTAGAAGGTTCCACTGTAAAATATATAGGTAATTTAAAATTATAAACAATAGTGCAATTAAAGGGGAAGCTTCCCGAGTAAATATTGCATTTGCTGTATTATGAATATTTCAGCAGTCACACTTCAGTTCCATTTACTTCTGAATGCTCCACACAAGACATTACTAAGTCATGTTACATTTTTTTGTAAACTACAGTAAACTAAATGACACACAAAATATGATTAGGGCCTTTTTAAGAAAAAAAAAACAAAAACTTGTATATTACATTAATATTAAAAAAAATAATAATACCTTTCAATTGGGCACCAAACATTATTTCGCATTTACTATAGTACTAAGCAGTACACAATACACTTTTCTATTAAGACAGAAAAAAGTTATTTTCACACGTGTGCTTCTGTGTTGGAATACAGAACATTCGGGAAAACCTCATGGCCAATTATTATAAAGAACAATCTAAAGCACAAACCAACTGCTGGGAATTTTGACTTTTATCAAACATTCTGCAAATCTACAGGTAACTTGCACAAGCAAACTAAGGATACAAATAATCTTATTTTGGCAACAAAATATCTTTAGATTTATAAAAATGTGCTTACTTTAATATTATTAGCAAAAATGAGCTTACTACTAGTGTTATACAGTTCTGCAGTATAAAGAACCGCCTTATAAAGGGGGAGCACTGTACATTAGTTCTTTTCTTTACTTGTATGTTTATTTTTTTATCTATTTAAACAACTTATAAAAAACAAGACACTCTCGCAATGACAAGTCGCTTTGGAAAAGACTGAATAAACCATTTAAATTTAATTTTGATGATGATGAGTTATCAGGTTACAAAGCAGTACTATAGACATTGTGAACGAATTGCTATCGGTGCCAGTAAGAGGCAAGCTCGCAGGCGCCCGGCCAGACTACAGGGGTCGCTGGTGCGCCAAGGACACCCTGGCCGACCTAACCCTCCCTACCCCCCGCGCGACGCTCGGCCAATTGTACACCGCTCCCATCCACGGTCGGCTGTGGAATAGCCTGGACTCGAACTCGCGACATCCAGACTATAGAGCGCCTCCTGCAATCCACGTGGAGCGCCTTTACTGGATGCGCCACTCGGGAGCCCGCATAAGATGTTCTTTTAAGCGAAGTTCCTGTTCCTTTAGCCGGAGCATTTACAATGGGAAATATCTGTTTCAAAACAAGGGTGTTCCTTTAGACGAAGTGTTCTCTTAGGAGGTGTTCATATACGCGGAGACTACTGTATGTAATATTTTGGGATACTGAAAGCACCTGAAACAGGCTGTTAACCTCTGATACAGTATGTACTGCAATTCAATCTCTCGAAAAGCCAGTTGTCATTGTATTCTACATAAAACAAGACTGGTTTAACTTTGACTTTGTAGACTTTATTACTAATCTTCATATAATACTTCTGCTAGTGCAAGGTTTCACTTGCTCTCCTGTTTATTATCTCTGTTGCTTTTATTTCATACAGTTGATGAGTATCATTAACAACTGAACTTCTGACCAACTCAAACACAATTGAGTTCTTTATTTGACAGAGCTCATTCTGTTGCTTTTTAATTAGCAGATACACAGCATGTTTCACACTACAATGTGCTGTAACCTTACATCTTCATTGAGCTGTTCATTTTTGCCCGTTTCCCTTACTAAGACTCCATACTGTTTGAACTTTATTTAGTGCAATGTTTTGTTTTAATGCCCGTTAGGTTATTATCATAACACTGGTTCCCTGAAATAGAAATGTAACCATTACCGCATGCGTGTTTACCTCTTAAAGACCTGAAACCTGAATATTCCATAACAAAGTCGTTCAGGTCGAGCCAGTGATGCAGTCATGCCCGCCCCCAAGGTCATAAAGGACTGCGCGCACAGTTCTCAGCGTCATTTTTCCAACAAGCCTGCTGCAATCATGGACGTAGCAACCTTGAAGGTTAATGGTTACATTTCTATTTCTGGGAATCAGGGTTATGATAATAACCTAAAGTTCCCTTTCAAGTATGAAATGTAACCATTACCTAATGGTGAGTGTACCAAAGCTGTCACATTACAGAACGAACAGGAAATAATAATAATGGTAAGTAATACAGCGGCGTGTATTACTTACATTTATAATCCCCCAAGCTGGTCCCGAAATAATAGTCCCGTTCTAGTATCCCCACATTAAACACAAAACACATACACAAGTCTGGTGATTGTGATGCAATACAGTTTTACAGTGGTACAAGTGAAGTGCTGTTCCGGGTTTGTGCTGGCCTCTGGCGACAGCTCCGGAACAGGTTAGCCATCTAGTGAATACACTCAACAATTGACAGTACAAACAAACACTCACGATTATTTCACCAACAGTACGGGTCCTTCCAGGTCAATGACAAAACCAAAACGAAGGAACAGATAACATTGCTTCGACCCCTATTTATACCGTCACTCATGACCCCTTGGTAAACGACTGCAGCTGCTTTTTATGATCTGCAGCTGCCACATCATTTCCCTTCCGGGTCAATGAGTTTGTGTACCGAAGCTCTGTCTCTTTTCTACGTGACCGGCTTCCTTTTAACCCTGGGAATGAAGTGTCAGGCCAAGCAGTCCAGAGTACTCTGTTCCAGTTACTTAGTGCCCTCACAGGTTGAGAGGGAGATTTACCACCAAGAATCATTGTCTTTCTGTCACACTGTGTTATAAGCGTTGACTCGACGTCAACCTAGTTAAGGGTACAGGGAGTAGCCCACACCGCTGCATTGCATATGTCCTTGAAAGATGCACCCTGGAAGAAAGCCCAAAGTTGCCATGCTCCTGGTGGAATGAACAGTGAGCTTCTCTGGAGGTGGCAAGTTGTCTCACGAATAGGCAGTCCTGATTGTATCTGCTATCTATTTGGACAGCCTCTGTTTAAATAGGGCTTGTCCATGGGACTTCGGCCCATAGCAGACAAAAAACTGGTCGGACTGCCTCCAACCTGTCAACGTAGTATGCTAGGGCCCGCACCCTCGGGGTGAAACCTTAATTCTGAGGCTGAGCGGCTTTGGTATAGAACATTCAGGTTTCAGGGTCTTTAGGAGGTAAACACCCATGCGGTAATGGTTACATTTTGTACTTGAAAGGGAACCACACCTACTCGTATCCAGCCTTTCAAGACTAACAACTATAAGACCAACACATCAGCTGTGTGTCTCAAATCTCAATGGTTCAAATTAAAAAGCCACAAATTATTTACACAAGGAAATAAATCCATAACTCCATACCTGTTTGGGGATAGTTCCCTATAAAATATTACATGTAAAATACTGGCTTAGAAAAATATTTCAGCTGAACCCTCAATTATTATTTTTTTTTCTCAGAGTGAAAAGCAAATATTCTTAATTTTATAAAGAAAAAAGGGCGTGGGTACCTATTGAGAATAGAAACTATTTTAAAAATCTGTGTAGTCATCGTGCGTCGACCCCAAAACTAAATTTGATCTGGTGCCTTGATTTTAATATGAAACTAGCTGTCTCCTAAAATATCGTTCTGGGCAAATTTATTAAATGTCAGCAATTTAGCTGGATATTTTATAAATTATGTTACTGTAATTCCTTCACAATGTAAACGGTGCTGCTAAATTTGTCAGCAATAGCCACAGCTCAGGGAAAGAGTACACCCCGATATTGCAGACACTATTATTATTATTATTATTATTATTATTATTATTATTATTATTATTGAGTCCCATGAATTCCATAAAGACAAACAAAAATGTTTTACAGTTCCTGTTCTATGCTTCAACTGCAGAATGCTTTGCTTTAAGAACTCCACTAGGGTTATGATTCATCTTTTAACAAAGTTTTAAAACTATAGCTATAGCATTTACATATTTATCAAAAGCTGTACATTCATTTTATAAATGGAATGAAAGTAAACTAATTTATGCAGAGTGCAAGCAACATGAAATCTTTCAGCACTCTCAGTGAGTGCACTCACACCAGTTCAGCATGTGGCAGTAAGAGTTTGAAGTGGTATATGAATGCTGGAATGATTGTAGTGTGTTTTCTTTCGTTGGTCATGTAGCCTATGTGCTGTGTGCACAAGCAACCTTTTATTGTGAACTTTATCAGAAGTTCACAAAAATGATTCATAGCTAAACTGACATTAGTGCATTTTTTTTCTGAAAGGAAAATGCACCCTTTACAATTCTAACATGAATAAGAAACCTCACAAGACTAAATTAAATATTGTTTATTTCTTGGTACTTGTCACTATCTGAAAAAATGTGCTATATGAGCTCAAATGCAGGGTTTTCTCCAACTAAAACAATACAGTTCAGCCTGCAGGGTATGCATTTTGCTGTTCAACTCAATTTACCTTGCATGCATATTTACAGTCAAACTGTATCACAATGGATAATGTAACTTTCCACATTCTTTCTCAACCAGTAACCTTGGACACTGTTATGGTATCATATTACACTGTGCATTATTAGCCTTGGTCATAATAACATTCTTGGTTTAAGAATTCTTTATACAGTATATTACTTTAATACATTTTAGTGTGCCTATTTGCTTCTCCCCTCATGGCAGCAATTCCCCCACATGGCTCAGGAAACCTGAAGGTTCAGTGGGCGTCCTCCGATTCCATGACCAAACCAGCTTCCTTTTTCACTCAGGAACTCAAGAGCAGATGTCGAGGAGCTACCAACCTCTGAAGGACAAAGGTCAGTCCTGCAGGTGTCTGCCTTTGAGCTCACTGGGCGCCTCTCCAGAGGGTTCGTTGTAGTGCGATGAGGAGAAAATCCCTGGCGGTTTTGCCTCCCTAACCCATGGGAGCGCCAGAGCCAATGCGACACTCCCTTTGAAGTCCCCAGCGAAGACCGGCCTACTTCGCACAGCCAGGATGCGAAGCTGCACTATATGACTCACCCTGCGCACCACACAGCTGCGCTTCTACCAGGTGAGACTTCGAGGAACTTAATAGAATAAATTTGTAAACATCCATATTATAACCCCTCACCTAAAGAATATAGAGATGCCCAAATAACAGAAACAGCGTTGGCGTGTATCCAAAAAAAAAAAAAAAAAAAAAAAACAGAAAAAGAGAAAAGCCAGTGGCCACACTTTGCTGGGAATTGCCAGTTGCTAAGTCTTTCTGCAGGTGTCGCTGAATCGCTATGTATTTTTGCGTTGAAGCAATGGTCCCAGTCTGTTTTTACAGATCATCAAAACTTTCACGTGTAAATTCTAAAATACCTAAAATATCTCTCTGTCAAATACCCGCATCTCTATAATGATTGTATAAAATTCTCCCTTTCGGATTCTCTGTTGGTTGAGAGGACGGATGTACCAACAATGTCACATATATTTTTATGTCATACTAACACAGTTTAACAAAAAGTGATCCTTCCATTTTAAGTAACTTTTACATGTCTACTTTATGAAGGTTTACAACACCACTTGATTCCTTGCATACAGATGTGCAATGGTTGAGGAAGATGGGTGTACTCTCCGCTTCTTCATCACTTGTGTGACAGGATTAGGGGATCCTCTACAGATACATACATGAAAACATGGCCATTGGGGAATTTAAAACATTTTCTCCCATGCTTTTCCATGCCAGGGACGCTACACTTCAAAGTAAGGAGCTCAGATTACAGGTCAGAGACAAAAGACTTTTTAATACTTGATGTGACATTGGACCACATTTAATGGCTTTAATGGCAACTTTACAATTCAAATTCATGTTAGGTCCACGGTCAAAAGCATGCTTGCATGTAAGTAATGCTTTAAGTTTGACCCTGCTGAGAAACGTAGTGTTTCAATTAAAGGGGTTTATTTATATGAGGAAAAGTATAATCATACTTTTGGGGGCTCAAGACTTTATTTAAACAGAGGACTGCGGAATGGAATAATGTATCTTATTACTGTATCAAACTGAATTTGACTGAGCTCCAACATTAGACCCCCTTAATGAAAAAAAGTTCCCTTTCTCTTGCATAACAGCGCACCATCCTATACTAACCACCCAAGGGGCCAGCCAGGATTTAATTAATCAAGACAGATATAATTTTTTCTTTGTCAATTAAGAACAGTATTGGTTGGGCTACATCAGCATAGATTGGACTACAGCCAATCTTCTAGCACTTCAAGATTCCAACTCTCCAGCTACAAAAAAAAAAAAAAAAAAAATATTCTTAATTATATACGAATGGTACTGCAATTTTTCGTTGAACTGTGTGATACATATTATTAATAGGCGTGGTACAATGGGGCTATGTGGCACAAGTGATTTAAATTATATAGTTGCATTTAGGCACAGGGGTTGCACAATCACTTCACGTGCATGTGTATTAATATGTGAGCACGGGGAGTGCACAGATTAGTTCACGTGCTGGGATTCAAGTGAATAATTAATTAGTAATTGAATCCTGGCATAATTGTATAAATAGATGCACGAAGTACTCACTCTGGGTTGTGTGTTCAGTGAGTGGAGAACAGGTTTGGAGAGGAGGTAAAATAATAAGAAAAAGAAGTAACAATTGCTAAGCGTGCTGGCTTTTAAACCAGCACGATACTTGTTATTGTTTGTTGTCTGTCTGTTTTTGCCAACGCACCGTTTTGTTTTACAAAGCGTTTTTGTGTTTTGTTCAACTCTTTTATTTCGCAATAAAACAGCGCAACAGCACAATTCACATTTCACCTTGCAGTACTGTGTGTTCTTCCAGGTCTGACGTCACCACCACTAGCCAGCCTGTCCACACCAGTATATAGTTCATCAGGCGTGATGGGCATTGGTATAACTGATGGAATCCAGGCACACAGTTGACATTTATGACAGCCCCACAGGTGTCTGCTGCACAGTGAGCAGAAGCAGTACCAGTCGATTTTGGAGCTTTAGGACCAATGCAACACTCGCTGTGAAATCCCCTGCAAAGAGTGCTAACTTCACACAGCCAGGGCTTGAAGCTGCATTCCTCTAACTGTATGACGCACCCTGCACACCACTCACACTTGCCTTTACCACATGTGCTACTTAGGGACCCAAGTTTAGTATTTTTACTTAAAAGAAACACAGTTATAAAACAATGCAGTCTATACCAGCTGGTATCCTATACAAGGCCCTGTTATTCTGATTCTTTCAATAGGTAAATGATATATTCAGCTCAACCTGAAAATAAAGCTACCTATCAAGGATTTCATTCATATAACACAATACACAACATAGTATCCCAGGAATCATGGAACAATTCAATCATTTTCGGTAGCAAGTTACCACTCCAACGGGCCCTTGAATACTGTAGAGGTGAAATTAGAAAAGCAGAATACCCTTCAATGGGACAATAAAAGTCAGACATGAGTCATTTAATACAAATCTCTTTATATTCTACATCAACACTATATGGGCATACTGATACCTAGATCTAAAACACAAATCACTGAAACCTTTTCACAAACACCCTATAAAAAATTATAAGTTGCTTTGTTAACAATTAAAAAAAAAAAAAAATCAACAATATTATTTTTCTAATAAAATGTTGACACAACCTAGAAAAAAATAAAATTAATCCAAGTTAAATTTGAAGTCAGGCAGAAATTGAATGCTATAAAAGCAAGTGAAATATGGTTTCTATAAAATAATTCTGAAGGCAAGATTAGACTTGTATACTTAGACTGAAACGTATTGCCTAGACACACAACCTTTAATTCTTAAAAGCCATCTTTTCAAGTTTGGTTTGGCGCAAAAAATAAGAAACTATACAAAAAGAAAACGACTTGTGAATTTGCTAGGAAATTGTTCACTTTAATAGAAGGTGCCAAGAGTAGAGCAAGCAACAACTAAAACAATTACTCAATGCTTTGAAGTCTAATTTAATTTTATGGAGAATTGTACATATTTCCATTACAATACTGTAGCTAATCAACTGCTGTTTCCTGGTACCTTTGTTGTAGGTCACATTGTCTAATTGCAGCTAGACCACTGGAGTGAATGTTACCTAAAATACATGAAGTGATTAGGGGTCACTGTTGGAATATTTGAATATTCCAAGTGAAATTATAAAACAAGAAAAGGGGGGCTAGTGATTATGTTGCTAGTGCCAAAAAGAAGGTAAGAAAAGTGAAATCTCATTTACCAGTTTAAATACATTCTTACATTTTATCATTTACTTTTTAGTAATAAAGACTTTTTGTAGAAAAATCCTAACAAATCTCCAGATCAAACTGCTCATTATAGGAGATAACCAACACCAGCAACTTGACCTGCGGGGGCTTGTCAGTAAGACCCAAAAAGGGAAAACTGTTTTAGAAATTAAATTATAATTACAGTACCTCTACATTGTCCCTAGTTCTTCCTGTCTTAATTAACACAGACAGCCACAAACAGGTCTTCACAGAGGTTGTGCCACTGAGCCTGAAAGTTTTTGTTATTTTTTGTCAAACAAAGAGTCACCCAGGGTTCTTGAGATTGCAGAAAATAAATCTGATTTGCCCACAAGATCTGCATGCTAATATTTGCTTACACAGCCTACTGACATGCAGCAGCATGTGTCTAAAGGAAAGCTTACATTACCACTGCCAGCATGTCATGGATTTAGCAAGTACACATTAAAAAATATGTCTAATTTTCCTCCTTGAAAATGAAAAAGCAAAGAGGTTGCTATGGAGACAAACATATATCTATATATCAACAAATTTGCGTGTTTAGTGGGAAAGATCACTTACATTATTACAGAGCACAAGGTCATCTGGAAGTAAATATGTACCCTTTCATTACCCTGACCATTGTGTATAAATTGTGAAAATTGAAGAAAGTATTAGATTTGGTAATTCATGGATGTATTCTCTCTAAATAATTATATTTAAATTGTAAAGTAGGCTATAATACATTTTTATTGTTCAATATTTTGCAGACTATTACAGGAAGACGACCAGGAAGACTGCAGTTTTCTCAGTATTGTCTGTTAATGCTGTGTACTTAATCCTGCAAAGCTACACTATCCCAGGTGTAGGGAATACAGCAGGAGCACAGACACTATCTCCTCAGTAGAGACTACATAACCAGGAATACCGGGTCTCAAATCTGGAGATTTTAAGTTTGCTCATATAAAAAAAAAATCACATAGGTAACCTTGACTGCAGAGCAATTTCTATTGCTGCCAAAGCCGTTTCTGTTAGTCTTTGTGTTTTTAGAGTGACTTAAGCATTAATATGATGTAGGTGGCCGAACTTGACAGATCCTGCTAAACCTATGCACCTGGAAACTTGAGAGTCAGCTAATGAAATTCAGCACTACATTTAGCTTGCTTTTTCAGAGCAGCCGGCAAATCAAATAGCACTATATCTGCATTCAGTTCAGGCTTCCATCTTGCGGTTGGCTACTGTTATTTTGCTCAAAATAAACAGGTACTGTTAACGTTTGTACACAGAGAACAAGCTGTAAAAGTATGTGTGGCAAGTGAAGCAGTTTGTTAATAGGAGGTTTGCTAGTTATATTCCTGGATATTAAGAGTTAAGACATTTTAACTAGGGATGCACCGAATCCAAGTTTTTGGGATTCGGCCGAATACCGAATTCATCTCAAAAGACTCGGTCGAATACCGAATCCTACAAAAATTGTCAAGAAAACTGAAGGAAACTGTTGAATGAAAAAAAGACTGGCAGCTACTTACAAGGAACGCACACAATCTATAGTTTTGAGCCTTTTAGTTAATAGTATTTTTATTAAGAAATGGCAATATATCCCACAATTTACTGCTAGCTCCCTCGCCCCCACAACAGAAATGTCAAAATACAGAACCGTTTACTTTACCTTTACAAGGAAGGAGAGCTGCATCTTTGCCATAACCCACTATTTTCTTTAATAACGTTTCAACCCGTGTCACCCTATCTGAGAGCTGAGGAAAAAATTACCGTGAGTGACCTGAATCTCCCTGCGAAATAAAACTCACGCTGATTTAAATGCACTGTGTGTGCAACACATATCAAACAGGCTACGAAATAGTTTTAAAATTATTTTAATAAAACACAGCAGTTCCCAAATGGTTCAACTTGTATTGGCACATTACCAAAACGTAAAATGCAATTTACTAAAGCATATTGTTCAACAACGTCTTGCACAACTGACAGTTGTAAAGTTATAAAAAAATACATATTTCTGTGCACGTTTTTTTTTTAAAATCTCAGTATGATCTCTAAAACACGTTTCACAGACAAAGCAGCAAAGCACAAAAGTCTACAACAGTTTGCCGTTATTATATATTACAGGTTTACTGCATAACTCCATGTAAACTGTGATGTGACTGTGCTGTTGCATACTGGGGTATGTTTGCATTCAGCAGCTGCATGACGTGTTTAGTACGTGCGCCACCAGTAACTTAGGGAGTTGAGAGCTGTGACAGAGTTCATCAAACGTGTTGTCGTTCTTGAATACCTGTTGTTAAATACAACAGTTACGTTCAATACCGGATTCGTGTCTTTTATTTAAAGAAGAACAGCACACATTGGAGGGCTGTATTAAAATGGTTGTGTGTTTGGGCGGATGTAGGATTCAGATTCGGTTAACCGAATCCAAAGTATTCAGCCGAATCCGAACCCTGCTCAAAAAGTAGGTATTCGGGCCGAATCCGAAACCTGGATTCGGTGCATCCCTAATTTTAACGTCGACTTGAGAAAACAGCCATGTTTATTGTATAACAAATTTACTTTGTTGTATGCTCAATCATTTAGATGCATGATTTAATTGTTCAGTGTTTCACTTTCATTGTTATATCCAAAATAAGTATGTAGAAAAGTTGCACGTGTGTACGTTACATTTGTTGTGTGTCTTACTGTGAAATATGCAAACCGATGATAACAATGTTCCCCTTAGTGCTTAATAATAAAGAGTGTACACGTAATTGATTACTTGGAGGATTTTTTCTGCATATCTTCTGTTTAAAACAGAGCAGGTATGCAAGAAGAAATATGTAGGGTATGGTAAATATATAATGCTTTGAAAAGATGTTTGTCACAAAAATGTTTTTTGGTATTACCTTTCAAATATATACGGCAGATGTGTTGAGCCCTGGAATTTTTTTTTTATTACGTTAAACACCACAAGGTTGAAAGGTGGAACAGAACAGAGAAAAAAAGCAAGTGGCATATTTGATTGAGCCATGATCTTGATTACCTGCAGAGTTTATTTCAGACAAACATTGCATTAAGTTATTACACTGAATGTAAGGACACTAACCCACGAGATTGTTGGGAAATCTCGCTGTTTTTAATTGTTAAAAAAAAAAAAATTGTAAAACTCGAACTGAGGCAAAAGAAAGTTGCAACAGAGAAAAGAAAAAAGCGGACTGCTGTCATTTTCTTTTAAGGCTGCAACATCGGCATTGTTGTTTCTATAGACAGGAAGTAAGTGCATTTATTGACACAGATTGATAACTTGTCACACCGTTTTCCCTTTGAGTTTACTGTATTTCATGCTTTTTTGTTTAATTAGAGAAAATAAAGACCTATTAACACCAATACAATAGGCTACTTTGCTGGAATTTTTTTTTAACCAGTATTAACCAGTATTTCATTTAATTCGAACCGGAACAGAATGAAATCAGCCGTTCGGAACCGGAGCCAAAAAATCTGGTTCGAATCCCTGCTGGTGGTGACAATTTATATCAAGGGGTAGGCAAATTAGTTTTTTCCCATTGTCCGTACCATCTTCTAATTAGTTGATCCATTTAGCTCCATACAAACCATAAAGAATGGACTGATCTTACCTATTACACTTAGAGTTTTGGCACTGTGGTATGTAAATCACTTTCCTTTGGTAAAATAATAGTTCAAGGAAAGAAGATGCTAGAAGTTTCACATAAAAGGATCTGTGAAATTCAGCTCCGTTAATTCCCACTGGCTTTCAAACAAAAGGGTTTTCAGGCTCCATGCTTTTAACATTAAGAAGCCAGCAGTACAACAGATTACAAGTTTTCCCACTGTAATAATATCACAAGGGGGAAGAGAAAAATGGGACTTCCGTCTCATCAAGGTCTGTCAAAGAACAGATAAATTCGCAAAACAAAACGGACTAGTCATCTCATAATTGGCAGTAATTCCAAAAGCTTCAAGACACAAATTGAAAGCGTATGTCTTTTTTGGTGAAATAATGACACAAGCAATTATTTAATCTGGCTTAGGTGGTCTTCCAGTGTTTGTACAAAAAAAAAAAAAAGAATGTAGATAGAGTTGTTACAGAAACAATTTGCCAACGCTTGGTGAGCCTTACATGGATTTAAATTGCATTTTCCAGGAGGAACAATTGTCAAAAGCGAATGGACACAACGTGCTTGCTGAGCATTGCCATTTTTCAGGACATCTATTCATCACTGTATTGACCTAATGCACTGCAAAACCTGTAGATATATAAAAAAAAAAGAACATGGTGTCTGCCAGCAATAAAAAATATGAATACAACTTAAATTACATGATTTACCCTTTACATCTAGTATAACAAATTTAGGTCCCATCATATGCAATTAATAGGGAAATGAGTCAGCACTGATTCAAAGCAGGACCATGGCGTGACAAAGGTGACATAGGTTTTCTCAAAGTATTTGGTCAGAAAAAAACTGAGGGAATACCCTTGGAATACATAAAATAGCCACAAAACAACACAAAAAGACGTATCGTATTGTAGCATCACTAAACACAACACATTTATGTTGATTAAATGTCCACATCAGAGCAGGTTTTGGAGTTTAAGAGAGGTGATACTTAAATCTGCCACTGTTTAGATCATTAAAATACTGAAATAAACAGCAAATCTAGCAACACTCCATACACATTTTTTTCTTTCTTTTACTGCAAACAGCTGTACGATAATAATAAAACAAAAAGAAAAACAGGTAAACACAAAATGAAAACACTACATTTTACAACCTTTCAAATGTAATGAGCACTCCTCACAACATCCCTTTTACAAAGGACATGAACTATTCACCCATTTGTTTATTTCAACCCACACCCACTCTCTCATCGACAAACACCCTATTATTTAGTGCACATCTGGTTTTTTTGTTTAATTCATTAAAAAAACCTTTGCATCATTACTTTTGTTTCTGAGTGACTCATTCGAAAGTGCATCCATGCCATCTGGAAGAGAAACACATTAAAACATCTCCACAGGTATTTTGCAATGGAGACAGGATGGCTTACACTGCTACAGTACAAAGCCATTGTGCATTGATTGGCCTAATGCAAAGGATTAACTGGATAATGATAAATACACTGGTTATAAATAATGTATAAAATCGCAATAAAAACAGCATTTTATATAACAAATTCTACAATATTCCTAAAGTACTTTAACAGAGCTAGAATTATCCATCATTTCAACTTAATCAGACAAGGTAAACTGTAACCTGTGCTTCCCATTATCAACAACAGCGCCAGTAAAACTGTTGAATTGCTGTAATTTCAAAATGCCTAAAGCAAGAGACACTTTACATAGTGAGATGTTCTAGTTTTGCTAGCAAAGACTGTGCACAACAAAACTGATTGTGCTCTTTTGGGAAAATGGAAATATGCTGCAAAAAACACAGAAGTCACTTTAATATAATAAGGCTGCAAACAGAAACCCCCTATTTAAATAAACAATTTTCCTGAATCATCCATGCATTTTAATTGGGAAGGTTTCTACCTGCTACCTTAACCTGTTGCCACAGCTACCAAGAACATATTAATTTCTTTAAGTGAGTTATAAGTACAGTAAAAAAAAACACAAAAAACTAATAATTATAATAACAACACATACAATGTTAATGGGGAAGCAAAGTCAGCAATCAGTCACCACCACTCTGGCTGCAGGTTAGTTATTCCCAACCGGGGGTGCTACATTTGGGTGCATTTCATTACGTTCTGTAAGAACATAAAAACATTTACGAATGAGATGAGACCGTTCAGCCCATCTAACCTCGTCCGGTTCCTAGTTAATGATCTCAGAAATTTATCAATTTGTCAAAGGATCCAGGTGATTTTGCCTCAACTACATGGTAGGTAGCCCATTCCATACCCTCACCACTGTGAAGAAATGTCTCCTTCCCTCTGTTCTAAGCCTATCTCCACTTAATTTCCAACTGTGTCCTCTGGTTTGTGCTTAAAGTATTGGCTTGGGTTAACTATGTCAACTCCTTTTAAAAATGTTCATGTAACACCCTCAATATTTCAGATATGTTTTAGATGCAAAACAACAACCAATTCAAATGATACCTTTCATTTACAAACAGAATTGTGAACAAAAGAAAAATCAATACACGCAACATGGAAATAGAAGGTTTTCTGCTTTTAACCTAATGTTAAAAAATGTTGCTTAGCATTCTCAATTATATGGAGAGATCCAAAGACATGCAGCTTAGACAGATGCCTGAGAGTCATTCGCTCTTGTGCTTGATACTAACGGGTGAAATACTAGTCGGCACCAGCATATCAGCATTATGACACCGCATTTAGATTCTAGAGCTCTTGGCATGCAGAGAAAGCGGAATAAAGGCAATCACAAATGCAAACATTCAAAGATAACCAGCAAGAAACTCCCAACCTCATGACAACAACTGTGAATAACATCATCTTAGTTGGCCAGGACTTCCATTTTCTTTAGCTGGCCTGGACTTCACTCAACTATGCCCGACATACATGTACTGTAATATTACTAAAAACTGCTGGCATGAGTGAACGTGAGAATATTAAAACAAATTTCACCTCTCCACATCACAACAAAAAAAAAAAAAGGATTTTCTTTCCATTGCATTGATCCAATCATCAGTACTGTCATTTCTCCAATCTCAGTGTGTATCCCAGTGTTTATACTTTAAAAGTACAACACGTTTCCAATCAATACTTTTCTTAGTTTTTTTGTTGCGACAAAACAATCCCTTGATCACTTTTCAATAAACGTCCAGGTGTTTACATGAGTTTTCCATGTGTCTGTAGTACTGCATGTTCTCAGCTTAAACAACCCAGCATTTGGTTTTTATTAACTTGTTGGCAGGATAACATTCAGCTAAACTATTATTATAATCAAATAAAATCAACAATAATTACTCATGCTGCTTTCAGAATGTGTTAAATCCAATGTTTATGTCACTGCTAAAAAATCTAAATGCTACTGCTGTGTAGATAATTAATACATGGACCTCTGTTTGTGTACATTATGAACAACCAATTACCTAACAGAGCATGTGTATCTCTAGTTCATTTTTGCCTGTAATAACACAACATTGGTATTTTAGATCCACTGCTATATTAAATCAATAGAATAGGCCCCAGTTTTAAAAGGCAAATGACAGTGGCAACAAACACCAAAAAAAAAAAAGACACAAATTAAGTAAGCCGCCTCTATTTCTCTCAATTCTACTTTAAAATACACAGCAATGAAAACCAGAAGGGCTGCTGCACTTTACCAATACTATCCATCTGCTAAAAACCCCTGATGAGTACATCTGAGATAAATACGTTTGCATCCAATGTTTGCAGATCAAAAGTGTTTAGTCACCGGGCTTGTAAGTAGCCCCAGTATGAATGACAATAGGTTCATGAACATGCAGACGATTGCTTTTGTTCTAAAATTAAGTGTCAAACTTAAAAGAAAACGTTGGGCATAATGTATACTTTTAATATTGCATTATTGCTAAAGCATTTAATCAACTGAAAGAGAAAGAAAGAAAGAAAGAAAGAAAGAAAGAAAGAAAGAAAGAAAGAAAGAAACAAACAAACAAACAAACAAAACCTCAAAAAGTATTTTCCCCATTGAGGCCTCGTGAAGCTATTCTAAATACACTTTTTTATTGTGGATATCACAACTGGTAAATTATCTTCTGGGAAAAAGCATTAAACATTTTCATACTGATATATAGTTGGGCTTCTAAGGCAAAAACAGAGAATCTTTTGAGAATTTATGTATAAAAATAAGTGATGAATCCTTGGAAATAATTCACTGTGCTCATTGTGGCAATGTGCTCCGCCCGTGTGTATTTTGTGTTATATGTTGCGTGTGGTGTGTTAATGTTGGTGTATAGATATTGCTGCACGAGATATAAATGGGTCTGAGTAGCATGGGTAATTTAAAATATGTAGTTGTATTTAGGCATGGGGATTGCACTTCACGTGCATTTAAAGTATTTAATAATATGTGCACAAATTAGTTCACGTGCTGGGATACAAGTGAATAATTAATTAGTAATTGAATCCCAGCACAACAGTATATATATAGATGCACGTTTCACTCACTCAGGGTTGTGTGTTCGGTGAGTGGAGAACGGGTGTGGAGAAGAGGTAGAAACGATTGCTAAAATAACAATTGCTAAAACGTGCTGGCTTATAAACCAGCACGACACTTGTTATTGTTTATCGTCTGTTTTGTTTGTTTACCGTTCATCCCGTTTGTTAATGTCTGTTTCATTTAGTGTCAGTACATTTTGTTTGTCTATTTATTTTGGCCTAATGTGCCGTGTGCTGTTTTTATTTAAACCTTCTATTTTGTTCATTTATTAAACTGCGCAACAGAGCAATTCACATTTCACCTGGCAGTACTGTGTGTTTCTTCCAGGTCTGACGTCACCACTACAGCCTGCTTGTCACACTCATATATTTATTTTTTCGCCAATACATTTTAGGATCCAACGGTAACTTAAAAATACTGAAACTTACACAAATACACAAACCTGCACTCAAATTTTAATTTTAGTTTTGCTTTTCTGTAAGAGGTACCTGAACTGAAGAACAGCTCCATGTAAGTAGAAGCTTTTTTTTTTTTAGGATTGAGTATTATTTAGGCTATTGGAAATACCCACGATGCAACATCATCCACTGCTAGGATACTGAGGCCTGAAGGCTACCAGACCAGAGATTACCGCATTACTCATAGAATATTGAGGAAAACCTTTGCATTCATTCGCAATAAAATCTAGTGCTGCATACAAATCACAGAAAAAACTAAGAAAACATTTTCTAATAGCAAAATAACTCTGATAAGAGGGTTTTACCATCATGTATGTTAAATGGCAGGAGGCGGGCCTTACCAGACGATAAAGCCTTATTCGTCAGGGTTCTATTGGTGCCGATTTGTTTATTTTAACAGTTACAGACCAATGTTTACTTCAGCCGGAAGACTACTTTAAAGTTGAGTATGTAATCCATTATTAAAAAGAAATGGCACACACGCACACATCCATCCTGCCACATCCTGTACAAATGTGAGTTTCATATGTACAAGATCTACATTCCAAATGCAATGATTAATTATTTAAAGGAATATAAAACAAACAAATACAAAGCTGATTGGGAACGTTTAAAATGAGATGCTTGGTATGGCTATAAAAACCATAATGAACCTCATTTAGTTTGTATGCCTCAAAAGTGATTCTCATTTAAATGTTAATGGTTTAAAAATAATAATAATATAAAAATCTCTGTACTTTGGAAGCTATGCACAACCAGGTGCACTATGTAATTCACACTGACAGGTCTGTGAAGTCTGCACTGGGTTTGCCTTGCAGAATACCAGCAAGGTAATGGAGGTCAGTGTCTTGTTGAATTGGAATAATCCTGCTATGATCCCCATTATCCAAGCTGCAATCCATCTCTTTACATTTCTACCTTCAACATGTCTTTTATTCCAGGTGATGCCAGGTGTCTTGTAAATCACAGAAGCTTAGTAGACCACGACAAAGCAAGAGTTTGAACCTGAAGCGCCACCACCAAATCAATGAAGCTCTATCACAGCTTTACTACCTGTTGATACCAAATTTGAGCAGATGTAATATTAAAAGTATACGGTATACGCAATATATTATTTGTGTGTAAAAAATCCATTCTTTTTAGACTCTCCCCTCCAAGGGCTTCAGTAGTTTTCCTCGGGTGTTGCACTTGTTCACATGTCTTAATTTTGCCTGCAAACTAATTGGGATCAAGCTGCAAGTAAAATGAATGTACTGTTAAAAGAAAACAGATCTAAAACTCCTGCAGCTTTCCCCTTTCATTTGAATGCTGTACACTATGACTGCCTGCAAGTAAAACTATGATATTGGATATTAAAATCTATGGCTGTTGTAGAGTGCATTAAAATGAAGCATAAGCTATATATACAAGCCTATTTAGTAAAAAAAAAAAAAAAAAAAAAAAGGCGAAACAAAATGTTGAAACCCTACAAACCTATGGTTAATAATTACTGATCAATCAATCACAAATTATCTTTTTTAAGCAGTGTTGCTTTTTCCAACTTTGACTCATTTTTCTCTCCCTGACTTGCAAGTAGACCCCCCCTTCCAAAAATGACAGCAGGTCAATACCACAGAAATTGTCTATTTTCTACATGAAATACACTCATGTGAATTTATGACGGGAGTGTTCCCTTTCCTTGTAATCATGTCAACAATCTTTTTTTTTATGATGTTTTGACAATGCATTCAGGAGCAAGTCTTTAGTTCTGGTTGCCTGCTAGTAGGCTAAATCAGTCAGTAAATAAGCACTAGCACCATCTAGTGCAGAGAAGTGTATTGCCAGAAAAAGTGGAAGATCATTAGATGGCACTGGCTCTTACTCCTATAAAGTCATTGAGCCTATGTTACATATATCTAAAACTGAACAGCAGCGCCTGAACTCTGGTGAAAGCACTTTGTATCTTCAGCTAGCACTTGCTGTAAATGGCTGGTTTGTCCTTCAAAGTAACCTTATTTCTGATAGAAATGAACCTCACAGAGGCAGTGTTTCAAACATAAAGAATCAGGACAACGGCTATAGAAAAGCATTCCTCTAGTCTAGCGGAAACCTGCCTTACTTCAGAAGGTTAGGAATGTTCCCATTACAGTGAAACAGGATGTTCTATAACAAAAGCAGGAGAGACTGCTTTTTACAAGAGGTCGAATATTGTTAAGATTTAAGAAATATTATCTCGAGTGGAGAAAATAATGAATCCGTTTTTTAATCTAGTAATGATAAAAGTTCAAATTCTAGGGGCTATGCAATATACCTCAAGAACAGGACAGCAATGGTTGCATATTATTGTATACTGAGGCAAGAAAGGCACGTGAGAACTAGGTTGTGATTATGGGCAAAGACTAGAGGTCTTGATGGTATTTACCCCAGTGTGCTGAAGGACACCAAAAGAAATGAAGTACATAAAGTAAACTATTTTTCACCGCAGTATAATACTGATTATATGAAAAGCACAATCAGTCTTAATTGGGATTCAAAATCCTGATGCCCTGCAACAACAGGAGACTTCACAGAGGGGCTTACGATTACAATTAAAACATTTAAGTCATTTAGGACAGGGTTAGAGGTTTAAATGGGTTCGAGGTTATACTGGACCATCTGTTCCAGTATAAAAATGTGTCACTGATGTGATAGTATCCAAGCATTTCATATTCATGTCAGTGGAAAGTATAGCTGTGGTAACAGTTGCTTCTATGACTCATTTCATTTGCTTGAACTTTGCATATAAAAAGGTCAAAAGACTGTAGTGTACTGTGATGGTAGATCCTGTAATAGAAACAGAGTGATGTACATTTATTAACAGCACCCAGTCTCAGTAAATGTGGTCATATTATTTAATATATGTAAAACTGTGAAACCTGACAAGACTATAAGTATATGGCTCAGGATCATTTATTTGGAACTGGAATATCAAGCTTATTTTGCTGCAGTTTAACAAATCTTATTTGACTCCATATAATCTTCCAGAAAGGAAGCCAGACAAAAGGATTATTTATTTATTATTTATTTATTTATTTTTACTGTTTTTTAACATAACTTGCATAACTTATTTACAAAGATATTCCCCTGGAGAGGCAATAACAATTGCCTCTCCAGGCAATAATATAATATCATCATTTAAAAACTGGCACTGTTAGACATGGTGCATCCAACAAATCCATGAAAACACTGAAAACGTGACTTACAAACACAAATATAATCACTGGGTTAAACAGAGTAAATTGAACAGCACTATTAGACAATCACTGTAACAGTTGAGTTAATTAGGTGTGTCCTGGCTTGCTATTAAATTGGTCTTATTTTTGTGAAACCACATAAGAATATTTGCCCAAGAAAACTTCATTATTCGTCTCTATCTATCTTGCATATAGATGTATGGGGGGTATCAGACAAAGCAAACTGGGAAGGTAGCAACAATAGACAATGACACAAGGAATCTGCATACCACACAGACCTGGTTATTGTACAACAAAGGACAAAAAAAGATTACATTTATCATGTTGTAGACACTGTAGCAGGTTTAACTCTACACTCAGTCTTTTCAAAAGCCTCATAGCTAAAAAAAAAAAAGAATCATTAGCTTTCCATGACCCTTTAAAAAAATTTAAAAAAATAAAATAAAATAAAAAAATCCACATCAGATTTATTTTATATTTTCATTTCCCTTTCAAAAGGTATACATTCATGGGTACCTGTGTGTTTGGTAACCGGATCCACACATACTTCTCTATAAGGCCTAAGTACACAGACTAAACATCCCTCTCCAAGCAAGATGACCGAGAAGGACCCCATTGCTCTTAACTAAACGATTGTCAAAACCTCCCAACATTACTGTATCATATACAGTAGAATAGAGAGGCTTGAGACAAGAAAGGCACAAAGTTTTACCTCATTATTATTAGTATCTTTCTGTTATATTTTAGTTATCCATTCCGTAGATTTTTAAAAAGATGAAATTAACTTCTAGATGTCTCGTTTCTATCTTTTTCTGATTTATGGTTAAATTATTTAACATGTATATATATCGAGCGGAAAATCTCTCCATTGCTGTCCTGAGGAGCAGTTACTGAATGCAGAATGTTTTTTTCCCAAGCTACTATATTGCAAATCCCTGACAACATGACTAAAGCAAAGGATTTAAATTTGAAATAAAAAATACATTAAACTACATCTGTTCGATGCAACTATAAAAGAATAGATAATCCAGATGTATAGTACACAAGAAAGCTTTATTCATCCAAAACACCACAACTAAGCAATAGAGATACAGAATAAATTCATCTTTGTTATTATCGCAGTGCGAGTGCTATGGGGAAGATGTAATCTACAGATCTGATGTCCTTTTCTTTGTTCTTTAACCGAGGTGCAAAGTTTGAGGGATCCACATGTACTGAATCATAGCATGGAAACTTACCATGCACTCCAATTAAACTGTTAATTACAATCCATATGGAAACAATAAAGACGCAAGAGCTGCCAATTCTTTGCACACTTACCCCAATTACTATGAAATAAATTACTTGCAATACATTTTTTCCAGTTAAAAAAAATTGAAAAAAAAGCTTTACAGTTTATTATTATTATTATTTCTTTCTTTCTTAGCAGACGCCCTTATCCAGGGCAACTTACAATTGTTACAAGATATCACGTTATTTTTACATACAATTACATTACTTTTTACACATTATTTTTTTTTTTATACATACAATTACCCATTTATACAGTTGGGATTTTACTGGAGCAATCTAGGTAAAGTCCTTACTCAAGGGTACAGCAGCAGTGTCCCCCACCTGGGATTGAACCCACGACCCTCCGGTCAAGAGTCCAGAGCCCTAACCACTACTCCACACTGCTGCCCTTTATGAAGGTGTAACAGGGGCAACGTACTGTCACTGGCTTTTGGGGCGCATGTGCAAGTCTGCAGTAAAGATCCAGGCGCTCTGCCTGAGACGCACTGTCGGCTGTGTTTGTTTACAAGGATTGACAGCCAGGGATTGGCTGTCTTGAGGACCCCTGACCGGCCGGTGGGCGGGTGTGATTCGGGAACTAGAAGACGAACTAAAAGACAATCAAGATGAAAATCCTCTGGCTGGTACACCAATGAATATATTTATAGTGCCGTGAAAGAGTATTTGCCCCCTGTCTGATTTTCTGCATTTTTGCACATTTTTCACATTGTATTTGGTCAGATTTTTTTGTGGGTTGTAATAGTATATAGAGGGAGTCTGAGAGAAAAAATGACACCAAAGTTTAGTGCTTCTTTCATTTGTTTGGTGTGCAAGGTAATCAAACATGCAATCTTCAGGTGTGATAAAGTTATTGCCCCCCCTAGTTAACTCAACCCAATTAAAGGGATAATTAGGGTGAGCTGTTTGAGTACTTTGGTTAACAACCAGGCCTGATTTGGGCCAGCCCTGCCCAATATAAATCTGACTAACTTTGGCCCTTACCATCAGAGTGAAGTTGTCAGCACACAGGTTCTAGAAGCACATCATGCCACGAACAAAAGCAATTCCTGAAGACCTCCGGAAAAAAGTTGTTGATGCCTATCAGTCTGGAAAGGGTTACAAAGCCATTTCTAAGGCTCTGAGGCTCCACCGAATCACAGTCAGAGCCATATTGTCCAAATGGAGAAAGTTTGGGACAGTAGTGAATCTTCCCAGGAGTGGCCGTCCTGCCAAAATCTCTCCAAGAGTAAGGCGTAAAATCATCCAGGAAGTCACAAAGAACCCTAGAACAACATCCAGGGATCTGCAGGCCTCTCTCGCCTTGGCTAAGGTCAGTGTTCATGACTCCACCATCAGAAAGACACGGCAAAAATGGGATTCATGGCAGAGTAGCAAGGCGGAAACCATTGCTCACTAAGAAGAACATGAATGCTCGTCTCAAGTTTGCCAAAAAGCACCTGGATGATCCTCAACAGTTCTGAAACAATGTTCTATGGACAGATGAGTCAAAAGTGGAACTTTTTGGCCGACATGGGCCCCGTTATGTCTGGCGAAAACCAAACACTGCATTCCACAGTAAGAACCTCATACCAACGGTCAAGCATGGTGGTGGTAGTGTCATGGTTTGGGGATGCTTTGCTGCATCAGGACCTGGACGCTTGGCATCATTGAAGGAACCATAAATTCTGCTCTGTATCAGCGAATTCTACAGGAGAATGTCAGGCCATCCGGTCCATGAGCTGAAGCTGAAGCGCAGCTGGGTCATGCAGCAAGACAATGATCCGAAACACACAAGCAAGTCTACATCAGAATAGCTGAAGAACAAGAAATGTAAAGTTTTGGAATGGCCTAGTCAAAGTCCAGACCTAAACCCCATTGAGATGTTGTTGCAGGACCTGAAACGAGCAGTTCATGCTCGAAAACCCACAAATGTCACTGAGTTGAAGCAGTTCTGCATGGAGGAGTGGGCCAAAATTCCTCCACGGTGGTGTGAGAGACTAATCAATAACTACAGGAAGCATTTGGTTGCAGTTATTGCTGTTAAAGGTGGCGTAACCAGTTATTGAGTCTAAGGGGGCGATTACTTTTTCACACGGGGGCATTGGGTGTTGCATAACTTCTTTAATAAATAAATGAAATATGTATCAAATTTCTGTGTTATTTGTTCACTAGGGGTCCCTTTTATCTAATATTAGGTTTTGGTTGAAGATCTGATAACATTCAGTGTCAAAAATATGCAAAAATGGGGGCAAATACTTTCACGGCACTGTGTATATATATATATATATATATATATATATACAGTACTGTGCAAAAGTTTTAGGCAGGTGTGAAAAAATGCTGTAAAGTAAGAATGCTTTCAAAAATAGACATGTTAATAGATTATATTTATCAATTAACTAAATGCAAAGTGAGTGAACAGAAGAAAAATCTACATCAAATCAATATTTGGTGTGACAACCCTTTGCCTTCAAAACAGCATCAATTCTTCTAGGTACACTTGCACAAAGTCAGGGATTTTGTAGGCATATAGTCAGGTGTATGATTAAACAATTATACCAAACAGTGCTGTTGATCATCAATTCAATATGTAGGTTGAAACACAATCATTAACTGAAACAGAAACAGCTGTGTAGGAGGAATAAAACTGGGTGAGGAACAGCCAAACTCAGCTAACAAGGTGAGGTTGCTGAAGACAGTTTACTGTCAAAAGTCATACACCATGGCAAGACTGAGCACAGCAACAAGACACAAGGTAGTTATACTGCATCAGCAAGGTCTCTCCCAGGCAGAAATTTCAAGGCAGACAGGGGTTTCCAGATGTGCTGTCCAAGCTCTTTGAAGAAGCACAAAGAAACGGGCAACGCTTGAGGACCGAGACACAGTGGTCGCCAAGGAAACTTACTGCAGCAGATGAAAGACACATCATGCTTACTTCCTTCGCAATCGGAAGATGTCCAGCAGTGCCATCGGCTCAGAACTGGCAGAAAACAGTGGGACCCTGGTACACCCATCTACTGTCCGGAGAAGTCTGGTCAGAAGTGGCCTTCATGGAAGACTTGCGCCAAAAGCCATACCTCCGAAGTGGAAACAAGGCCAAGCGACTCAACTATGCACGAAAACACAGGAACTGGGGTGCAGAAAAATGGCAGCAGGTGCTCTGGACTGATGAGTCAAAATTTGAAATATTTGGCTGTAGCAGAAGGCAGTTTATTCGCCAAGGGCTGAGAGCGATATACGAATGAGTGTCTACAGGCAACAGTGAAGCATGGTGGAGGTTCCTTGTAAGTTTGGGGCTGCATTTCTGCAAATGGAGTTGGGGATTTGGTCAGAATTAATGGTCTCCTCAATGCTGAGAAGTACAGGCAGATACTTATCCATCATGCAATACCATCAGGGAGGCATCTGATTGGCCCCAAATTTATTCTGCAGCATGACAACGACCCCAAACATACAGCTAAAGTCATTAAGAACTATCTTCAGCGTAAAGAAGAACAAGGAGTCCTGAAGTGATGGTATGGCCCCCACAGAGCCCTGATCTCAACATCATCGAGTCTGTCTGGGATTACATGAAGAGAGAGAAACAACTGAGGCTGCCTAAATCCACAGAAGAACTGTGGTTAGTTCTCCAAGATGTTTGGGCCAACCTACCTGCCGAGTTCCTTCAAAACTGAGTGCAAGTGTACCTAGAAGAATTGATGCTTGATGCTGTTTTGAAGGCAAAGGGTGGTCACACCAAATATTGATTTGATGTAGATTTTTCTTCTGTTCACTCACTTTGCATTTAGTTAATTGATAAATATAATCTATTAACATGTCTATTTTTGAAAGCATTCTTACTTTACAGCATTTTTTCACACCTGCCTAAAACTTTTGCACAGTACTGTATATCCCTCCTAATCCATTCCCCCACGTCCCTTACGCTCCCAATCCCTATTGTCCCTCTCTGTCCCACCTCACCCTGTGCCCAATCCCGTTTCCGTTCCTTTTCCCTTCTTGCTCACCTTTGTTGTAATAGACTCCCATTTATCATAAAACTGTCACCCACACTACGTAGTTTCTGTTCCTCGCTCAAAACACATCTCTTCTCCCTAGCCCATCCTGATACTCCTGGCCCCTGACCTCCTGTTATGACCCTGCTTGCTTGCTTGCCTGACCTTGACCTAGCCTCTGGCCCTCTGCTTTCATTTAAGCAACTAATCTGTATCTCCCCACCCTAGCCCAAAAAATGTACATTCTTTTTTCATCCATTTTTCTTGACGACATATTTATAACGTGCTCAGAAGAATTACAAACAAGAATACAAGAACTACACGAAGCTAGCAGGCTTGAAAATGAACCTGAAGACGACTCAAGTCATGTTAAATAAATATACCACTCCACAGGCAATTGAAGTCAATGGGATCAAGATTGAAGATGTCAATAACTACGTATACTTAGGACAGTTAGTTTCGGCAATGGAAAACCAAATGTGCAAAATCAACAGAAGAGCAAAAATGAGCTGGAGCACCTTTGGATGATTAAGCATGGTTCTGAAAGGGGAAACTACACTTACACTTCAAGAGGAACCTCTTCGACCAATGCCTGCTGCCAGTGCTAACTTATGGATGCGAAACCTGGACCCCCTATGCAAAAATGACTCAAAAATTACAAATGAATCCAGCAGTGGATTGAAAAAGGCTGAAGATGATGATGAGATTTTATATATATATATATATATATATATATATATATATATATATATATATATATATATATATATATATATATATATATATATATATGTTTTTAAAGGGCAGTTAGGGACATTTTTTTTATGATAAAATTCATGTCAGTTTACCTGGACTGTAGAACTGATCTCAGCTGCAAATCCTCCTGTTACTGGAGCTTCATGACTGACCAACAGTCTTCCAGTCTTTGCCACTGACTGCAAAAAAATAAAAATAAATAAATACATTATTTATAATATTACACATTTGCTGTAGTCACATACCACACACACTGCTGGAGATACAGTTTGCTCATGAACTAAGCTGTGCTCGCAAGCCTTGATATGGGTAACAGTGTCTTACAGCCAGAAGGTTGTCTAGTAGTGAAGGACCTGGTATATTTTCAACATGTGTACTCTGGAGACTTCCCCATGCAACACAGTATATATTAGGGATGCACCGAATCCAAGTTTTTGAAATTTGGCCGAATACCGAACCGAATCTACAAAAACTGTCAAGAAAAACTGAAGGAAACTGTTGAATGAAAAAACAGACTGGCAGCTACTAACAACGGACGCGCACAATCTATTGTTTTGAGCCTTTTAGTTCATAGTATTTACCTCACTCTGCAGGACATTCCATCATATGAATTCCGGATTAGGGTGATAAACTTTTATGGTACACCAGTGTTTTAATAGTTTTGAATGAGGCAGTGGTAATTTTTGGACCAACTGCCTCCCAGTGGATGAGAGCCTTCTGTGACTCCTGTGACAGCATCATTACCACTCCCTCAGTATGAGAGGCGTTCTTCTCTCCTGTTGACAGTCTCAACTGACCTGACTGTGTCCACTTGGTCTCACATAAACCCAGCAGGGTGATATTGTAGTTGCACATTTCTGCTGCTACCAGTGCCACCTTTCCTGATAGTCCTCGTGTTCCAGGTAGCATAATAAACTTCTTTGCAAATTTGAATGGGTCTTTATAAAAGTTAGTTCTTGCATGCTCCTTTTTGCAGCGTTTCCATAGGCGCTCTGCGCAATGTTGCAAGCTTATCTTTTATGACCCTTTGTAATAGATTGAGTGCCTCCTTCTGACTTTGTTCTGCTCTCCTTCATTGCATTGGAACATCCTTATGAAGGTTTCTAACAACGTATCAAAAACGGAGTTTAAATGTTACGTATAACCTCATACCCCCTGCAAGAACGGATGTTAGATGTATTTATATAATTTATTTATATTATTACATTAGGAGTGTCACTGGCCTTGTTCAGAAAGTTTTATCTACTGAGTTACTTAAGGAACAGTCTGCTTACGAATTATAAGGTGTGCAGGGAACTTGTGAGTTAACAATTTCTGAATATAACCACATCTTGGAAAGACATACTGCAGGGAAAGCACAGACGCCAAACCCCAAAAAACCCCACAGCTATCACATATATAAAAAATCCAAGAATATTTATTTGTTGGCCCAAACTTTAGGTACAATTTGTGCTGCCACAAAACCATGCACTGCAAAGTAGGACTTAAATATGTACATGTGATTATTGAGTTTGAACTAACCTACATACTGTAAAGCATTTCTTGGTCGCTAAAAATGTAAGCCAATTTCAGGACACTGTGAAAACAATTAAATGCTGCCCACAAAGTTAAAAGGCAAATGATTCTATAGCAGTTTTTTTATTCATTTTTTATTGTGTTGTTAACAGTTTTAAGTTGGCAGTTCTGAATCCTGTTCAGAATTCAAACAAGTTATGGGTTAACATTGATTATACAAATATTCTTTCATGTATTACTGCATATTATATCTCATTAAACCCTGTACTTGTTCAAGCAAATGACCTCATAAAACAAAACAAAATTTGTGCATTGTCAGATCATCAGGAAAACTAGATGGTACATGGAGGATGATATGCAAAGGAAAAAAAAAAAAATGACTGAGGCACTCTGACACAACATTTGGCCACAGAGGCCCAATTGCACATGACCTGGTGCTTCATGGTCCCGTTCAGGTGAAAAATGGTGAAAAACTAGCTGTTGTGGCACGGTTATGTTCATATTTGCCATACAGCAAAATTAGCTCTATCATAGATATTTTTCCTTTGCATATTATCTTCCTTTGACCCTCCAGCTGGTGAGGGTATGGAATAGGCTACCTTGTCATGTTGCTGAGGCAAAATCACTTGGATCCTTTAAGACCCAACTTGTCAAAGTTCTGAAATCAATCAGCTACTAGGAACCGGAGATGGGCCGAATGGCCTCTTGTCGTTGAAAAATATGGACAAATATATTATTGACATACAGAAAGAGACCTCCATATACCTTCAAATTGTGATTCATTTGCAAGTTTCAACACAATTAAACGCGCAGTTCTCTGGATACTGTGTGTAAAAATGCAAGAATAAGAATGAAAAGATAGACTTAATTTATACCCATATTCAGATATCATCCATAACTAGTACAATATATATACTGTAATAAAAAATAAAAAAAATAAAATATATATATATATATATATATATATATATATATATATATATATATATATATATATATATATATATATATATACACATACACACACACACACATACACAGTACCAGTCAAAAGTTTGAGTACACATGCTTGAAACCAGGTTTTTCATGATTATCTATGCTTTTAACTGTATAAACTTGTCTATAAACACTTAATATTTAATTATATGATACATGTACTCATATAAGCTGATAATCATAAGTGAATTGCATTCAAAAACTTTATTTTTAAATGAAAATGTAAATCTTGTCAAATTTCAATGAAATGGTCACTCAAAGCAAGGGGATTTCAGTCTGAAGCCCAAGTCAGTTAAAAGTCTGAAATGTGTATAACACGGTGTTAGAACACTGGCCTAAGTAGAAGTGTCTTTGTTGGATGTTCTCCGAGTTAACTAGCATGTTACCTAATTAACCTTTTGTCACCAATTATTGTTAACAGGTGAGAGTCCATGATTACTATAAATATAGGTAGCATAGGCACAAGTTTGTCATTCCTGAATGTAAGGGAGCAGAAAATGGCAAAATACGCTCAGTAAAGCAAAGAAAAAAGACTGTAAAGTCTGTAATTACTTTAAGAAATGAAGGTCAATCTTTAAGACAAATCGCAAGAACTTTGCAAGTGTCTGTAACTGCTGTGGCCAAGACCATCAAACGATCTGAAGAAACTGGCACTCATGAGGACCGAACAAGGTCAGGCAGGCCAAGGGTGACCTCAGAATCAGAGAACAAGTTCATCTGAGTCACAAGTCTGCGAAACCAGCGATTAACTGCCCCTGAAATACAAGCTCAGCTAAATGCTACTAGAAGTACAGATGTTTCAACATCAACTGTTCAGAGGAGATTGCGTGAAGCTGGCCTAACTGGAAGAATTGCTGCAAAGAAACCATTGTTAAGAGTGCAGAATAAGAGGAAGAGACTTGCCTGGGCCAAAAAACACAGAAACTGGACGTTTGAGGAGTGGAAGTCGGTCTTCTGGACCGATGAGTCAGAATTTGAAATATTTGGGTCCAACCGCCGAGTATTTGTAAGACGCAGAGAGGGTGAGCGCATGAGTTTTGCATGTGTGGTTCCCACTGTCAAGCATGGAGGAGGCAGTGTCGTGGTCTGGGGTTGCTTTGCTGGTGACAGAGTTGGTGATCTTTACCAAGTCCATGCAAGCTCAACCAGCATGGCTATCATAGCATACTTCAGAGGCATGCCATTCCATCAGGATTATGGCTAGTTGGGCAGTCCTTCATTCTTCAGCAAGATAATGACCCGAAACACACCTCAAAGTTGTGCAAGAACTATCTTGTGAAGGAGGAAAGTGAAGGACAACTCAATCTAATGACCTGGCCTGCGCAGTCTCCAGACCTCAATCCCATAGAACTTGTATGGGATGAACTAGACAGAAGAGTCAAAGCAAAGCTACCCACAAGTGCCCTACATCTCTGGGAATTGCTGCAGAAGAACTGTGAAGACATGTCGGGTGATTTCCTTCTGAAACTTGTTAACCGAATGCCTCGTGTTTGTGAGGCTGTTATTATTATTTGTTTATTTGTTTATTTAGCAGACACCTTTATCCAAGGCGACTTACAGAGACTAGGGTGTGTGAACTATGCATCAGCTGCAGAGTCACTTACAATTACGTCTAACCCGAAAGATGGAGCACAAGGAGGTTAAGTGACTTGCTCAGGGTCACACAGTGAGTCAGTGGCTGAGGTGGGATTTGAACCGGGGACCTCCTGGTTCCCGTTATTAAGGCAAAGGGTGGCTATTTTGAGGAATCCAAGATTTAGAGACAATTTTCAATTTTCTTGAACATTGCTTTGCTACTCCTTATGTTTTGTTTATTGTAACATGTGTTTTCATTTTCAAGTATTTACAGAAACGTATACAACGTAAAACATTGTCAATTATGAAAAAATACTAGTTTCCAGCAAGTGTATATATATATATATATATATATATATATATATATATATATATATATATATATATATATATATATATATATATATATATACACAGTACTGTGCAAAAGTTTTAGGCAGGTGTGAAAAAATGCTATAAAGTAAGAATGCTTTCAAAAATAGACATGTTAACAGATTATATTTATCAATTAACTAAATGCAAAGTGAGTGAACAGAAGAAAAATCTAAATCAAATCCATATTTGGTCTGACCACCCTTTGCCTTCAAAACAGCATCACGCATCAATTCTTCTAGGTACACTTGCACACAGTTTTTGAAGGAACTCGGCAGGTAGGTTGGCCCAAACATCTTGGAGAACTAACCACAGTTCTTCTGTGGATTTAGGCAGCCTCAGTTGCTTCTCTCTTCATGTAATCCCAGACAGACTCGATGATGTTGAGATCAGGGATCTGTGGGGCCATACCATCACTTCCAGGACTCCTTGTTCTTCTTTACGCTGAAGATAGTTCCTAATGACTTTCGCTGTATGTTTGGGGTCGTTGTCATGCTGCAGAATAAATTTGGGGCCAATCAGATGCCTCCCTGATGGTATTGCGTGATGGATAAGTATCTGCCTGTACTTCTCAGCATTGAGGAGACCATTAATTCTGACCAAATCCCCAACTCCATTTGCAGAAATGCAGCCCCAAACTTGCAAGGAACCTCCACCATGCTTCACTGTTGCCTGCAGACACTCATTCGTAACGCTCTCCAGCCCTTCGGCGAACAAACTGCCTTCTGCTACAGCCAAGTATTTCAAATTTTGACTCATCAGTCCAGAACACCTGCTGCCATTTTTCTGCACCCCAGTTCCTGTGTTTTCATGCATAGTTGAGTCGCTTGGCCTTGTTTCCACGCCGGAGGTATGGCTTTTTGGCCGCAAGTCTTCCATGAAGGCCACTTCTGACCAGACTTCTCTGGACAGTAGATGGGTGTACCAGGGTCCCACTGTTTTCTGCCAGTTCTGAGCTGATGGCACTGCTGGACATCTTCCGACATGGCGGGAAGTAAGCATGATGTGTGTTTCATCTGCTGCAGTAAGTTTCCTTGGCCGACCACCGCGCCTACGGTCCTCAACATTGCCCGTTTCTTTGTGCTTCTTCAAAAGAGCTTGGACAGCACATCTGGAAACCCCTGTCTGCCTTGGAAATTTCTGCCTGGGAGAGACCTTGCTGATGCAGTATAACTACCTTGTGTCTTGTTGCTGTGCTCAGTCTTGCCATGGTGTATGACTTTTGACAGTAAACTGTCTTCAGCAACCTCACCATGTTAGCTGAGTTTGGCTGTTCCTCACCCAGTTTTATTCCTCCTACACAGCTGTTTCTGTTTCAGTTAATGATTGTGTTTCAACCTACATATTGAATTGATGATCATTAGCACCTGTTTGGTATAATTGTTTAATCATACACCTGACTATATGCCTACAAAATCCCTGACTTTGTGCAAGTGTACCTAGAAGAATTGATGCTGTTTTGAAGGCAAAGGGTGGTCACACCAAATATAGATTTGATTTAGATTTTTTTTCTGTTCACTCACTTTGCATTTAGTTAATTGATAAATATAATCTATTAACATGTCTATTTTTGAAAGCATTCTTACTTTACAGCATTTTTTCACACCTGCCTAAAACTTTTGCACAGTACTGTATATATATATATTCTTATTTAACAAGTTTTAACACAATTCAATAAGAGTTTCTCAAGATATATGTATATTCAAAGTGATGGAAGTACGTATGGTTGACTTCATCATATCCCCGATAACAATCAAATAAAAAATAAAAAAGGAACAAAAAAAGAAAACAAAAAGAAGACCTGCTTTTCACCTGCAGCAATTTGTTTTACAAGATCTCTATTAGAGACCTGTAATAAACAAGGAATGACATTTTTCTTGGATTAAACCACCGCGGCATGATAATTCCAGTCAGTATCATTTTACAGTAAAAAAAAAAAAAATTAACAGAAGTTGTCCGTCTTTGCTTGGCGATGACATTAAAGAGTAAGGCTGATTGTGTTTATTTAAAAACAAACAAAAAAAAACACCACCTATAAATCTAATTAAATGCAGTATTTTGTTTTCACATCCTTTCCAACACATGTTCACATTTGAGTCCTAATGAATTTATGACTCAGGTGGTCATAAGGTTGGCAAGTAGTAACCTGAACATTCAAAAGAGGACGTCAGATGAAAATATAAAAAAGGTCAGTCTATGAAAATTAAAAGTGTATTACTGGTTCTTTTTGACACAAAGTAATTCAAGTTTATTAATTTTCCTAATAAGCATTCATACAGATGGGGTGCATTGCAGCATGGTGGGATTCGAACTGCATATAGTTTGGATGCTCCGGTTCAATACACAAGCCAACTAATATATTATTTTTATTAATTTTCTTTATGGCTAATTGGTATTTTTGATAGAAACATATGGTAGAACGTAATTGCCCTCACCAAATACGGTCTGCTTCACAAATAATGGAAGTGTTATTTTGTTAGCTTCAGAGCAGCTTGTCTAATTCTCTTAATACTATAATTCCCTTTACGGAATGAGATTAAGGCATTCAAGAAATATAAATTAAGAGCAACCACCAGGACTCTCGGGTACACGCGTCCTTTACACACACATGGTTTGTCTGGACTCTCAGGTTTGCAGTGCTCAGGTTCACGTTGTAGTTACCACTGTGGAGAACTGGAAAACATGGACCCAGGTATGCTTGGATCGGAGCAGACTGAAGACTACACTGAGTTGCATCCCTTTCATGTAAATTCCTGTGTACGTTTGCGTGTTTTGTTGAAATCCATTTCAGACTTTCTTGCTGACTACTTCCGAAGCATAAGCAACTGTGTTTGAAAGACTTTAGCAGCTGCTGACAAAGAAATGGTCTATTGAGCTGCACTGTAGTTACAATACTGCTAAGTTAAGGGTCTACTGATTGCTTGTTAATTCTTGTCAGAATTAATGGTAGTTCAGATGTTGGGTACCTGTATCCCCCCCCCCCCCCCCAATTACTTTAGCTAGATATATAGAAAAAAGGAAATGCAGTGGATTTGTAGAGTAAAAGAAATGCGGTACTTTAAATCTCCCTACTACTAGCTGATTGTATTAAATATGTTTGAAAAATGAGCTCCCCCCCATTTAGGTTTATTATTCATTATGATGATGACGTTTTAAGAAATGTAGCAAAACCAGGAATCACTTCCCACTTCCCAAGAGCTTAGTGTTCTGGCACAGTTATATATACCGTGAAGACCAGTCTATAAGTCGCACTGGTGTGTAAGTCCTCCCCCACCACCCCTCTTTTTGAGACAATATTTTCAGGAAAAAGCCTAGAGGTCACACCGGTGTATAAGTCACTCTCCCCTTTTTAGGACCTCTAAAAATACCTAGAAAATAGACTTATACAAAGGCTTTTACAGTGAGACCAAAAAATGAATTATGATTTATGAATTTAAAAACCTCATAGGTTCTGGAGCATTTAGTCTCCTTTAATATTGAGAGCAGTGTGGGATGCATAATGGTTGGTTGTCCTTTGATCTTTATGGAATTTTGCTTTTGTGGATTCTATTGCTATGCCTTTTTGTTCTTTGTTCTTTTAGAAAGAAAAAAATGATGTCTGTGGCTTTTAGTGTTTGTTTCTTACTGTTAAAAAATGTCAACTTTAATAAATTAAGAAAAAAAAGTGTGTGTATCATAACTAAGACTTTGTACTATAACTTTCAATATAAATGTATATATTTTGGCTGTCGTAGTGTCCATTTTACCCTTCGTTTCACCGGAGCAGACAGAGTCATGTGACATATACCAGTGTGCTGACTGGATAGGATTGCTTGAGTTGTCAGGAGTGTTACACAGGGCAATCCTTGCAGGATTTGGTCGCAAGCAATACAGTTGTCTAGACAGTTGCCGCTAAAACTGCTGACCCGCTTTCAAGATCAATTATTATTAATAATAATAAATAATTCACAGAATTATTTTAATTCTCCCGTGATACTGGTAAAATTCCAGACTTTTCACTTTCATAACGGAGACATGTTTTTTCAAGCCCTGGAAATCAGTTTGGCATTTTTCCATACTTTTTCCAGACTAGCAAACAAACCCTGAAATATGTACTGTACATAGACAAAAAAATCAACAATTTTAAAAAGAACCTGAAAGATAAAACTGAAACGTAATTTGTAAGCAAATTTCTCAATTCTACTAGGTAACTTAAAAGTGTTCAGAAACTACCTGAACTGCCAAAGCAGATTTTAAAATACATCAAACAATTACTGCTTTCACTCCTAGATGATCAAGATGTTATACATATATCTGCAAATGCCACTGTTCAAAAACCCATAAAGCTACCATATAATAGAAAGCTTTGGTTTACGTTGGAATGTGATTGTCATCTCCACAGACACCATATGTTCTCCAGACTAAACTGGCAGCTGCTGGTACTGTGCAAGTGGTGAAAATATGACCTGTTTATATTCTAAGTATTATGAATTATGAAGCCTACAACACTTTAATACATGTACAGCTGACTTTGCACATACTGAATTCTAGCACTGGTTTATGGCACATAGCAAATTAAAGGATACCTCTTCTGCCAAGCATGGTTTTCTAAACAGCAAGGTCCCAAGCACATACAGTATGCATTTAAACTTTGCTTCAACTGGAGCAACCTTTATCCTGGCTTCTGTAAAAATTAATCAGGATTTTGCAATGGAGAACGCCTGCATCTCACTCACCCATTTTGAGGAGGTGATAGCAAGCAAGAAAGCTGCTTTAAGCAATAAATATTTCAGCTCAGCAGAATGTCCTTTAAAGCCGGCGAGCCCCTTACACAAATTGCCCTGCTAGGAAGTGAGCTCCTTGGGGAGACCAAAATGGCTGCCAGATAGACCTTTAACGTGGAGGGGGATTTTCCTGCATCAAAAAGGTCCTGCAAAAATGGCAGTATAACTGCCGTGTGACAGGTCGTGGGGTCTGCAGGGTATCAATGACTCTATTAGAAAGCCCCCGACAGCTCAAATGCAGCTGTTCAAGGGCCAGACCCAGAGCTACAGGCTTGAAGGGTCGGGATGTCATAAGGTCCCCCATGACTGACTGAGCAGGTTGTGGCGCTTGGGCAGTCTCCACGGCTGGCTGCATCAGGGTCTCCTGGGCCTATAAGGGGCTATTAAGAGCACCTTGGCCCGGTCCTGCGGTTGGAAGGCATATAACAGTTGCCTTGGCCACTGGTGTGCCAAGGTATCAATTGCCAACGGGTCCCCGCCTCCTATTATGGAGAACTAGAGGGGACAGTGGGTGATTCCTGGGAGTCAAAGAGATCCATCTCTGCTCTACTGAACCTCTCCCAAATGAGGCTCAAGTGAGAGAAGGAATCTGAGCTGCAAATCTACCACCTGACCAGGAAGCGCGCTAGGTAAGGTTGGTGGTACGCCTTCACAGGGATGGGCTGACTCGATGGCAGTACTGAACCGGAAGTCGGTCATCTTGGGAAAAGGCTGTAGCTGTACGACTGCTAAACAACTCTATTGTGATCAGCTGTGTTGTGTGCAGCGATTGGATTGCTCACAGGGAGGAGTTTGTCGTACAAAGGGGACAAGCTACATGAGTACAGCCCCTTGCACTGAAATACTAACGCGCCAGAGCACTGTGGTTTTGTTTTGTTTATTGTTGCAGACGGGTAGTGACTTGGGAGCTGCAGCCACAGAGCCAGCACAACAATCCCGGAGCACCACTATCCTTGCACAGCACTCTTCACTCGGAGCACTTTTCTGTGCATGACTGGATTAATGTATTGTGATTATTATTTGTTCAATCTTTTTGTTTGGGACTGTAAACCTACTGTATAACCCCCATACCACTGCTGGTACAGGGGGTGGATTTCTTTATTAAATACAGACGTTCTTTGGTTTCGCTGTTTGGACATTCACTTAATCCCACACCACTCACCTCCTGACATGTGATTCTTGCAGACTGGAGGATGAACCCCAGCATCATTGCGGCACTGCTGGAAACTATGGACCAGCGGAGGAGTGAGGAGAAAAGAAGGAGAGAAGCCAGGGAAGCGCAGCGGCAGGAGGAGATGGCCCAGCAGTACACCACCCTCGTCGAGAAGATGGGGGAGCTATGGGTGTGTGCCTGGCTGTGAGAGGGACACGGTGGTGGTAACTTTGGGGGATGGTGGGCCACTCAACCTGCCCCCTGCTTGATCCGGGAAGCCCAGGCGATGAGGCCGTCATGTATTAGGTCAAACAGGTGATTCTCCAGCGACTTAGTGTCACTAGGGAGACCTATCATCGCCGGTTCAGAGAATACCAGCAGCCCCCTGGAGTCAGGCCCCCCGTGGTGGAGCAACAGTTGAAAGACCATTTGACCCGGTGGCTCTGCCCCACCACCCTAACTATAGACAAAGAGGTTGAACTGGTGGCTATAGGTCAGCCACATGGTGGGAGCAGAGAGTTGGCCCCCAGCTAGGTGAAAACAGGGTTCCCCACCCCGCTGCTGGCTAGGCACTGGGACATGCCGGTTCCGTTGGCGCCCTTCGCTACAGAATGTGAAATGGCCTCCCAATTTCTAGCACCAGAAGCAGGTGTCTCAGGGAAATGGTTGGGAGGGACCTTGTATCATTGATGTACGGGTCGGTGATGTGAGTACTGACGCATTAGTGGACTCTGGATGCGGGCAGACTGCTCTTTTGGCATTAGTGTCTTGGGAGGCACAGGGAATCTCCATTTTTGCAGTGAGAGAGGTGCCGCAAAGGTCAACAGGGTTTTCTCCCTTCGAGTTACTGAACGGGAGGCAGCCCCAAGGTATCCTCAATCTTGTGAGAGAGGGGGGAACAGTTACTTCCTGATAAGATGTTTTTTCTGGTGTACTCGGTAGAACTAAATGTTATCGAACATGCTATTGTCACTCCGCCAGGTGTCAAGGTCAGGGAGAGACCGTACCAAATCCCAGAAAGTTGCCGGGATGCAGTCCGCAAGGAGGTGAGGGCTATGCTTGAGCTGGGAGTCATTCAGCCTTCCCGGAGCGAGTGGTGCAGTCTGATAGTGATGGTTCCCAAAAAGGCCACCACCACTTGTTTCTGTGTGGATTTTTGTATGGTGAATACCCTATGCCCCGAGTGGACGAACTCCTCGACAGACTGGGAAAGGAGCGGTTCATTTTGACTTTGGATTTGATGAAGGGATACTGGCAAATTCCACCAACTCCCAGCTTACGAAAGAAAACTGTTTTTTGTACCCCAGATGGGCTGTTCCATTTCCAGACTATGCCGCTCAAACTGCATGGAACCCCCTACAACCTTCCAGAGACTGGGACCAGGTCCTATACCCTCATAGGAAATATGCAGCCGCATATATTAATGATGTGCTGGTTTTTAGTTCTACCTGGAGAGAGCACCTTGATAGACTTTCAGCTGTCCGACAGTGTCTGAGGGAAGCCAGGCTGACAGCTAATATGGGTAAGGGCGCATTTGGTAAAAATGAGACCCAATATCTGGGCTATATTATGGGTAATGGGTGGGTAAAGCTGGTAGCCTCTAAAGTCCAGGCTTTGATGGAGGCAGTGATCCCGACAACCAAATCTCAGGTGAGCTCACTATTGGGGTTAGCAGACTATTACCGCAGTTTTATCCCCGAATATTCCACCTGGAAAAATGCACCAAATTTATTAAAGTGGACAGGTGAGTGTCAGGGGGCCTTTGACATGATAAAGAGGAGACTGTACCCCCAAGGTGACAGTCAGGGCAGGCGGCACCGAACGTTCACATAGTAATTCTGCGAGCACCGTTCCTTGGTGGGAAACAGCAGCTCACAGCTTTTCCGCCAACTGCTTGTAACACCAACTCCTCCTCTTCCTCGTGGGATGAGAAGCAGGAGCAGCGGAAGATGAGGAAGACGGAAGATGAGGAAGATGGTTTCCTGCAACTAAAGAATCATGCCAAAAGCTCATTGACAAATATCCTAATTGTTTAAAATAGGTTATTATTGCTAAAATGTGCCTAAACTAGCTATTAATTTATTTTTCCTTGTCAGGGTATGAATACTTTTGAATTAGCATTTTTGGAGTTATGCAAAAAAATTGCTGAAATGAATAATTGTAGACATCTATTTCTTGCTGTTTTCCATTGGGGTATGTACACTTTTGACTACTATATACAGTATATATAGTGTAATATGGTTCCAAAGAAACATGTTGTAACCACCTCAATTCTTTCAGTTCATAGATCTTCAATGTTTACATTTACCCCTTTAATTTGTTTTGGTCCCTCAAAAGCCACCAGTAGGAAGACGACCAATGGCGGTTGGATTTGACTTTGCTACGCATTGTCAAGGGTTGTCATTATGGTGGCCTATAGCAACCGGAATTGGTTGTTTATGTGGCGGCAGGATTTTAGCTTGCTAAATTTCCCACACACACCCTATATAATGAATACTGCTTTCTTTAATTATCCTCCTACCATTCTTTATACAAGCATGAACCTACCACTGGTATAGCACAGCACATATGCCATATTTAACTGCTCTCCAGAAAGTAAACATCACAATTGTAATGTATCTGATGAATCCCAGCTATGTTTCCCAATTTTGCGAATTCAACAGATTTTTCACTTTGTTCCTCTGCCTGACCCTTTTTCTGCTTAATGTAACTGACAAACATCGAGTTTTTAATATACTTGCTAAGTTTTCATTCCTTGACACCTAGAAGCTTTTCCTTGATGACATGCCTCAATATATATATATATATCCTCCTCTATGGTCTTTCTTTTGGAAAAAATGCAGTCCAAAAAATAAATAAATAGTTTTGTAATTATTTTTTCAACTAAAAGCAATTAATCTGATCTGCAACAACATCTGTAACTGAATTCAACCAGCAAATCATTACAGATAGATAAGATACAGTTTACATCAACAAGGGGACTAATCCAATAAACACAGCTGTCGGTACATATTTCACTTATTCAGTACCTTTGACGATGGGTTTCTCCTAATGTATCAAACATAAACATGTAGGCCAAATAGCCCGTTTTTGCAGCAGAGCCACTACCTCCCGAGACACCACAGCATCGTCCTGCAGGTCCGTGACTGATGTTGTAGTCACGCCCGAAAGGGAGCAGGACCATGCTTGAACAGCAGAGAAGTCCTCGGAATTTGAACGAACTGGAACAATTTTGCATTGAAGAATGGTCAAAAAAATCACTAAAGAATCATGCCAAAAGCTCATTGACAAATATCCTAATCGTTTAAAAGAGGTTATTATTGCTAAAGGTGCCTCATATAGCTATTAATTTCATTTTCCTTGTCAAGGTATGAATACTTTTGAATTAGCATTTTTGTAGTTTTGCAAAAAACATTGCTGAAATAAATAATTGTAACTTATTTCTTGTAACTTATTTTTCCTCATCCACAAAAGAAAAATCTTTTTGTAGCAAAAGTTTTTCTTATAATTATTTGTTTTACAAGAAATTGGGGTATGTAAACTTTTGACTACAACTATATATATATATATATATATATAGTAACAGTATTTACACATTTATTTTTATTTAAATGTCCTTATGAAAATGGTTGAAAGAACTGCAGTGACTGAATCAATTACAGTATACAGAACAAACTAAATAAATGTACTGCACAAAACTGCACTGCTGCACAGATATTTATTAAAAAATAAAGTAACAAATAATAAATAAACTCTTCAAATACAAAATAAACGACACAAGGGCCAAAACAAAAGGTTTAAACAAAATACACAAATCTACACAAAAACTGCTGTCAGGCTGGACATTCACCTCCACTGAACAGATCTTTAAACAAACAAACACACAGTACAAAAACTCACCAAATTCCCTCTCCCAAACAATGGCTTTCTCCTTCCTTATACGCCATGTGGCTGGAGCCTAATTAATCATCAGTTAATCAATTACCTACTTAAGGCCACATTCTCACATGTATTTTGGCAGGGAGAAATTTAACCCCCTCCCTGCCGTGCCGTGCCGATTGGGGGTGTAGATTACTCCCATGGTTTTAAAACTTACTGACCCTGCATTTTAGCAAGGTAACTGCGAAAGCTTAATTATTTGACTGGAAAAATAAATAAATAAATAACAAAACGACTTTTTTAGAGTGACTTTTGTAAGAGAATATACTTTGGCAGCTGTATAAGGAAATAAAAAAAATGTTCTCCCTGTTTTACAGTACATAAAGTTTAAAGCGTAAGTCAGTTATATAGTAGGTCTCCTACGCAGGAAGAAATTGTTAACACTTACCTCTCGTTTAACAAAAGTCTTTACATTTCTTGCTGAACACATTTAAGAAGATAGACAAATTATGACGTGCAACCGACACTGTCATACTGCTGGTACAGCAAGTCAGAGATTTACAAGGCTCCTGAAAGACTAGACACATGTGAACAGTATTAATTAAAAAAGTTGCACCCAGTGGTTTCAGCAATAAAACAGGCAGAATTGGTTCCTAATATAGTACAAGTAACAATACACTGCCTTGGTCTTTCTTCTTGTGCCATTTTCTTCAGTTGTTTCCAGGACTTTATTATCTCTCTGAGCCAGAAATATTACTGAGCAAATGCTTTGTCAGCAAATTTGTCAGTAGGATTTAACTTAGTGACTGCCAGTATTTCCCCCCCCCCCCACAGGCTTTAAAAGAAAACCAATGTCTGCTGCTTATTATGAAAATGACATTTGCAGAAAACATACCAAAAATCAAAGTGTCCAAACAAAAAAGAGTTAATGATAATTCCTATGTCAAACATAAAGAGAATCATATCATAATATCCCTCACAAAAAACAGTTCCATTGGCATAATTATATGATTCTGCATTATCAGAAACACTGTGTTTACACATATATACATATTTCTTCAGTTTTTCATAAAGATTACATATTTCTATATCCAAAAAGCAGCAGGAGACTAAAAACATGACCTGCATAGGCTCTAAAATATTAAGGCATGTAGCCAAGATGCATTTTATTGTTGACCGGATTTTACAAAGGCGAAGCCTTGGTTAAATGGACACATTTCAAAAGCTGCCAGTCCACTTGGCACTCAGCTCTAAAATCAGGATTCCCTCTCAATGCTGCTGTTAGAGAACTTGGTACTGGTGTGAAATATCAATTAACTTAACTAATTTATTCTTCTTCTTGTTTAGAGTCAATTTGTATCATTTTCTGTTATCACAGTCTGGTGACTTATTAAAACTGTCTACTTCAACGGTCTGCAGTTTTGAGTGGACTTTTTCTGTCCCAGAACTATTTCCAAGTCTGCATTGTTGAGAGTTAAATCCTGATCAAGTCACAAGTGAAAAGGTTTGAACTTACAGGCTCAAAACTAATTTTCAAGCTCCCACATGGCAGTTGTACAGGAGCATTTAAAAAACCTTTTCCATTCTCACTGTAAGCGCAACACTTTCTTTTTTAGATTTCTAAATTATAGACAGGGATACCATATTCAATGTATTTATTTCTTATATTGAATCCCCCCCACCCCTGACACACACACGCTCACTCACTCCCAGTAGCCATTGATTAAGCCACCAGATTACGCTATCCCACTCCCAATTGTCTTCATCTTAAAGCAGTCTATAAAAGTAACAGAGGTGTGCTCCAACTTACCTAAAAACTCAGAAGTGTAAGTAATTCATACAGTTGGAAGAGAACCACAAGGCAGTGCTCAACCAGTACTTGTCTCAACTTGTTACAGCTTCCAGATGTTATTGGGGAAATCCAATAAAAATAACTAAATCTTGCAATGGAAGAACCTTGCAGCTGTCACAGGCAAGGTTGGGGTCAATTACATTTTTCAATTCCATCTCCAATTCCTTTTTAATTCCAATTCCAAGTCCTTCAAAGGAATTGGAAGTGATATTTTTGAAGAACCGCAAGTGCAGCCTGCCTCATTTGGCCACCAAACAAATATAATAAAAAAAATAAGGAAAACAAAACAAAAACCCAGACATAACATTACACAAATACAGAACTGTAGATTCAGCAATTCTGATCCTTATGGTAGTCTATGAACTGAGATATGAATATTTAGTACAGTACATTTTCCTGTTATTTTCTTGTTATTTATTTATTTATTTTTTAAATTACAGTATTTTAAACAGTGAATATATTTATAAGAGGTTGGAAAGCAAATATGAGCTTTTATTTTACTGACACCTAGCTTGCTAGGTATTCCTACTGAAAATATTACTGTGTACTACTACTCTGAGATTTGGCTTTATTGTCGCAGATTCTGCTTACCTGTCTCAACGGTTTGAAGTCTAACATTGGCAGTGTTTTCTGTGGCTCGTGATCCTGTTCAATCTGAGGACTGTTATTGCTATTTTCCCGGACTGAGCTGTTACTGCTGCGCTGATCCCCGCTGACACGGAATATCCATTCTTGTGTGCTGACTAGGCTCACCCTGCCGGCCTACCTTGCCTCCCTCCGGCTGCTACCTGTCGCCCGTTGTAGGATTACAGTCTGATATGACGTGGATCTTTGGCCTGATTCTGGCATTCTTTCCCTGCTGCTTCCTTGGACTGAGCTGCATCGGGAGACATCTCTACTCATCTGCCGATTCTGACATGGCTTTGAGGTACTCATCATCCGAATTGCTACGTCTTCAATACATTTCTCACTCTCTACCCATTGAATTACACACCATCTATAAACTTGGCCTACAGCGACGAACCAGATATCTCCATCGGGGTTCTGGTCGCAGCTTCACATATTGCCACCAGGCTAAAAGCAAGATCTGTTCGATTTGGTCTAAACAAAGCTCTATTGTGACGGAGTGCAATATCATACAACAGCGACGTGGTCCGTCTTTTAAATGTTTGCGCTACCTTTTAAAATCGTCATTGAACTGAGGTAAAGTTATTCATTCACCATCAATTACTGCTAATCTAGCGCTCTTTAATACACTGTCCCTGAACAATAAAGCTTTATCTTTGAATGACTATTCTGGAAAGGAAATTGGACATTCTTTGCTTAACTGAAACCTGGCATCTGCCTAATGAATACATTTTACTTAAACAGGCTACACCTCCTGGTTATGCCTATATTGAGAAATCCCGTGCCTCTGGCCGTGGTGGTGGCTTAACAGTTATCCATCGCATTGACCTCCATGTAAAAATGATCCCTGTACAAAATGTAACTTCATTTGAACGTCTGATTTTTATGTGCTGGTTATTCTTATTTACTGCCCACCTAAACACAATCTGGTGTTCTTAAATTAATTGTAAGAATTATTTACACCATGCTGAGTCCTCTGTTTCTCTCCTACTTGGTGACTTTAATGTACACGTTGATTCCCCTGACAAACTTTGCAGTTGACTTGTTAGCTGTTTTTGATTGTTTTGGTTTTATTCAGCACGTAGATTTTGCAATACACAATCAAGGTCATATAATTGATCTTGTATGCTGTACTGGTGTTGCAATTTCTAGACTCGATTGGATTGATCTGGTGCTTTCTGATCACAAGGCTATCTCCTTCAATATAGCTATTTCTCTTCCACCCCATCCTAGCAATCACTTTTCGTAACATTAAATCAGTTGACCCTGATAGTCTGTCTGGTCTATTCAATTGAGGAAGTTGTTGCTCACTATAATAATGCATTAACATCTATTTTTGATGATCTAGCCCCTCTTAAAACCCATATGGTCTCCTTCACTTACGCTTGCCCTTGGTACACTAAGAACTACGCTCCTTGAATTCCGCCCGTCGTCGTTTAGAACGACAGTGGAAGAAATCTGGTTTGACTGTCCATCCGCAGATTTATGAACACCAACAGGTGTCTATAGAGCTGCTCTTAATCAATGATCATCCTACTATTCCTCTATTATTGAGAGAGGGAGCGGAAACCCTAAAGCTCTTTTAACCACTTTTAATAAGCTGTTATAACCTGTCCATAATACTGCTTCCCCAGCATCGACTAACCAATGCAATATACAGTACCGTTCAAAAGTTTGGGGTCACTTAGAAATTTCCTTGTTTTTGAAAGAAAAGCAAATTTTTTGTCCATTAAAATAACATCAAATTGATCAGAAATACAGTTTAGACATTGTTAATGTTGTAAATGACTATTGTAGCTGGAAACGGCTGATTTGTAATGGAATATCTACATAGGCGAACAGAGGCCCATTATCAGCAACCATCAGTCCTGTGTTCCAATGGCACGTTGTGTTTGCTAATCCAAGTTTATCATTTTAAAAGGCTAATTGATCATTAGAAAACCCTTTTGCAATTATGTTAGCACAGCTGAAAACTGTTGTGCTGATTAAAGAAGCAATAAAACTGGCCTTCTTTAGACTAGTTGAGTATCTGGAGCATCAGCAATTGTGGGTTTGATTACAGGCTCAAAATGGCCAGAAACAAAGAACTTTCTTCTGAAACTTCGTCAGTCTATTCTTGTTCTGAGAAATGAAGGCTATTCCATGCAGAAATTGCCAAGAAACTGAAGATCTCGTGACAACGCTGTGTACTACTCCCTTTACAGAACAGCGCAAACTGGCTCTAACCAGAATAGAAAGAGGAGTGGGAGGCCCGGTGCACAACTGAGCAAGAGGACAAATACATTAGAGTGTCTAGTTTGAGAAACAGACGCCTCACAGGTCCTCAACTGGCAGCTTCATTAAATAGTGCACGCAGAAAACACCAGTCTCAACGTCAACAGTGAAGAGGCGACTCGGGATGCTGGCCTTCTAGGCAGAGCTGCAAAGAAAAGCCATATCTCAGACTGGCCAATAAAAAGAAAACATTAAGATGGGCAAAAGAACACAGACACTGGACAGAGGAAGATTGGAAAAAAGTGTTATGGACAGACGAATCTAAGTTTGAGGTGTTCGGATCACAAAGAAGAATATTCGTGAGACGCAGACCAAATGAAAAGATGCTGGAGGAGGAGTGCTTGATGCCATCTGTCAAGCATGGTGGAGGCAATGTGATGGTCTGGGGGTGCTTTGGTGGTGGTAAAGTGGGAGATTTGTTCAGGGTAAAAGGGATCTTGAAGAAGGAAGGCTATCACTCCATTTTGCAATGCTATGCCATACCCTGTGGACGGCGCTTGATTGGAGCCAATTTCCTCCTACAACAGGACAATGACCCAAAGCACAGCTCCAAACTATGCAAGAACTATTTAGGGAAGAAGCAGTCAGCTGGTATTCTGTCTATAATGGAGTGGCCAGCACAGTCACCGGATCTCAACCCTATTGAGCTGTTGTGGGAGCAGCTTGACCGTATGGTGCGTAAGAAGTGCCCATCAAGCCAATCCAACTTGTGGGAGGTGCTTCAGGAAGCATGGGGTGAAATCTTTTCAGATTACCTCAACAAATTGACAACTAGAATGCCAAAGGTCTGCAAGGCTGTAATTGCTGCAAATGGAGGATTCTTTGACGAAAGCAAAGTTTGAAGGACACAATTATTATTTCAATTAAAAATCATTATTTCTAACCTTGTCAATGACTATATTTCCTATTCATTTTGCTTTATTTGCTATTCAAACTCATTTCATGTATGTTTTCATGGAAAACAAGGAAATTTCTATGTGACCCCAAACTTTTGAACGGTAGTGTATATTTACAGTTTTTTCAGAATATGATAATAGAAGGTTGATAATAGCAATAATTAGCTACTCTCTTCTCCCTGTCCTGACTATACTGTTGTCAAGTCCTGTTTCACTGGTGTCTAGGTTATCTCACTTCTCTACTGTTGATGTTGCCTACATTTCTGAACTTGTTGGTAAAATGAGACCCACTACTTGCCTCCTGGATCATATCCCCACAATTCTAGTGAAGGCCTGCTTTTCAGCCTTAGGTCTGATTACTGCTATTACGCCAGTTTTAAAAAAGCCTGGTCTTGATCCTGACATTCTAAACAACTACCAGCCGATTTCCAATCTACCTTTTTTTTATCTAAGATCCTTGAGAGAGTACTCTAGTCTCAACTCCAAAATTATCTGCTGACTAATGAGTTATTCAAACATTTTCAATCCGGCTTCAGAGCTAGGCAAAGCACTGAAACAGCCTTGGTCAGAGTAGCTAACAATTTTTTTTATGACTGCAGATTCAGGAGACCTTAATACCTTCTTCTATTAGACCTCAGTGCAGCCTTTGAGACAGTCAATCATAACATATATACTGAAGGCATGGAAAAATTACTTGGCCTTACTGATACTGTTTTCAGCTGATTTAAGTCCTATCTGTCTGACAGACAACACTGTAACCCTTAAAAACTTCAACACAGATATTTCTTCAGTTATTCAGGGTGTCCCACAGGGCTCTGTTCTGGGCCCCTTACTCTTTTATATTTTCATGTTACCACTTGGCCAGATTATTAGACGCTTTGGCCTCAGGTACCATCTTTATGCTGATGACACATAATTGCATGTGTGCACGAAACCTGATACAAGCGCTGCTACCTCTGTACTGGTCAGCTGCCTTCGTGATATAAAAATCTGGATGCAACAGAGTTTTCTTTAACTAAACTGTGACAAAACAGAAATTATTTTAATCAGTTCCCAGTATCTTGTTCGCAGAGTTGACAATTTTAATTTGGATATTGACAATGTAAATGTATCTGCTTCCACTGTAGTATGTAACCTGGGCGTTATTTTTTATTCTTCTTTGACATTCGAAGCCCATATTAAAAATGTCACTAGAGTGTCCTTTTTCCATCTCCACAATACTGCATGGATAAGGCCTCTTTTATCTTTCTCTGATGCTGGGACTGATTCATGCTTTTATTACTTCTTGATTACTGCAATGCGCTTTTATCTGCTTTCACTCTGCTTTCATATATATATATATATATATATATATATATATATATATATATATATATATATATATATATATATATATATATATATATATATAGCAAAGAGAAGGTTAGGAATAGTCAACAACCATGGAAATAGCTGGGGATATTTCCGTGGATGTTAAATAATATAATGGTCAGTTGTTTTTGCCACAGGACAATAGTAAAAATATGAGATGGAAATGATATAACGATATGGCAGAAAAAGGGTTAAAAACAGTTCTGTGGGTTCCTGTTAGGTGACTGTAAAAGACTGCATTTCCCACAGAGATTAGCGCAGCTGGGGCGGGCCCGATAAAAGATGGCGCTGCTGTCATAGTAGAGAGAGCTGAGTCTGAGTTAAGGGAAGAGAAGTTAAGTTGGATTGTATTGCTGGTGAACCAGGAAACAAGGGTGCTCACGTTATGCACAGTAACCTGGAATAAAGAAAGCAAGAAAACAAAGGACGAAGCAGCTTTTATTTTCTTAACTCTCATGAAGAGAAACGTTTTACTTTATGTCCTTAGTTGTCTAAACTGCTAAATTTAGTAAATATTAACAAGTACAGTTTAGGAGCCCTGGTTGTACATATATATATATATATATATATATATATATATATATATATATATATATATATATATATATATACAGTACTGTGCAAAAGTTTTAGGCAGGTGTGAAAAAATGCTGTAAAGTAAGAATGCTTTCAAAAATAGACATGTTAATAGATTATATTTATCAATTAACTAAATGCAAAGTGAGTGAACAGAAGAAAAATCTAAATCAAATCCATATTTGGTGTGACCACCCTTTGCCTTCAAAACAGCATCAAGCATCAATTCTTCTAGATACACTTGCACACAGTTTTTGAAGGAACTCGGCAGGTAGGTTGGCCCAAACATCTTGGAGAACTAACCACAGTTCTTCTGTGGATTTAGGCAGCCTCAGTTGCTTCTCTCTTTTCATGTAATCCCAGACAGACTCGATGATGTTGAGATCAGGGCTCTGTGGGGGCCATACCATCACTTCCAGGACTCCTTGTTCTTCTTTACGCTGAAGATAGTTCTTAATGACTTTCGCTGTATGTTTGGGGTCGTTGTCATGTTGCAGAATAAATTTAGGGCCAATCAGATGCCTCCCTGATGGTATTGCATGATGGATAAGTATCTGCCTGTACTTCTCAGCATTGAGGAGACCATTAATTCTGACCAAATCCCCAACTCCATTTGCAGAAATGCAGCCCCAAACTTGCAAGGAACCTCCACCATGCTTCACTGTTGCCTGCAGACACTCATTCATGTACGCTCTCCAGCCCTTCGGCGAACAAACTGCCTTCTTCTACAGCCAAATATTTCAAATTTTGACTCATCAGTCCAGAGCACCTGCTGCCATTTTTCTGCACCCCAGTTCCTGTGTTTTCGTGCATAGTTGAGTCGCTTGGCCTTGTTTCCACATCTGAGGTATGGCTTTTTGGCCGCAAGTCTTCCATGAAGGCCACTTCTGACCAGACTTCTCCAGACAGTAGATGGGTGTACCAGGGTCCCACTGTTTTCTGCCAATTCTGAGCTGATGGCACTGCTGGACATCTTCCGATTGCAAAGGGAAGTAAGCATGATGTGTCTTTCATCTGCTGCAGTAAGTTTCCTTGGCCGACCACTGCGTCTACGGTCCTCAACGTTGCCCGTTTCTTTGTGCTTCTTCAAAGAGCTTGGACAGCACATCTGGAAACCCCTGTCTGCCTTGAAATTTCTGCCTGGGAGAGACCTTGCTGATGCAGTATAACTACCTTGTGTCTTGTTGCTGTGCTCAGTCTTGCCATGGTGTATGACTTTTGACAGTAAACTGTCTTCAGCAACCTCACCTTGTTAGCTGAGTTTGGCTGTTCCTCACCCAGTTTTATTCCTCCTACACAGCTGTTTCTGTTTCAGTTAATGATTGTGTTTCAACCTACATATTGAATTGATGATCATTAGCACCTGTTTGGTATAATTGTTTAATCATACACCTGACTATATGCCTACAAAATCCCTGACTGTGCAAGTGTACCTAGAAGAATTGATGCTGTTTTGAAGGCAAAGGGTGGTCACACCAAATATGGATTTGATTTAGATTTTTCTTCTGTTCACTCACTTTGCATTTAGTTAATTGATAAATATAATCTATTAACATGTCTATTTTTGAAAGCATTCTTACTTTACAGCATTTTTTCACACCTGCCTAAAACTTTTGCACAGTACTGTATATATATATATATATATATATATATATATATGCAATAAGGCCCAAAAGGCAGAGTCCGTATACGTCGAATATACGGTCGCATTGGGGCGTTATGAGGCACGAGACGAAGTCGAGTGTCTCCAACCCCCCGAGAAGTCTGTATATTCGACGTATACGGATGCCCTGAAGGGCCTTATTGCATTTATACTCCAGGTCAAACAGTGATTGTATTGTATTCAATTTAACTGACAAACATCACATGTATAATTAATATTATATAAACAACACATTTAGAACTTAACGTTCAGTGTCCATGCAGCAATAGGGTACTGGCAAGTTAAAATGCAAGTATGATCCGCTAGTGTGGAATGTGCATAAAAAGACAAGCACAATTCGGCCTATTGATATAGATTATGAATATGTATTTTAAATGTTTGCCCGCAATCACGCCTAATGTAGCCTAATAAAAACGCTTTTGTCATTAATAGGCCTATATGTATTACTGTATTTGCTTTTTTCATATTTCTGACTTTTGTGCCAGTGCTTTCAATATCCTCATTGTTTTTAATCAAATGTTCGTAATGATGATGTACAAGATGTCTGAGTTTGTCTTTACACCTTAAATTGTGAATTTCCATCCGCACTTATAGAGGCTTATTATAGGTTAGTCCTCATTGTCTGGCTTGGGATTAGGCGAAAACCATCTCAGCCGATCACAAATTTGAACAGAACCCTCAAATTCCTAAGAACAGAGTTTTGGTTCTTGAAGCAGAGAGTGTTCCAGTTATAACCTACTAAGATATGAGCACCAGTAAGCCACTTTACTCTGAGCTGAATTTGAATTTTAATGTTTTCCATTTAAATATATAAAGTTCAGTACCATGTCCAAATTCTCCATTACATTTTTCACATCCTGTCACCTTGCCTAGGGTTTTTTTTTTTTTTTTTAAACTAAGAGCATGTATTTTTCATCGGATTATGCACCAGTTACATGCATCACCCTTGGAAACGTTTTACTAGCTTGTCAGTTAAAGAAGAACACAGCACCATGTGGACCTTTCATTTCTAAAACTTTCTTGAGGGGCAAAATACTAGAATCATGGTATTTGTAATTCCTAAAAATCTACTTTATAAACAAACAGCAGCATCCAACCTAATGTCTGTATTTATTTGTTTTTTTAAAAAGATATAAAGACGACAAACTCCAAATCTCTGCTGATTTTTAGAACCAGGCATGTGTACATGCTTGTTGCAATATACAATAAAAATGTGTTTTTACTGCTTAAAGTGGTTGTGGATAAAAAAAATAAAAAAATCACAAAAAAGAGGTCTATCTGATACTTGTTTCAAGAAATCTCAGTTTGCTTGCCATATGTATAATTACACTGCAACTTGAGTGTAATTACTGCATAGTTAGACATGTAATGTAAAATGTAAAATTACCATTTCACTTTGGTAACAAATTCTAAGAAGCAGCACTCATCCCCAAACTTAGCGTGTCAGGATAAAAAGAAAAGAAAGAAAAAAGCTTCAACCGAGTCAAAGTGAAAATGTAATACAACCATAACATACAATACATTTTTAAAAGATAACCTTTGCGAATGTATTAGAGGTTCTTATGTCTCAGTATTGGGTTTGCTGCACAGCAGGATACATCCTCAGCTCAACCATCAAAAGAACAGCGCTGATAAGGTCAAAATGACCTTTTTGTTTTGTTTCGTTTCTTTTTTTTTTACTCCGTGCACCTCATTGAAAAAAAACAAAAAAAAAAAAAACCACACATCTATTTCTTTATGTCTAATAGATGCACATTAAGTGGCATATAAACTCCCCACAGTTCTGCTGCTTTGGAGTTGAGGCCTGAACACAGCTGGAAGGATCAATCATGACTACTCTATCAAAGGTGAATATTACAGGAGAAAGCTTCCAAACCTGTGGAGTCCTGCTGAGCAATACATAATTAAAATTACTGACATAAAAAAAAAACACACAAACTAAACAAGTTATTACAAAAAAGTATTATATTCATGTACTTTGGAAAGTTGATGATATGCCAATGTACTTTTCTTTAGGGAATCTTACAGTGAAATTATGAGTTAAATAGTTAAAAGAGAGCTCGCTGAATTTTTTTTTTTTGGTTACAATCAACACGTATTACTCAATTATTAATAATGCTAATTGATATATAAGTGTGACAGGATGGCTACACGGTGACGTCAGGCCAGATGCAGGAAGGAACAAAGACAAAAATACTGCAGGGCAAAAAGACGCGCCGTGCACCGTTTATTTATAAAACTCACAAATAAATAAAATATTTGAACAAAAAAACACTGCTCACCGAGCAAAAAAAAAAAAAGATAAACAAAAACAAATCACGAACACAAAACCCACATCAGGCTGAGCAAATTGCTTTCACTGATCCTATATACACACTACCGTTCAAAAGTTTGGGGTCACTTAGAAATTTCCTTGTTTTCGAAAGAAAAGCAAATTTTTTGTCCATTAAAATAACATCAAATTGATCAGAAATACAGTGTAGACATTGTTAATGTTGTAAATGACTATTGTAGCTGGAAACGGCTGATTTGTAATGGAATATCTACATAGGCGTACAGAGGCCCATTATCAGCAACCATCAGTCCTGTGTTCTAATGGCACGTTGTGTTTGCTAATCCAAGTTTATCATTTTAAAAGGCTAATTGATCATTAGAAAACCCTTTTGCAATTCTATTAGCACAGCTGAAAACTGTTGTGCTGATTAAAGAAGCAATAAAACTGGCCTTCTTTAGACTAGTTGAGTATCTGGAGCATCAGCAATTGTGGGTTTGATTACAGGCTCAAAATGGCCAGAAACAAAGAACTTTCTTCTGAAACTCGTCAGTCTATTCTTGTTCTGAGAAATGAAGGCTATTCCATGCGAGAAATTGCCAAGAAACTGAAGATCTCGTACAACGCTGTGTACTACTCCCTTCACAGAACAGCGCAAACTGGCTCTAACCAGAACAGAAAGAGGAGTGGGAGGCCCCGGTGCACAACTGAGCAAGAGGACAAATACATTAGAGTGTCTAGTTTGAGAAACAGACGCCTCACAGGTCCTCAGCTGGCAGCTTCATTAAATAGTACCCGCAAATCACCAGTCTCAACGTCAACAGTGAAGAGGTGACTCCGGGATGCTGGCCTTCTACGCAGAGTTGCAAAGAAAAAGCCATATCTCAGACTGGCCAATAAAAAGAAAACATTAAGATGGGCAAAAGAACACAGACACTGGACAGAGGAAGATTGGAAAAAAGTGTTATGGACAGACGAATCTAAGTTTGAGGTGTTCGGATCACAAAGAAGAACATTCGTGAGACGCAGACCAAATGAAAAGATGCTGGAGGAGGAGTGCTTGACGCCATCTGTCAAGCATGGTGGAGGCAATGTGATGGTCTGGGGGTGCTTTGGTGGTGGTAAAGTGGGAGATTTGTACAGGGTAAAAGGGATCTTGAAGAAGGAAGGCTATCACTCCATTTTGCAACGCCATACCATACCCTGTGGACGGCGCTTGATTGGAGCCAATTTCCTCCTACAACAGGACAATGACCCAAAGCACAGCTCCAAACTATGCAAGAACTATTTAGGGAAGAAGCTGTCAGCTGGTATTCTGTCTATAATGGAGTGGCCAGCACAGTCACCGGATCTCAACCCTATTGAGCTGTTGTGGGAGCAGCTTGACCGTATGGTACGTAAGAAGTGCCCATCAAGCCAATCCAACTTGTGGGAGGTGCTTCAGGAAGCATGGGGTGAAATCTTTTCAGATTACCTCAACAAATTGACAACTAGAATGCCAAAGGTCTGCAAGGCTGTAATTGCTGCAAATGGAGGATTCTTTGACGAAAGCAAAGTCTGAAGGACACAATTATTATTTCAATTAAAAATCATTATTTCTAACCTTGTCAATGACTATATTTCCTATTCAAACTCATTTCATGTATGTTTTCATGGAAAACAAGGAAATTTCTAAGTGACCCCAAACTTTTGAACGGTAGTGTATATATATATATATTAATTTTACTTTTAAACTCCTCTCTCGCTCCCGTTCCTCCTCTCGAACACCCACCTAGAGCATGGAGAACTATACAGGAGACCATCTCCCAATTAGCAACAATTAAACAATTAACTTGGGAGATGGTCACCTTCTGCACAAGGTTTTTAATGTGGATGGGGCTTCCCATCCACACTGATAAACAATACAAAATAATAACAAAACCCGGCTCTGCCATCATATTTATAAATAATTAAACCATAACAATAATGACAATAACAACAATAATAACTACAACAAAACAAATACAAAATAATAAATTGCACAGGGGCAGAGGGGTACCCCGTTCTATAAATAAATAAATACATGTACAGGGCTCCTCGCCCTGTTACAATAAGTAACCTCACAAAAATCACCACGTTAAGTAGAGTAATTGCAGCCATTTGAACAACATATTGCTAGAAATAAAATTATTACAATAAGAAAGGATCAACATTTTATTTTTACCCATTTGATTTGCCTTCTCTTCTACTCTCTCCTCTGCTAAACCCTCCTATTTCCAATCTATTATCCAATCCTCCACTAACAACCCCCGAAAACTATTCTCTACTTTCTCCTCCTTTTCTTTTCATTGTTAACATCCTGACTTTTTACACTTAAAACTTTGTTTCGAAGCTCTTTTCAAAATGTACTGCAGGGCAAAAAGACGCGCCGTGCACCGTAACGTCATATTGTTCCGAAGCCCGGAACTGATTCTACAATGAGGAAGATCAGGACAGTGAAGCTTTGGTAAGTAAAAGAACTCCAGCAAAGCGAGAATTGTATTGAACTATCTCTCTTTAAAAAAAACAACAAAAAAACAACAGTAGCAGAAAGTATACAGAAAATAAAAACAAGATGAAAATCTAATTAGCAGCATGGCATATAATAATCAAAATGGCTATGAAAAGTAATTTCTACATGTCAGAGTAACTTGTATCCATCATTCTTTTTATTAATATTGTTTTATTCAAACCAGTTGGCAACCACTCAGATTAAATATAGTAGACCTGCTCAAGACTTGCTAGCAACTTAAGTAATGACTTTTTCTTTTTTTATGTTTATTGGTCTACTGTGGGACATACTGCAACAAAGTTTCCACATGATTTCATCCAACTGTACTAAGAGATCTGGTGTGCTGAACCAACTTTATCCAGAAGCTGGTTGCCTTGTCTGTTTACTGGGATGCTCCACATACCAGCCAACTGACAATTATATAGCTTTATAGCCAGCAAGAAACATAACATGACAAAACTAAAAATTATAAAATATATTTGTTTTCAAATTCAATTTTACGCAATATAAAACTGCAGCATTAGCCATGGAAGCATCTAAATGTTACCGGAGATGGTTATTGCATTTTCTGCTTGTAGACCGTTAATGATATCTGGATTGACCACAAGTGGATGATGCTATTTATCCAGGATTTAATGACCTGAAATACACCTGTGACCTATTTACTATTTACATACAAAACTTGCTGATATGCTCATCAACTTATTAGCTATAGGGCTGCACCTGACCGCACAATATCAGTGTAATGCACAAACAAGTTTCAGAAATAATGTAAAAAATGTTACTTTACTGTTATGCAACACACATCTCTTGACTTTTTGTGGATTTTCAGAAATCCCGCAAATATTTATTCAATTTGCATGCCTTCCTTCAGCTACTGCTATCAGAGACAATGTTTATTAATCATCTACTATGGTTTTACTTGTGGTTGGTGGCTGGTGTTCATTTAAAATGATGTCGCCTCTATATAAAGATTACAATTTGTTAAAATCAATTATCTTGTACAATGTGTTTGTTTTTGTCATCTGTAATTAATTTAACACTGCTAAGGATAGCAGAGCGATTAAATATCTTAAGCTGTTAATGGTTATGCTTTACCTATCTCTGAGGATGGGAGAATGTCCTGGCTGCCTCACTGGAAAAGATAATTATCCACTGCATTCGTAAAAAAAAAACAAAAAAAAACCAAACACATTTTGCATTTTGCAAAAATAAACTCTCTTCAGGCCGACACCGACAAGGAGCAACAGTGACATCTAGTGCCTACATACAATATGTGTAACATTTTCAGTGCTTAAAAAAGAATAAATAAAATTGGAGCATATGGTGAGTAAAGTGTGACATGTGTTAAATAAGTTCAACAATTTAACTAATTCTCAGAGATGTGACTCTCTTCTTAGTTTGACTAGCCTGTTAGCGTGACTTTCTATTCTACTACATAAATTGCACTCTAACGAGAGGTGAGATTGTATTTGGGAGCTGTGTTAAAGACTAACTGCTATAGCAGCCACGAGAAAAGGATACCTTGTGTTGAAATACTGCAGTCACTCGTCTCACTTGCTTTATTTTTATAATTAAGCTAATTTTAAGGACTAGCTGTTAGTGCCTTTAGTAAATGTCAACATTTTGCTGCATTCTAAGAAATCACATCGCTATACACATTGTAATACACACACGCTGGGCTTTTCATGTCAATAATTATAAATTACTCACAACTGAACTGTAGGACTGCAAAAGAATACTTCAACAAAGAATTTAGAAGTACAAAAAATAAACCATTGAACAGCCTTGTACTCCACACTGTAAAACCGAAAGCAAAAATAAAAATAAATAAATAAATAAATAAATACTTTGTTTTGAAAGAAATAAAATGGTTTTGAAGGAACTCACAGGATAAGCTGCTGAGAACAGTACCTCGTGTTTGCAGACACTGAGCTGGAAAAGTTATCCACAAAGCACTAATAGTGCTGGCTCTGGAATTGAAGCTGATAAGGTGGGGATCTGACCATTGTCCAGGCACAGCAGGGAAGGTCTCCTTTTCCCTTAGGAAACTCAGCAGTTGCCTTCTGGGAGGACAACCATCTGACTGTACAGCTGGGATAGCCCTGTTTACCTAAAATGACCGGCTGTTGACAATGATGGGAGAGAGCATAATCTAATATGGAGCATTTAAAAGGTAAACTAAAGATCTGTTGATACACAGGATAAACATATTGTTACAGCTTAGTACTGTTGTTATCTGCCTTTGCAAAGGAGTGAAATTCCTCTCACCAGTTACAGCTAAACAAGTTCCATCTCAGCCAGCAATTGTTGCCATCTACATCATAGTGACTAACCAACGTACTGAATCTTCAATCAACTGACTGAAAACCTCACTAGTTTTCTGTCAGCCTAGATAGCAACCCCTAAACTGACAAAAACTGTTTTTTTGAGAGTGATTAACTAGGCTCAATATATATATATATATCAGTCACTGATGCAATAAGTCACATTAAGAACAGGAAGAAAGCAAAAATGCCTGGTAGGGTACAGGCTCCAATGTTTACTTTTTTAAAGCGTACCCTATAAATCCCAGAATAATTCTAACAGTATACGAGTATCAAGTTGCAGCTTTATAAAAGCGGTTTCACTTGCCTCTCAAAGTGACTCTGTTAACCACAAACAGGCAGAATGGGTGCTACTGTGAGCTCACACTCCTGCAAGCATGTGGAATACATTTCCTCTGGATTATCCTCTTTACTGCCACCTGTCATGGGTTTTCCCCCTTTCACGCTAGAAATGTGTGTGTGTTTTTTTTTTCTTCTTTTTTTTATAAATTTAGTCATTGCCAATTATTTTAATTATTTTCTCCCAATTTAGAATGGCCAATTATTTTTTAAGCTCAGAACACCGCTACCACCCCTGCGCTGACTCGGGAGGGCGAAGACGAACACACTGTCCTCCGAAGCGTGTGCCGTCAGCCGACCGCTTTTTTTCACACTGCGGACTCACCATGCAGCCACCCAAGAGCTACAGTGTCGGAGGACAACGCAGCTCTCGGGCAGCTTACAGGCAAGCCCACAAGCGCCTGGCCTGACTACAGGGGTCGCTGGTGCGCGGTGAGCCGAGGACACCCTGGCCGACGATCTAACCTCCCTCACCCGGCGATGCTCGGTCAATTGTGCACCGCCCCTGGGAGCTCCAGTCCACGGTAGGCTGTGGAATAGCCAGGACTCGAACTCACGACGTCCAGACTATAGAGCACATCCTGCACTTGACGTGGAGCGCCTTTACTGGATGCCCCACTCGGGAGCCCCCCAGAAATGTGTGTTTTTAAAGTTAAAATGGTGCATTCTTAGCCACTTCTCGTTAATAATAGAAATGGAGCATAATTGCATAAAACATTTTTTAAATATCTATTGTAACTGTTTATTATACAGGATCTTACCTAACAGGTTCTTTTGCATTTCTGTACTTCCATAAAAGTATTACAGTTGTTTCCTGCACAAGCAACTGTTGACTATGCTAAGGTCTCTCAGTTAATTGCACAACTTCACAGAAATAATCCTGTGGGCCACCGCAGTGAACAGCCAAACATCTGGTTTAACTGAATTCAATGGAGCTGCTGTCATGACCTTAAAATAAAAACACTGACTGAAGAGTTCAGTGTAAGGCAAGGTGCTATCACATTGGTCATGATACTAGCGGAATAATTGTGTGCAACTAGTGGAATAATTGTATGCAATGTGGGAAACTATTCTCAGTACTCAGTGGTGTTAGGATACTGAAAAAAAAAGTTTAATGTTTCATTGTATTCATTCATAGATAACGATGCCAATACGTCAGTCTAGCTCACCAGCAATTAAGCCACGGCGTCTGTCGAGTCAACTGCTCTGTTTTTAATATCTTTAACAATGACTGTGCTGTACAGATTACAGTGCCACGTATGAGACTCAATTCAACTTAAAATGTAACAATAAAACTCTTCAGTATTATCTTCAGTATTATCTTCTAGTGGGTTGGGAAAACTGAGTGTGTTGTTAGTTCCTAGACTGACATATTCGCATCATTATCTATAAATGAATACAATAAAACTTTCAACTTGCAGTATATCAATATCCTTAGCCGACTGGCTATAGTTTAACACGTTTCATGTTCAAACAGTCCGCTAGTATCATGACCAATGTGATAGCACCTTGCCTTTCACTGAACTCTTCAGTCAGTGTTTTTATTTTAGGATCATGACAGCAGCTATGACAGGACAAACATACATTTTATAGGTTGTAATATCATTGTCATTATCATTATCTTTTAATGGACTTGCTCCATTGAATTCAGTTAAACCAGATGCTTGGCTCATTTCTGTTTTTAAACCATTTCCGGTTTCGTTTCTTGTTCCACATCTGTATGTGTTTTTTTCTGGTTTGTATGTGTTTTTTCTTTCTAATGTTTCGCACTTCAGGGCCACCATAGTGCCTACCAGAGTTGGGGTCAATTTCTGTTTTTCAGTTCAAATTAACTTCCAATTCCTTTTAAAAACCGAGTCCGGATTCCAATTCCCTTTTAATCAATTCCAACACATCACTGATCAGAATTGCAATTAGTAGTATTCTGTTAAAAAGAGCTTTTCACAGTGCCAACAAATTACTTAAATTTAAGTCACCATAAGTCAGTTGAACAAATCACAACAATTACGTCTCTAAAATATAAATTCCAATTAATCTGAAGGAATTGGAATTGAAATTAGATTTGGGGATTGATTTTACAAAGGAATTGGAAGTGGAATTGAAAAACAGGAAGTGACCCTAAGGAAGTAACCAGGAAGTGACCCTGGTGCATGCCATATGAGGCCTGACATGCTACAGTGCTACTTTGGTTACAAAACTGAAATACCCAAGTGTTAACCAGGAAACCCCTGCTCTTTTAATTTCCTAATAAAGTACATTACGGTTAGAAACACAATCTTTCTATGCACTCCAGGAACTGAGCTACATTCATACTATTCCCCAAAATGCAAGTTAATATCATGAGAAGACTTGGTTAATAAAGTAACTACTGCAGGCCATGCAACCATGTGACCTTTAACTTCATTTATTGAACTTGAACTCTAGATATAGCTTGCTATAATGCTATTCAGAGTTTGACCTTTACATGTATCTACTAAGGGAGCTAAGGAATAACTATTTAATTATGCATAAAGCCACTACTGTATATTTATCTCTTTTCTGTAGTGCAAGATAAACTCACATGGCCTAAAGCAAAATCATTCTGAGCTACTTAGTCATCAACTTCTAGTCATCCATGTTTAACAAATATCTATCAATATATAGCTATTTTCCATTTGCTAGAAACTTGTGTTGACTTATTACAAAGAACATTTTGCATTTGTAAAAAGAATGTGCATTCCTAAATGGTCTTTGTTTCTTTCGCTGAATACAGTATACATCTTTCACATGATAACTATGTATTTACTTTTAAACATTGTGACAGCTGTAGAGGCTGTGACATTAAAAATGTAGTTAAAATTAACAAACATGGGCAGTCCTCACTATATAATTTAAAACTGACATATTCATTCACTATACCTCTCATTAGGAATACAAATTACAGGCACAACAAATATCAAACATTTCACTGTGAGTGTAGGCAGTGGTAGGACAAAAAACAAAAAAAAGAAAAGAAATGCTTGACACGACATTGTTAATAGTCCTTAGTTTTTTTTTTAGTAATATGTTTAAGTGAGTAAATCAACAAGCAATGTACAATCAATGTCAAATGACAAAGCAGCAAGGAGAGTAGCCACACATGTAAAAGTTTCACTGTATTTTGCAGTTTTCCCATGCTTTTCCCATGGTTAAACTAAACATTCACCATAGTTTACCATGTTTATTATTATGCTTTACCATACCTTGCAGTGCTTTGCAATGCTTTCACTATGCTTTATTACACTTTGCTAAGTTTTTACTATGGTAAACTTTTATAAGGGCAGTGCAGTGACCATAACTTATTTTTCTCCTGTCGTGAACAAAGCAACATGTCATGTGATAAGGTCAGAGATCTGACTGGATATCACCCAAACTGGTCACTTGAAAATAGGTGGTGTGCATTTGCTGTAGGCAATTGTGCCATAGAAAAACAACAGCACAGGCCTTTCTGCTAATATGATGTAAACACTAATTTGCTTACTATCAAATAAGAAGCAGGGTCAAATCACAGAGCCACTCCTTGACAATAAATTTGGTGGGCGTCGGTTTGGTTGCATTTTTATGAATGTGGTTCATTTGGGTTTGAGAAAATCATGTTGAATCATAACTCTTTCTAATTTACTGTCCAATCCCTGCTTACCAGGCAAATCCTGGTTAGACCCGGGGTATTTTCTTTGCTAATAATCCGCTAATCCTGTCTGGCACATGGCGGTCACAGCAAATATTCCAAAAATAAGCTTGGACAAACAGGAAATGCTAAACTGTGTGTTGGAACTGGATGCAGCCCACATCATTTGGTGAAATAAATAAAACAAAAAAGTATATACCTTATTCACTTACACAGATCAAATACAAAATGCTGGAGTATATCTTACCTTGCAGACTGTATCTGTGTCCCAAGGCAAAATCGTCTGCAGGTCTATGAGCTCACAGGATACTCCAAGCTTTTCTTGGGCCATATTTGCCACCTCTCTCATAACATGAACCTGTTAAAAAAATAAAAATAAAAATAAATAAATAAATAAAATAACGTATTAAAATAATGTATTATCCAGAAGAGCTGTGGTATATCACTCACTGCAAATGGAAAAACCATATCATAATCAAACATTCTGTCAAGATGTACCAGGTTCCCTAAAGTCACAATAATAAATAGCCCTTTTAAAAAAAAAAAAAAACCTGCTGATGCACAGCTAGCCTGTGGTGACATTGCGGTTCACTATATTAAGCTGCAGTTTCAGACACGCATGCTTCTTCCATCTACAGCAAATTCATCAAATGCAGCTATTTGTCTGATACAAGCCCACAACACAGGATATTTTAAAGAAAACAAGGACATTCTGCAGGACTGTGACGTTTAACGGCCGCCATCTTGGTATGGGAAAATGGTGAGAGTGCGCCATGTTCTGCCCTCTTCTCAGCCTACATTATGAACACCTGGCCAGAGGGCTATAGGTGTTGGACTGATTACATGGAGAAGCTTTGAGTTCTAAAGGGAACACATTGTTTTATAGCCTTCAGTTAGAGTAGATCAAAGGGGGACTTGTTGCCAACAGAGTGCTGTTTATGTTTGCTTACTTGACTGCTGTGTTTTGTATTGCAGAGAAAAGGATAGAGAAAAGACTGAGAAAAGGATACCTGTGGACTTGACTTCTGAAAGGCTTTTGCAGTCCCCCTTTTATTTGTAAATATTGTAAATAAGCATGCACTGCTTGTTTAACTTCTAAACCACATTTTTGAGTTTCATTCCCACACTACCAGGACAGCAATACAAAATATTTCTACAGAGGAAATGAATTACTACTCAAAGCCAAAATTATAAACGCAAATTAATGCTCGTCTGTTTTTTCACTTGTTGATACAAAACAGATTTCTTTTTTAACAAGAACTTAAACCCTCCTGCTAGAACTTTCTGTAGCTGTTTCAGCCGTTAATGATTTCATGCTTTAAATCAGGGCTCCAGACTGTGACTAAAATGGTTGCAAATGCAAGAGACACTTTTTTTGCCAACTGTCTTTTTGAGTTTATGCACCATTGGTGTGAGTAACCCCAAAAATGCTCACCCTTTACAAATGTGTGTCAATATTTATGCGCTATGATGACAGTCAGTAAATAAAAATTAAATACATTTTAAAAAGCTGGTATATCACATGTCTTAAACTGGAGTGCAATAGTAAGAATCTGATCAAATACAAATGTCTGGAAGTCTAGAGGTGTTGTATTAACACCAGCAGAAAGTGAAATATGGTAACCCCAGTTTCATGCAGCAGGGGGGATGGTGACTAAATGTGTGAGAGCGCTGTTGTGTAAAAATGTACCTTAAAACAGCTTTCAAGAAATCGAACAAGAACGAAAAACAAGACAAATAAAAATGCAGTAAGGGTTACATAAGAAAGTTTACAAACGAGAGGAGGCCATTCAGCCCATCTTGCTCGTTTGGTTGTTAGTAGCTTATTGATCCCAGAATCTCATCAAGCAGCTTCTTGAAGGATCCCAGGGTGTCAGCTTCAACAACATTACTGGGGAGTTGGTTCCAGACCCTCACAATTCCTCCTATTTTCTGATCTGAATGCTCCTTTATCTAATCTCCATTTGTTTCTTTTTTCAGGTCAAAAAAGTCCCCTGGGTCGACATTGTCTATACCTTTTAGGATTTTGAATGTTTGAATCTGCATACGACATGCCTTTTAATCCCAGGATTATTCTGGTTGCTCTACTTTGCACTCTTTCTAGAGCAGCAATATCCTTTTTGTAACGAGGTGACCAGAACTGAACACAATATTCTAGGTGAGGTCTTACTAATGCATTGTAAAGTTTTAACATTACTTCCCTTGATTTAAATTCAACACTTTTCACAATATATCTGAGAATTTTGTTGGCCTTTTTTATAGCTTCCCCACATTGTCTAGATGAAGACAATTCTGAGTCAACATAAACTCCTTGGTCTTCTTCATAGATTTAAGCAAGTTAAGCAAGTTTAACCAAGTTAAACCCTGCCGGACCGGGCATTTAACCTGCTCCTATCATCTTAACCAACATCAATCGATTCCTCCTTGCCAGCTTCATAATAAAAAAAAAAAAAAACATATTTTAGCACTTACAGGCTAGTTAATTATTATCATTATTATTAATTAAAATGCGTAACACAGTCTATTATATATATATACAGTCTATATATATATATATATATATATATATACAGTACTGTGCAAAAGTTTTAGGCAGGTGTGAAAAAATGCTGTAAAGTAAGAATGCTTTCAAAAATAGACATGTTAATAGATTATATTTATCAATTAACTAAATGCAAAGTGAGTGAACAGAAGAAAAATCTAAATCAAATCCATATTTGGTGTGACCACCCTTTTCCTTTAAAACAGCATCAAGCATCAATTCTTCTAGGTACACTTGCACACAGTTTTTGAAGGAACTCGGCAGGTAGGTTGGCCCAAACATCTTGGAGAACTAACCACAGTTCTTCTGTGGATTTAGGCAGCCTCAGTTGCTTATCTCTCTTCATGTAATCCCAGACAGACTCGATGATGTTGAGATCAGGGCTCTGTGGGGGCCATACCATCACTTCCAGGACTCCTTGTTCTTCTTTACGCTGAAGATAGTTCTTAATGACTTTCGCTGTATGTTTGGGGTCGTTGTCATGCTGCAGAATAAATTTGGGGCCAATCAGATGCCTCCCTGATGGTATTGCATGATGGATAAGTATCTGCCTGTACTTCTCAGCATTGAGGAGACCATTAATTCTGACCAAATCCCCAACACCATTTGCAGAAATGCAGCCCCAAACTTGCAAGGAACCTCCACCATGCTTCACTGTTGCCTGCTCATTCGTGTACCGCTCTCCAGCCCTTCGGCGAACAAACTGCCTTCTGCTACAGCCAAATATTTCAAATTTTGACTCATCAGTCCAGAGCACCTGCTGCCATTTTTCTGCACCCCAGTTCCTGTGTTTTCGTGCATAGTTGAGTCGCTTGGCCTTGTTTCCACGTCGGAGGTATGGCTTTTTGGCCACAAGTCTTCCATGAAGGCCACTTCTGACCAGACTTCTCCGACAGTAGATGGGTGTACCAGGGTCCCACTGTTTTCTGCCAGTTCTGAGCTGATGGCACTGCTGGACATCTTCCGATTGTGAAGGGAAGTAAGCATGATGTGTCTTTCATCTGCTGCAGTAAGTTTCCTGGTCGACCACTGCGCTCTCACGGTCCTCGACGTTGCCCATTTCTTTGTGCTTCTTCAAAAGAGCTTGGACAGCACATCTGGAAACCCCTGTCTGCCTTGAAATTTCTGCCTGGGAGAGACCTTGCTGATGCAGTATAACTACCTTGTGTCTTGTTGCTGTGCTCAGTCTTGCCATGGTGTATGACGTTTGACAGTAAACTGTCTTCAGCAACCTCACCTTGTTAGCTGAGTTTGGCTGTTCCTCACCCAGTTTTATTCCTCCTACACAGCTGTTTCTGTTTCAGTTAATGATTGTGTTTCAACCTACATATTGAATTGATGATCATTAGCACCTGTTTGGTATAATTGTTATACACCTGACTATATGCCTACAAAATCCCTGACTTTGTGCAAGTGTACCTAGAAGAATTGATGCTGTTTTGAAGGCAAAGGGTGGTCACACCAAATATGGATTTGATTTAGATTTTTCTTCTGTTCACTCACTTTGCATTTAGTTAATTGATAAATATAATCTATTAACATGTCTATTTTTGAAAGCATTCTTACTTTACAGCATTTTTCACACCTGCCTAAAACTTTTGCACAGTACTGTATATATATATATATATATATATATATATATATATATATATATATATATATATATATATATATATATATATATATATATATATATTTTTAACTTGGTCCTGCTTTTACCCATTCCTGTGTATTTACACACAAATATCTTTCTATATATATATACATATATATATATATACATATATATATACATACATATATATATATATATATATATATATATATATATATATATATATATATATATATATATATATATATATATATATATATATATATATATATACACACACACACACACACACACCTTACATGATATTAAGGACAAAGCGCAGGGAAATTATATTGTATTAATATGGACTGTGATCGTCACACAGTTCCACAGCACAGTGATTGACAGGTTGTTCCTCCTATCAGTGATGTGGAACCCCTTTTCCTATGTACCTACCCATTCCGGTTTGAAGTTAATGTTGCAGCGTTTTCCTTAATGTCGCTATGGCCTTCCTTAATGTTGTTGTGTTTTTCTTAATGTTGCAGCGTTTTCCTTAATGTCATTGTGTTTTCCTTAATGTCATTGTGTTTTTCTTAATGTCGTTGTGTTTTCCTTAATGTTGCAGCGTTTTCCTTAATGTTGTTGTGTTTTACTTAATGTTGCTGTGTTTTGCACTTCAGGGCCACCGTAGGTTCCCGTACCAAGTTGAAAATAGTTTTCTTTATGAACTCCAATAAACTAATTGTCGTCTTTCGCCAGTCAAATTGTTGGGTGCGTAAAAGTTTTGAGTCAACACAAACAGTTTTTTCGTCTACTGCTTCTACTTTAGCAGCCACATATATATCCCAGATATAATATATTTGTTTATTGTTTACGGTCAGGAGTTTGACAATTATTTAATTGTGCATTACCTTCCCTAGTTAGATGATGAGCTGATATCTCTTCAGCAAAAAAAGCAGGCATGGCAATTTAAGACGTTACTTAAATTGAAAAACAGTTAATGTATTGTGAGTTTTGTACTGGTCACCTGTTGCAGGGAAAAGGGAGTTTATTTCTCAAACTGAGCATTTGAAGATCGGTGAAAGCAGAAAGCATAGAAATATTTGGGACAACAGTAACCGAGCAATGTGCTACTGAAGTAACTCATGAGCACAAAAAAAAACATTAAAAAAAAAAAAAAAAAAACACATTAAGGGAATTAAAAATGAAATTTAATGCAGCTTACTTGATGCAGTAGAAAACCGCCATTCACCATTCTGTTCACAGAAATATATGACAATATGCTTGCAAAATATATGAATAAACATGCTGTTTTCATTGTAGTCATCAGCTGCATTAGAGTCCTGCGCGGGTCCGATTTTTGCGACCCGCTATTACAGGACCCGACCCAAACCCGCTGCAGCACCGTCTTCATACCCGCGACCCGACCCGCTTTAATAAGACCTGCAACCCAACCCAAACCCGCAAGTGTTTGTCCTTTACCTACTGCCTGTGTCGACTGACTCTCTCACACTCTCACATTCACACAGAGATACCTCTACCATTCTCTAAGGATTGAGTTTACACAAGGCTATACAGTACAATAGCTTTCTCTAGTGGTCTGCATATATTTTAACACTACATTTTATCACTACTTACTTTACTATAAAATACCTGTCTCTTCTTTTCGTGCCACCAGTTGAAAGGGAGCTACACCTGTGCTTTTGCAGAGATAATGTACCAGTTTAGTGGCTGTCGTTCACAAAAACATAATGACAGATTTTACAAGCAACAAATCCAGTCACATGTTCATTATTTTCATTCGCTATGATTCCAAAATAATTCCACACTTCTGATTCATCTCTCGAACTAATATCCACTACATGACATAAACCCTGCGCTTTCTTTTGTTTCACCTCGTTCACAAACATTTTTAATATCACCAATCAGACGTGATAAAAAGATCTTGCGACATATCATACAAGCAAGAACAACACTGCTTAGTCAGCTGACTCCTCCCTAATCGCCTCCTGCTTTAGTGCAGGAAATACCAATACATTTACATTCTAATACGTTATTCACTCAGTAATTGTATAATTTTAAAGTCTGTTTCAAAGCTCATTTCAAAATGTCTGCTGGAGTGCACTAGGGTTTGAGATCTGCCCTCTAAATCACTGCAGGAAGAGCAATACATTTAAAACAAAACAAATTAAAAAACATAACATGTGCTCTGGCTTTTCTGATCCGTACTACATCATGGATCATTACTGCTGTGTTACCTGTTTGACAATGTGGGCAATAATCCTTATATTATCAGTCCACTGAAGCAGACATTTTGAAAAGACATTTGAAAGAGTTTAAAAGTTAGAAGTGTAAAAAGTCAGGATGTTAACAATGAAAAGAAGAATTACATTATTTAAACAGTTGTAGCAACATGTGGGGACATGTAACGCTATATTTTCGGAACCTCTCTACTTACTCTTTAAGCTAAGGTAAGATCACTACAGACCTGTTTATTAAAGCAAGGCGCTTCAAATGACTGTATAAATAGCAAGAGCCCCTTCATAGGAGCGCAAATTCATATCTGGCATATCGAGTTTTAAAAGTTCTTAACAGTTCCAAACAGTATTTCAAATACAAAACATATTAAAATGATTGAGCCATTTCTTCCACCCAGGGAAGTTAATTAGCACATACATAAACCCTGCATTCAATATCAGATAGCTTAACTTCAAGACTCAACAGTTCCCACAACAAACACTCTTTATAATGTTATTATGATAAATGGTATATAAATTTACAGGGATTTATCTTCCAATGACTACTGCCTCCAAGGGCCTGGGCTGAATTCAGGAAACCCAGATGGCAGACGCATTAGTAGAAAGCTGGACACACAGCTGGTTTACTGTTTTTATTGTGACTGAAGCAGTATTAAAAAACTCTCATTGTCTCGCATATTTCAGGAGCACCAAAAGAAAAGTGAGCTGAATAAACACAAAAAAGCACAAACGGGGGGGAAAAAACAACAACAACAAAAAAAACAAATTTTGAAATTCTTTTTTGTGAATGTTGTCACAAAGACGGCCGACAGTGGGTGACGTCAGACCAGAAACAGGAAGTAATACACAACAGACAGTGAGGTTGGTGAAGCTGAGCACTTGGTTGTGCTCAGCATTTAATAAACAAAATAATAGAACACAAAAACAACACACGGCACTTACGCCAAAATAAACAGACAAACAAACACGGTGAGTACAAACAACTATCAATTTACTTTACTTTAATTTACTCCTTCTCCACACCCGTTCTCCACTCTCGAACACCCAACCCTGAGTGAATGAAACGTGCATCTATTTATACTGTTGTGCTGGGATTCAATTACTAATTAATTATTCACTTGAATCCCAGCACGTGAATTAATTACGTGCAACCTCGTGCTCACATATTAAATACTTTAAATGCACGTGCAGTGATGTGCAATCCCGTGCCTAAATACAATTACATCTTAAATAACTCGTGCTGCACACACCCATTTATATCCCGTGCAGCCATCTCTATACACCAACATTTAACACACCACACACACGATACAACATGTAACACACACATGCACACAGGGGCGGGGCACATTGCCACATATACCCCCCCTTGTGCGCAGCACACATGGCCTCAACGGCCACCTCCCCCCTTAAAAACCCAGCAGTCCAGGACAGTCTCGGGCTGGGAAGGGAGGCTTCAGTGGGCCCATGGCTGGCAATGCTGTCAGCACCCCTGCCGGTAGTGGCACGGCTGACAGCATGCTGGTCCACTCCTGCAGCGAAATTGCTGCGGGGATGCTGGTCTCCTGACCTCTGCCCCTTTCTTCAGTAGCGGTAGCTCCCTCCTGTGGGGCTCCGCCACAAGAACTCCTGCAGCGAAACTGCTGCTGGGGAAAGTGGTCTCCCTGACCTCTCCCCTGTCTTTGTCGCCGGTAGCTCCCCTTTCTGGGGCTCCGGCCCCGCATCTCTGTGGTGGAGGTGCGGGAAGCAGAGACAGCTCCTGCTGTTCTGCTCCTGGCAGTGGCGGAGGCAAAGGCAGCTCCTGCTCCTCTGCTCCTGGCGGAGGTAGAGGCAGCTCCTGCTCCTCTGCTCCTGGCAGTGGCAGAGGCAGCAGGTATTCACCCTCTGCTGGTGGAGTTGGGAGGGCAAGCAGTCCTCCCACGACAATGAAGGTGGAACCAGCAGGTATTCACCTTCTGCTGGTGGAGGTGGGAGGGGCAAGCAGTCCTCCCACGACAAAGCGGCGGAACCAGCAGGTACTCACCCTCTGCTGGTGGAGGAGGCAGAGGCAGCTCCTGCTGCTCTGCTCCTGGTGGAAGCGGTTGAGGTGGTGGAGGCAGAGGCAGCTCCTGCTGCTCTGCTCCTTGCGGTGGAGGCAGAGGCAGCTCCTGCTGCTCTGCTCTTGGAGGTGGCGGAGGCAGAGGCAGCTCCTGCTCCTCTGCTCCTAGTGGAGGAAGCGGTGGAGGTGGGAGCAGCGTGTAGTCTCCTGGCGATGGAGGTGCGAGCAGCGTGTAGTCTCCTGGCGATGGCGGTGCGAGCAGCGTGTGGTCTCCTACTGTTGCAGGGGACTGGTGCGGCTCCGCCTCTCTTCCAGGGGACTGGTGCGGCTCTCCCGCTCTTGCAGGGGACTGTGGTGGAGGCAGAGGCAGCTCCTGTTCCTCTCCTCCGGTGGTGACAGTGGGGAAGTGATACCAGCAGACGTTCACACTCTGCTGGTGGATGGGAACCCAGCAGGCATTCACCCTCTGCTGGGGACACGGGACAGCAGGCATTCTTCCTCTGCTGGTGGACACGGGGACAGCAGGCATTCTTCCTCTGCTGGTGGAGGTGGAACCAGCAGGCATTCTCCCTCTGCTGGCAGCTTGGGTCCTAGGGCTGTGGAAGCCCGACTTCCCTCTCTTTGGGCTGTGGACGCACCGACTCCTCCCTTTTGGGCTGTGGACGACCGACTCCTCCCTTTTGGGCTGTGGACGCACCGACTCCTCCCTTTTGGGCTGTGGACGCACCGACTCCTCCCTTTGGGCTGTGGACGCACCGACTCCCCCTCTTGGGCTGTGGACGCACCGACTCCTCCCTCTTGGGCTGTGGGACGCCGGGCTCCCCCACTCAGGCGTAGGGACGTTCGGGCTCCTCCCACTCAGGCGTAGGACGTTCGGGCTCCTCCCACTCAGGCGTGGGACGTTCGGGCTCCTCCCACTCAGGCGTAGGACGCTGGGCTCCTCCCACTCAGGCGTAGGACGTTCGGGCTCCTCCCCAATCTCTAGGAAGGTGCAGCTGGCCATGAATCCTCCTGCTGGAGATCCTGCTACCTGGGCTGCTGTTCCACTTATAGCTGCCTCCAGGTAGCTGAGGACCAACTCCACACCTTCCTCCAGGGAGTTTGGGGTGTGTTCCCCTCATACGCCTCCCATCTCTCCCTGTCCATCAGCCACAGGATCCGGATGGCTATGGGCATAGACTGGGCCTCCAGCCCAGCATTTTCCAGGACCCAGTCCCGCAGTTTGATGGCGTCTTCTGCCATTGTCATTTTTTTTTTTTTTCCCGTTTTTTTAAACAACAAATTGCGGTTCCTGCTCTGGTCTCGTGCCTAGGAGGCGCTGGTAATCCCACGATGACACCACGTGTCACAAAGACGGCCGACAGTGGGTGACGTCAGACCAGAAACAGGAAGTAATACACAACAGACAGTGAGGTTGGTGAAGCTGAGCACTTGGTTGTGCTCAGCATTTAATAAACAAAATAAAAGAACACAAAAACAGCACATGGCACTTACGCCAAAATAAACAGACAAACAAACACGGTGAGTACAAACAACTATCAATTTACTTTACTTTACTTTAATTTACTCCTTCTCCACACCCGTTCTCCACTCTCGAACACCCAACCCCGAGTGAATGAAACGTGCATCTATTTATACTGTTGTGCTGGGATTCAATTACTAATTAATTATTCACTTGAATCCCAGCACGTGAATTAATTACGTGCAACCTCGTGCTCACATATTAAATACTTTAAATGCACGTGCAGTGATGTGCAATCCCGTGCCTAAATACAATTACATCTTAAATAACTCGTGCTGCACACACCCATTTATATCCCGTGCAGACATCTCTATACACCAACATTTAACACACCACACGCAACATACAACATGTAACACACACATGCACACAGGGGCGGGGCACATTGCCACAACGTTAATGGAGTAATTCACAGGGGATGTCACTAACTTACACTGACTCACCATTATTTCTGTCCTTTTGCCTCTAGATGTACATAAACTAAATGCCTTCCCCGGTGTTATCCCCTCACAGGGATGCTTAAAGACCTGAGGAGTGCAGGGATTTTACCTTCAACTCACTTTGGCTTTATTAAAAGGGCTCAACCATAGACTAGGAAGTGGGGCATTGGAGGCCTATTTAGCACAAAACAGCGATGTAGCAAGCAATGCTACTGTACGGTTCTTCAGACTATTCAAAGCTCCCAGCAATTCCTTTGCGGTCTTACAGGTTTTACACTGCTATGCAATGGGAATCTTATTCGTATCCCTGTCTTCTCTTAGATAAAGTATATTCAGCAGCTGAATTGCATTATCTTTACATTAAATTAGGAAGAACTAACACTGCTTTACTTTATACAAATAAATATAATTATGGTTGCAATTTCCCACTCAATGTTTTGACTGCTGTGTCACTATGCAGAAACCTGATTAGTTTATTAGGATTATTATCATTTTAATTATTATTATTGTAGATGCACCTGTTATTCATAGGAACTGTGTTCATACCAGTGTAACAGGACAATATGGGGTCAATATGTCGTGAACGTTCACCTACTCTCAATGGAGAGGGAACAAGATGACAGCTTGATATTTGTTATCACTTAATATGATAGTTTGATATTTGCTGACACTTAACGTCTGTTTAAGGACTAACTTTTTTGAGACAAATGTATAATTATAAGTTGTTTCTGTCTGTAGTTCCAGGGTGAGATTAAGGTAATTATGTGTGGAGCAAGGGCTTTACCTGGCAACTGGTAACACTAAATAATCAAATGTAATGTCAATATAAATGTTCTCCGAGACCTTTCATACATCATAAATGAATGATTGAATTTAAGCTGACCTACTACGTAATCTATGGTAAGTGTAACAGGTATACACATTAATAAATAATTAAAATAACCTTGTTTAGGTAACACCTGGAATCCACATTAACAAAACATGTCATCTTAACATGCCTTCCTGGAAAACTATATTTATAATATGCACAACAAAGCTAGTGGGGAACAAATACTCCACAGTGATCTGCGCAAATGAGGACACAAAATAAATAAAATACATTTTATTGAGAAAATTATATCTGGCATGACCGCAGGAATCATTTGTGTGAAATGCAGAACCCTGCTGAGCCCCAAGCCCCCAGAAGGAAATCTGGAAGCTTCATATAGCTTAATATTATTGATTCTTCCTCCCTGGTGATATAAATGCCACATTACTTTGCACAGCATGCCCGAGTCTCTCTTCTCTGCTGCTCCACACCAATGAGGCCCCAAGGAAATGTATTTCTGAAGTAGAAGCATTAATAGGCCCCATGTGAAGTTCAAAGAAGCTGTACTGACCTGAGTGCCCCAGGCAACAAGTGTAACATCGCTTCCCTCTTGCAATACCTCAGCTTGAGACAGGGGGGTGTAGTACGGTTCCACAGGGACTTGTTCAACTAAACATAGAAAAAAGAAAAATAGAAAAATAAAAATGGTTTTGCTTAAAGTGTTACAGAACGCCCTACAAAGTTTACAAGAATCGCATTGCATTACCTTTGCTGGTGTCACGTGTTGTCCATGTCGCAGTTTTATATTTGTAAACATATTGCCATCACTTTTGAAATTTGTAGTCACACATCATGGATCATAAAACAACTGGGCAATACATTTCTCAACATTTTTGATCCTTAGAAGACAAAATCTCACTCTCCTGGAGAATGTTCCAGAGTAAAAGTTTTAAAAAAGTAATGCCATAGTTTAATTTACCTATGATGTGTGAATAAAAATATATCAAAACTAAAAAAATATATAAATAAATTAAAATGGGAATATCTTAGATAAAAATATCTACGATGTGGACAACACGGAATAAAGCAAGCATAAAGTAAAATGTTTCTTGTAAACATGAGTTGACGGAAAAGTAAATCTGATTATGTTTAGCATATAAGAACATAAGAAAAGTTTTAAACACTGTATCAGTGCTTGTCCTGTTTGTAGTAGCTGATTGATCACAGAACTTTGTGAAGTCGGTTCCTAAAGGAGCTCAATGATATAAAAGCTTGGCTGGTAGATATAAGAACATAAGAAAGTTTACAAACAAGAGGAGGCCATTCGGCCCATCTTGCTCGTTTGGTTGTTAGTAGCTTATTGATCCCAGAAGCTCATCAAGCAGCTTCTTGAAGGATCCCAGGGTGTCAGCTTCAACAACATTACTGGGGAGTTTCCTTCACTTTTCTTAGAGCACATATTCATACTGAAAGTATTTTGATCTCGGGAATATGTTGAGCACTGCTATGTGCTCTGGGTTCTGTTGTAATGTCAAGCAACTGGAAAAAACCATATTGTTTTTTGAATGTTTTTCCTCATAAAAAAGTGTAGCAGTATACACCTGGCAGTGTCTATAGCCTCTCCATGGACACAGCAGTGTGACACTCCAGTTTGCGTCGTTGGTTTTACCAATCAAACCTTATTCTCCTCCCCAGTGAATGAAATACTGGCAACAAGGGATATAGTGGAAGCATGCTTACATTTTTGCATATATCTAAAACACTGCTTTTCCAAATGTGTTTAAACTTGGTACTAACATTTAACCTAAGTTATTGAGATTAATAGATTCAGGGTATATATTGAGGGGGGTGTCTTTCTGAGGCCCACCATGACAAAGCCAATTAAGTCAGTAAAGGTTAATATTGAACCTTGGATTGATAACGTTCCCCAAACCCCTTTAAAAAAGGTCACATTCATGAAAAACAACAGTGTAACGAATAAGAGAGGTGTAAACAACATTAACAGAAAGGGGCTCATAAAGTTTAAGATTATTCATTAGTAGTTTTCTCTTAATTCAGCACTATAGTAAAATGATCTGTTGCTCATTCACAGCTCTACGTTTAGAAAACAAATTGCTGAACAGGATTGTAAGTAATAATAAACAGACATTGGTCCACATTAATTTGTATCTGCCAGTACCCGTACTGGGAATGTGGTAGGCTGCTCTGGCATTTTGCAGGGTATCAATAACCTTATTGGACAGACCCAGACGACTCAAAAGCTGCCGTTCAGGGGACAGACCCACAGCTGCAGGCATGAGTCAGGATGCCATAAGGTCCCCGTGCCTGACTGAGCAGGTCGTGGCGCTTGGGCAGTCTCCACGGCTAGCCACCCAGGAGCTGTATCAGGGTCTCCTGGGCCAAAAAGGGGCTACTAGGAGCACCTTGGCCCAGCCCTACCTGATTTTCTCCAGAAACAGCAGGCGCAGGGCTAGCGGTGGGAAGGCATATAACACTTGCCTCGGCCACTGGTGTGCCAAGGCATCTACCACAAGCATGTCCCCGCCTCCTATTACCAGAGGGGGACAGTAGGTCGATTCCTGAGAGGTTATGAGATCTATCCCTGTTCTCCCCAACCTCTCTGAAATGAGGCTCACCACCTTCCTTGCGAGGTCCGCCGCCTAGTTTGTTACCCCATGAGAAGAGGTTCTCGTGTGCCCAGAGCAAAAGCTTGAGGGCCACGTGATACAGACTGGGCGATCTGAGGCCGACTTGAATCTAGTAGTACTAAGTTTAAAAAGTCTCTGTTTGCAAGCCACGCTTTTAGACAGACAATCTTGCCCTTCTTTTGTCATTTCGCCTTGAGGGTGAAATTCTTTCTTGTCAGTAACTTGCCTTCACCCATAACACACTGCTGGGGTGATATGACTGAGGAAGTAAAGCAGTAACAGAGATTTCTTTAACTTAGAGTAGTATCAGAGCTGGTTTCACAGACCTTGATTAGCACTAGTTTTGAACTGCTTTACCTAAAATAATTAGCTAGTCTAAGATCAGTGAAACCAGCCATTCAAATATAAATACAAGTTGTTTATTAAAATTGCACATTTGAGACCTACGTAGATAATGGAAGTACAGAATTGGTCATATTTATGGAATTATTTTGTACATTACTTTAAATCATCATTTATTACTGTTCCTGCACTCCAGGATATTTAACAAAGTCATCAAAATATTTACCTTTCATAAAGTCGCTGAGCTAGGTGGACAGAGGCCAATGTAAAAATGACCACTGGGTGTGCACACCAGTAATTTCTTCCCACACTGAAACAACGAGTTTGGTTGAGATGTCACATTAATAATATTTAATAAAAACTCACTGGTTTTGGAGGGGAAGAACATACTGGTGCACACCTCTAGCAGAGAAGAAAACACCTTGCATCAGATGTGCTGTTCAGGTCACACTGAACACCTATAGGACATGCTACTCCAGGCTGTGCTGTAAAATGGCTATTCAAAAGATCTACATTACTATTATTATTATTATTATTATTATTATTATTATTATTATTATTATTAATTTCTTAGCAGACACCCCTATCCAGGGCGACTTACAATTGTTACAAGATATCACATTATTTTTACATACAATTACATTATTTTTTACACATTATTTTTACATACAATTACCCATTTATACAGTTGGGTTTTTACTGGAGCAATCTAGGTAAAGTACCTTGCTCAAGGGTACAGCAGCAGTGTCCCCGGGCTGGGATTGAACTCACGAACCCAGTTGCAGCATAAAGACCCTTATAACAGATGGTAATATTAAAAATGCCCCTGGCTAGAAAGCAACAGCTCAGGACATGTAACAACATATTTTGGATTGGGCTGGACAGATACTGGATATAAATCCGATTTAGAATTTCTCAGACCTGTTGGACAGAATGGATACAAGGAATATATATCAGATCTCAGACTTAAGAAATCGACACATCCAATCCCTCAGTATTGATGCAACTTTAGTGACCTTGTAAAATGCTCACGAACAGAGGCCAGAACCCCTGGCAGACACCTCTCTCGGCACAGAAAGACTACTACCAGAACAACTGGGATTAACAAACACTGCTGCACCAGATTTAAGAAAATACAAAAATATATATATATATATAAAAAATACATACATACATACATACATACATAAATAAATAAATAAATAAATAAAAATTCACTGCTTTCACAGAACCAAAAAGTCAAAAAAATGATTATTCAATTTTTGCACAAAATTGCTTTTTTGAAATGAAGTGCTAGAAAATGAATACTAGAACGTTTAAAATCACTTTTCCCCACTCCCCACGTGTCAGTGGAACTACTGTTAGAATTCAGTGTCTGTTGATCCGCTCTCATGTGAATAGACTGCTGTGTCCTAATACACTTCCTAACTCATTCTAGACTTCCTTTTACTCAACAACGAAGCATATATTAGAACATAATAACAGAACAACCCGTTTTATTTTTGCACCAAATGGTACACAGAACTCAATGTGGTCGCTCTGTTATGGGGGAATAGAAAAAAAGGCTATATATGTTAAATAAAGAAGAATGCCTAACAGCCAACAAAAACAAAAATGTACGGTGCAAAACACATTTATCATTTCCAAGATACATATTTCCAATGGCATACAGTTTGCTGTTTCATTTTCTGTTGATGGCAACATCGTAAATCATCCGTGTACACAGCTCACCTGCAGCCCTGTAGAGGATTTTCGGCTCAAAGAATATGCAGGGGTTCTTGTCCTCAATGCAAGACAGCAGCAGCCCTTTAGCTTGAACTGGGCTTCTTGGAATAACAATCTGAAATAAATGAATGCAGAGAAACAGGACACAACATCATTTTAATGAATTGATGACATTTTGCTTGCAAGTGACGATACGTCCCTCATATTGGTTTGTTTATACAAATGCAATCCTTGGTTCTGTATTTAAAAGTTGCACCTTTTTGTTGCATGTTAGTTTCAGTCACAGGCAAGACAAGAACAGACTATTACAGGCAAAAGACTCATGAGAACAGACGTTGTTGCAGAGTTTCACTCCCAACTATCACAGCGGTATTAGTGGCAGCAACAGGGCGACTTACAGTTATATACAAAATAAAATGCACAGCAAGAATTACAGTACAATTAAGAGCAAGATACAAAATACAATGACTTCAGTCCTAATAAGAGCAAATACAAAACACAGTACAATTTGATATCGGGGCAATTCAAGAGCAGATAAAAGTGTTGACAGTTATGTCAGCGTTGGATACGAGTGCAAGTGAAATACAAAACACTACAGATTGGATTAAGTGCAGGATTACATACAGTAAAATAGGGAGCAGATAAATGCAAGTTAAAGTGCATTAAAGGCAGAGTGCTATATTGTCCAGAAGGGAAGAGTTGAGTTTTACAGGTGTTGCCTGAAGAGGTGTGTCTTGAGGAGGCGCGGGAAGGTGATCAGGGACTGGGCAGTGGTGACATCTGTAGGAAGGTCGTTCCTATGGGGCGAGGGTGGAGAAGGAGCGGGCTCTGGAGGCAGGGGAGCGTAGAGGAGGTACAGCCAGTCTTCTAGTGCAGGCGGAGTGGAGAGTTGAGTGGGGGTGTAGGGAGAGATGAGGGTCTGTAGGCGGGTACTCCCGGTAGGCGATAATCCCTTATCCTCTCTAGTTTAAAAAGTCCTTCTTTGACATTTTTCACATGCATATTATTCAACAAAGCTAAAAACAAAATGTCAGATATTCACTGATGATATTCAGATGGATATGACTGCATAGTGAGCACATATTGATTTTTGGTCTGCGTTTCCTGCCTCCGGGATACATTTTGGCACATTTGCTGCTTTCACACATGTGGTCAAAATTAGTTTATTCCAGCTGCCATATGCCATATTAGGCATTCACAGTGCAGCAAAGAGAGTGTGTGTGACCAACAACTTCAGCATGGCACACAGCCTAAAATTAGTTACGACAGACAGCTGTGTGGAAGACCTTGTGGCGCCAGTAATTACAAATGTCTAATATAAACAAAAATAGTATAGATTTCCAAATTTAAATTGGGGGGAAAAAAGGCAGAAGATTTTAGCATTTCAAAAATTAAATACACACACTCCTGAGACATATTTACACCTGGAAAGTCATTATTACTCTACTTTTACCTAATAATCATTTTCGGTACTGTAACAATACATGAACTCAAAATGTACAGTCTCTATACTCTAAAAACAAAGTCATAACCCTACTAATACAAAGTCACTACAAACAGTCTCAGCAATAAGAGGCTTTTTACATTGTGGTGATAGCAGCTTTGTTAAATTACAGACACAAAAGGGTTCATTTTTCTTCTGAAATACCCATAATTGATATTGCTCAATACAGAATACATAGAATACAGTTGTGTAAAACCAATTTCTCAAAGCGTTACATCTTAATTGTCAAGAAACCAAAAAATCTTGTGTCACAGGTCAAAGAATTTGAATTTGAATTTGAATTGCAATGAAGGGAAATATAATTTAATTCCATGAAATTCCACTCATTTTAAAAAGTAAAAAGTAAAATGCCACATTTATTTTATACTATATACTTTTATATTATGTCACTATAAACAATACAGCATTAATATATACTTTCAAAGACTGTATCTTAAGCATGGCTCAAAGCTTTCAAAACTTAATTTTATTTGCATTTTTGTAATGAGATGTTTAAGAGCTACAGTAGTCCTTAATTATTTGTTTTTCTTTATTCATCTGTTATTTAATCCTTTAGTTTTTCACTCCTATGTTGTTACATGCCACTCATTTTTAAAACTTCTGTACCTTATCTGTAAGAGCTTCTCGATGAGCGATCCTGAGTGAAATAACTGCAATCCAGTGTTCATATAAAATGTTTTTAATAAGGACGTACCTTGTACATTGGGCTGCACTGAATGAGTGTTTTTGAGGACGTGCCAGGTATGTCTTACAGCAGTTAAGGGGTTAAAAAATACCTTATTCTGAATGTAGTTGTATTGCAAGTTACTGTATGACAGGCAGTTTACTATTTGTTTTAATATACCTAATTAAAATACAGGACCTTAACGTTATGAATAGAACATTTCCTCGCAAGCGAATTCTTACCCAACATATTATATGCTTACCTTAACTCCAGGACAATGTGCAAAGAAGGCCTCTGGACTCTGGGAGTGATATAGGGATCCGTGGCCCACACAACCCCAGGGTGCTCGGATTGTCAAACTCCCACAGTCAAAGAGGTTCCCAGAGCGGTACCGGTATTTAGCAGCCTCATTTACAATCTAAAGATCGGAAGATTAAGAAGTATGTGTACTGTGGGAAGGATGCCGGTTGCCATTACTATTACTCTGACATTTAGTAAGGATAGGCTATCTTCATTCTGAGCATTTGCATAAAAAATAAAAGCAACAAAACAAAAAAGCACGGGTATAGACACTGGTGGATTATCATAAAAATTGTATCGACACAAAAGCACTCACAAACAGCTTACAAAACCAATTACCTTCAGCATATTTTCAGTGAATTGTATTTATTTAAATTGGTTATAATTGGTCAACTGTTATAGGAGGTTGCTGTGAAAAACATACCTGGTCAAAGGCAGGGTAGATGTAATCAGCAAACTGGATTTCAGCAATTGCAGTCGCACCAGTTACTGCAATTCCAATACCGAAGCCTACAATTCCTTGCTCACACAATGGAGTGTTGAAGATCCTGTCCTGACCTAAGAAAATGCAAGGAGGGAGGGGTTAACAAACATAAATAAGCATATTAGTCATTAGTATCTGTGATGACTGTTTCGGAGGAGGTCAATTAATTAAATATATCATTACTTTTTATGAAAAAGCACAAACAATTCAAACTCAAATAGCCAGGCCATAAACAGTACCAAAATCAGACAGCGGAGGTAATGCAAAACCAACCTTAGTTTGTTTGATTTTCTCAGTTATGTTTTTATTCTTATAATGCAACCCACAGAACATGCCTTATTTGTGGCAGGGTTCCGGTTTGAAGTAGCAATGGAATAATTACAGAAGCCGTCGGGTTTGATAGGCCAGAAATCAAAATCAAGAGGAAATTGTTTTTTTTTCCCCAATGTTGTAACAACTGGGGCAATTCAGAAAACAAAAAAAACACAACTTCTTGTCCAAGGGACAAAAAACAAAAAAAACAAAAATTGACTTGTCCTTCTTAAAAATCTACTTGCCCCCTTCCCATCCCTCAAAACACACACTTCTAGGATTTTGCTTTTATTAAAGAATGAAGACAATTAATTTGTGATTAATAATAATTTTTGGTTCAGGAAATCAAATAAAGAAAAAATAATTCAAACAAAACTGAGCCCATCTAATTTTTGTGCATGACACAAACAAAAATAACAATGAAACAAAAAAGATTCAAACTACGTCAGACCTTTAGGTAGGAGATCACTAAAAGTACACTTATGGAGACATTTCTGAAGAAAAATGAATTGGAGTACATTTTAAAACTTATTTTTTACATTCAAACTAACAATCGTAGGGTATATTTCATCATAGAGTGAAAATAATAAATCTTCAGATTGTCAGCTGTTTAGAAAGGTATAATCTGGTATACTTTCGGTGGATATTTGTCCTGATACACAAGCTGAAAGTTATGCCAGTCATATCTCAAACAGGTAGAATGTTCACTGGAGCGGAAGGGGTAAAGATTGGTTTCTAAACTACACTACCCACAAGAATGGTGAGGATGCTTTCTTTAATACGTTTTGGTTTACAATATGGCCATTGGATAAAGAGAAATAATTTAGTTTCATTTCAGTGGGAGACTGAGGGTACTCAGCGGACAGTCGAGTCAGAATTCAGAGAAGGCAGCAGTTTAGTTTAAAGGTTTTTGTAATTTTTATTATGTTAAATATTCTTCCGAGAGCTGGCGGTCAAACTTTACTGGGCTCCTACTGCAGACAAAGTACTGATGCATTAATTTAAATTTTAAAGTAAAGTTTGCTACTGTGTGTGACTGAGGGTTTGTGAATTAAAATGATACGTGTATTTGCGTACTCTGTATATATTTTTGCTTTGAGGTTTAGTTGGATTTTTTTTTTTTTAATTTTCATTTGTATGAAGTACTTGTCCAATGGGCAAAGCAGAACGGCAAAACTTTGTTGTCCCTCTGCGGCAAAGTGGTTCGCAGTGTACAGGTGTAGGAGTGATGCAGTGTGCAAGGAAGAGACAGACAGTGATAATCCAATCAGAAAATAGATTTATTTTCTTAATCCAGGTCTGGTGACCTTCAACAATAATCCCAGGCAATACACAGCAATGTGTATTGCACTGTTCTAAAAACGGGTTTGCAATCCCAAATAATAAACACAGCTATTACATCCACAATATACAAACACAGTCACCAGTCCTGGGTGAGTGCTGTAGTGTTTGTGGTGCAAATACAGTGTATCGGGATACAGGTGCAGTGATGTCTGGGTTAGTGCTGGCCTCTGGCGACAGCTCCGGAACGTGTTAGTCGTCTACTAATAACAAACAAGTAACAATTAGAGACAAACAAACAAAACACTCACGATACGTTTCACAAATACTGGTCCTTCCAGGTTGTTTCTTAACTATAAACAAAGGAACAGATCACGTTGCTCTGTCTCCTATTTGTACCGTCACACTACCCCTTGGTAAACGATTGCAACCGCTCTTCCAATCCGCGGTCAATGATTTAGTGTACTGGAGTTCCACCCCGTTTCTAGATGGCCGACTTCCTTTTAACCCAGGGAATGAATTGTCAGGCCATCCAGTCCAGGGTACTCCCCTTTACTTCACGCACTCACAGGTCGGGAGGCAGATTTACCACCAAGACTCACTCTGTTTCTGTCACACCCTCACACAAATCTTGTTGTCCCCGGTCTCAGGCGATATGAATTGTACACCCCTGTTCATTATTTTTGTAAGCAAGGTATTATGGGCAACTAAGAAATCTTCAATGAAGGAGCAAAGATGAGCTGTATGCTGCACAGTATGTTCCACAGATTAGCTATTCAAAACTGTAGTTTTAATGAAGTTTGCCACATTTACATTTTTATAAGCATATAAACCATCTGAAGTAAACTAAACAGAAAAAAATCAAACACGTAAAGAATACATAAACCATTATCTAACAATTAGAAAGTGCATCAGTAAACCATTTGTCACTTAAACAATAATTCTCATTTACTATAGCCAATTAAATAAACCCATAAATCTTGCCTGTGGTGCACATCCATATGCTGTGTAGGTCTTACATGTGCAGTTTTGAAAGAAGCAAAATTATAACAAACATCTATTTTAAATAAAAAAACTACTACGACTACTACTACGACTACTACTAAATAGGTTTAAAGAAAGCTTGCTTAGGCTTTATTAAATTTAAGGTTACTGGGGAACCAAAACAAATTAATCTTCCTAGATAAGGGGGCACTTTCCTGCATCATCCTCTCTAGTATTTCTGAAGCCAATATAATCTAAACAGCAACATAAGGAATGCTGCAAAGAGTCAGTCTTTTTATAACAACATTCATTTAAATGGTAATGAGCCAGTTCTGAACTGACGTCTGTTCTCTATTTCCCTTGTCAAAGGAAAAAAAACAAACATCTGAGTAACAGCTCTGTTTGAACTCTTGTTTGTAGGTGAAAAGCAACGGCCCTGCATTATCTGAAGTCTTGTGCGTCAGCCAGAGAGAAAGCATCATGCACTGACCGTTTGGATTAACCTACCTGGAGTATTTAAATAGATCTTGCAGCAGAAGCTGCAGTTTAAAGCAGTTTTGAATAGCAGGGTCTGCAAGAGGATACAACAGGCTATTGACTTTAGATCAATCACTTCAGGCTAATGAAAACATCTGTCAGCAACCTGTATAGTACTCTGCCAATAAACATTCAAAATTACACTGCTTCACCACCTTTTATGCCAGTTTGACATAGCTAAATTATTATCTTTTTGGTTGCAAATTTACAGATTTGAACCACCCACACATCATAATGGCATATAAAAATGCCAAGCTGAATCGAGTGTTCAACACATTGAGTCACAGAAAGATTAATTCCATTAAATGTACAAGATCCAACCCCCACAACATATAACACACGTACCTGTCAATATATTATTAATATATGGGCCATGATAATATGTTTGTCAGTCTACCAAAACTCTCTTTCCTCTTCTGGACAACCCAACCCTGACCAGCCAGCGCTGCGGGTTTATTAGCATGTGACCGTTTCCAGATTAACAATAAATGAATTAATCCGGAGATGGTCACATTCTACACGAGTTTAGCATGAATGGGGAATTTTAACCCCATCCATGCTGCAAAACAACAATAAGAAAACATTGTGTTTTTTACAAACTAAACAATGTTTTTAATAATACTACAACACAGTAACATGCACACACAGGGGCGGTGTGTACCCCATCACAGGTGCACATCTACACTCTTGTCTAAATTAGCAAAGATTTACTTATTCAGCTTTTTGGCTACTGTCTTAGAACTGTAGCAACGGACCTTTTCCACAGACTATTGAATCATATACAGGGGTTTGCAGAAGTATTCACCCCCATGCAAAGTTTTCACATTTTGTTGGCACCTGAGCATACTCCACGACACTTTCAAATTAGACTTTACATGTAGAATCTACACAAACTACTCCACAGTGATAAATTTAAAAAATGCATATAGAATATAAATAAGTAAGATTTACAGAGAAAAACAGATTAATCTCAGTTGCCTAAATCAGATTAATCAGATTATTATTATTATTATTATTATTATTATTATTATTATTATTATTATTATTATTATTAATAATCAGAGATTAATCTCTGCAGCCCTAAATCAGCTCAGGTGCAAATAATTTGTTTGAAAGGTCACAAAATTAGTGAAATGGTTTCAGCCTGTGTGTTCTCAAAGTGGTTTAACTTGTAGATAATTTCCTTCAGGTATATAAAGACTTTCAAGCTGCAACTCACATAGTGATCCAACAAAGCAACCATGAAGACCAAGGAGCTTTTGAAACAAGTCAGGGATAAAGTGGTAGAAAGACACAGAGCAGGAGAAGGGTACAAGAAAATTTCAAAAGGCGCCGATTATCCCTCTCAGCACAGTGAAGTCCATCATTAAGAAGTGGAAGATGCCTCATACCACCCAGGCACTACCCAGATCAGGTAGCCCTCCCAAACTGAGCAGCCGGGCAAGCAGGAAACTGGTTCGGGATGTCACTCTTAAGCCAACAATGACCTTGAGAGATCTGCAAAGTTCTGTGTCTGAGATGGCACACATCAACAATAAGCCGGTCCCTACACAAGGTTGGCCTGCATGGCAAGAAAGAAGCCATTACTCAAAAAGCCTCATCTTAAAGCATGTATGGAGTTTGTGAAAAAGCATGTAGATGATACTGCAGACATGTGGAAACGGGTTTTGTGGTCAAATTTATGATGAGACCAGAAGATTGCAGTCCATCGACGGTCCCCAACAAACTTATCAGAACTGGAGCAATTTTCCTGTGAAGAATGGGCAAAAATTTCACCATCCTACTGTGCAAAGCTAGTAGAGACCAATCCAAAAAGACTCATAGCAGTAATTGCTGCAAAAGGTGCTTCTATCAAGTACTGACTTAAGGGGCTGAATACTTATGCAACCAGTACATTTCATTTTGTACATTTTCTTTGCTAGTTTTGTTGACAATTAACCTCCTCCTCATACCTGTGTTCAGTTTAACCACTACAGCTTTGAATAAAAAAAGCTTGTTTAAAAATCTGTGCACATTATTTGTAATTCAACAAAATGTGACATTATTGGAAGGGGGTGAATACTTCTGCAAACCACTGTATCTTGGAAGCCATATGATGTTTATAGCAGTCATAGTTTTAAATTTAAACCACAATAAAATACATGTACTGTACACACATGCTGGATTATTCTTTAAGAGACTGGACAATAGGTTATGTTACTAAAAAAAAAAAAAAAGTCTCAGCACCTCGATTTATAAGGTTTTTCCTTTTTTTTCTGGAAGTCATTAGTAGTGCTAAGGAAAGGAAATTTGGAATTAGTCCTGGGAAATACACTATATATTATTATTTATTTTTTTTACATTTTATTAATTAACAGTTGAGGAAATCTGTCTTCATTTTATATTCCTCTTATGTAGGATGACATTCAGCTTACCAAGACTAAAAATGTATATAAGCTATAAATAAAAGCAAACTTAAGTTGAATTTAATTTTAGAGGCATTTTAGATTTTGCTTGGCAGCCTCTATGAAACCATAATCCTAAAATGATATATTTCTTGCAACTCACATCATTCTATCACAAAACAACCATACCACAAAGTGGGGGGAAAACAAGTTGTATGCTTTTTGCAATAATAGTTGTGATTTAACTCAGTTACTGTCTGCCACCTAGTGGATATTACAATATCACACATATTTTCTAAACAAATACTTGAGCATTGGCTACCTGAAAATAAAGGGTTGAATAAGCTAGGCATGTACCATAATTCTCCAGGACCAAATATAAATCACAATTATTTATTTCTCTTTTTTTTGTTAACAATAGTTCTTCCAATGGTTGAATAACCACTGGAAAAAGTTACTGGCATGACATGTTTTATTGCATTCTCACCATGCTTTGATTTTCTTAAATGTTATTGCAATGAAGTCTAGTAAAATCATTCAGTTCAATGCCATGGCACTAGACACATACTCAGCCCTGACTGGCACATTTAAATAATTCAACGAATCAAAGACATGACAAGGATAAACTGAGAACGAACAGAAATGTTTCCTAGCTTGAGCACACAACCTCAGTTTAAAAAAAAAAAAAATGAATGGGTCGAGGCAGAGGTATTTTATTTTATTTGCAATTTGCATTGTTTAATTTTTTTATGAAAAGTATATGTAATGTGAGAAAATGTAGCAGTACCAGTCGCTTGAGCATTGTTAATGTTTCTGTTTTTTTAAGTAAGGTGGGAGGGTAAAACAGCAAACCTTTATTAAGATTACCAAGAGAATCATAGAATACTGCAGTGTGGCAAACTAAAAGACACCATATCAAAGCATACGGTTAGTATAATTGATTTGGTCTGGCTGGAGGGTAAAATAGAGTGGCAGTAAAACATTAGATTTTTGTTGGACAACACTGATAATGGAACTTGATTATGAGAATCATAGAATACTTCTGTGTATCAGATATTATGGTACACAGATGTACTGGGTCAGAGGTCAATGCTAATATAACCCTCCAAATAGGAAGGGAGTACCTCAAATGGAGGCTATGACAGCTTTGTAAGCTACTGCTACAAAATAGTTATTTTTTCTTGTATGAAACCCACAATGGAAGATGACAAAGAGACTCCTAGGATACAGTTGTGTACTGAATATGAAGCCATCATTTCAAAGTGTTTGGTCTTTATCATCCAAAAGGTCATGACCACAATATTACAGTCACATTGGGTCATAGATCAATGTGAAGGGCACAGTAAAGTTTTGCCAAAAGGATTTTCAATAATATTGGCAATATGAAGTAGGCCCCTAAAACGGTTTATGAGATATGAGCGGTTAAAAATGTGGAGTTTGCAAAATTGCTGTCAAATACCTAACCACTAGTAAATAGTTGCAAAAAACGGTTTGCACATGAAAAGCAAAGGAAATTCAATTTGGACTGCCACAATATAAAGTCATCAGACCATATTTTCAACAAAGAAAAAAAAAGACCTCATTGTACTCCAATAAATTTTTTGAAGAATTACATCAATATAAAATAATCCATAATTTTATAATTAAGTTGTGGATCTATCTGACCCAAATCCAGGTTATACTGGAATGCAATTAACAGAATTGTTGCATTATATTAAATTATATTTTGGAACATATTGAACAGACGTGACTGGCTCATAGAAGACTTCTACTCTTAGCTATATCAGCCCTTCCTTCCAACAGGGTATTACTGTACATTTTGAATATAAAAAAAAAAAGTCATCAGATTTAAAAAGGGCAAAACAAGATTCCCTTCCCCATGCAAAATGCAGAGCATTCTTTACCGTAGTATAATGTCAGCTATAGTTTTTAAAAATGAATATAGTTTGATGACTGCTATATTATATAGTGGTCTTCTCTGAAACCTAAACACGCAAGATCTACAGCTAATTAATTGCAAATGGAAGCGCACAACAATAAGCTACTAACAACTAAACGAGCAAGATGGGCCGAATGGCCTCCTCTCGTTTGTAAACTTTCTTATGTTCAAACAGGTAAGATATTATTCCATAGTACTGTATAATACGTACCCCTTTTTATCATCTATATTTTATTTCTTACCTTTTTAATATCCTACTATGTGTGCCCGATATCAATTTCTATTGTTGTTTCTGCCAAGACCATTATTTACATTACTATATATTCTTCAAACATTAGTCAACCAAGTTGAATTTGAGAGGTACAGTGGTTCAAAAAATGATCACTAGTGGTGTGCAGCTGCAGTTCAGTTGTTTCCAGTTACAAACTTGGTCGCCAGAGTTGCAGAAGGACCATAAATTACAGCTGCACACCCCCTAATGTTAACAATTGTTCTGAATAGTCTTTACAAAAGAAGCCCCACATTAGTTATTGTGGTATAGATTGACCTAAGCAGAAAAGGCAATATAAAATTACTTAAATAAAATAAAACATACCCCTTTAAGCAACCTGTAAAAAAAAAAACTCTTGGAAGTGAAACTTATTTCTCATCCAAAACTTCAAATTACTTAAAAACAATAATTCGTGGGGTTTCCATGCAGTCCATTTACACGTGAAATGGCGATGCGCGTGCACGTTTGGGAGAATTACTCGGGTAAATCAGGTTTGTGGCTGAAAAAAACGGCCAGAGAGAGGGATAGGGTAAATCTCATTTACTCGTGTAAATGATGAAAAACACGGAAAAATCCACACCAAACTTCGCATGGAACCCCGCATTTCACATGTAAATGTTAATGCGCGTGTTTATCCTTAATTATAAATATTGCGAGGTAGCAGGTCATTTGTTACTGTGGATTCCAAGACGGCAGAAAGCAGTAGCTGATGGGCAATTTCATGGTTAGCAGTGGTGTAGTTCACCTTAATGCCAATGCGGGCGGCTTTTTTTTATTATTGTTTTTTGCAGTGTCTGGTCTGTCATGTTGTATATCTCTTGTGGGTTTACAGTTCTGTATAAAACCACTTACCATGAACTGCATTATACCCTTGTTGTAGTATTAAAGTTAAACACGAAGATCAAGTGAGCTGCTTATATGTCTAACTGAATTAATTCCCGTCCTTTTTTTGATCCCAGCTATGTCCAAAGACAACGCGTGTCTGCCCTCCACGTTAATAAATATAGTTGGTGAATAAGCTGTTGGATGTCATAAGCCAGCTCGATCGCCCAAAATAGCGCAACATCCAAGTTGTTGATGCCCTCTCAGAACTGGCCAAATAAAACTGCAAATGAACGTGTTGATTGCGTTTTATTTGTTTGCATCATTAATATTTAACATAACAGTAAAACCAACACAACTTACAAGGAGAGAATCTGACAGCACGAGCCTCAGATCGCTGCTGTCCAATTGAAACTGGCGGCTAGGGTAACCTTCCCAGTTGCCAAGTCTGCTTATAATAAGCGGGATTGGGCTTGTTTTTGAGTCGCGGGTTGGATTTTGCATAACCACCCATACTCTAACATGGGTTGCGCTTGTTTTGGGCTAGTTTAGAAAGGCAGTGATGCTTTTTTTTTTCTTCTGAGACTTGGCAACACTGGTAACCTTCCCTCCCTGTGTGTCTCATAAGCAGCCTGATTCCTGAACACATCATTTTGTTGTTGACAAGAGTCTGTGCAGGATACAGCAGGCAGTGGTAATTTTGGGAACGAACTAATGCACTTCAGTCCGTTTCATCAGTATCTGCCACCTCCCTTTCAAGTGCCCACTAGCCATATTTGCCCAAGCGTTGTGTTGAATGCTTCCTCAGCAGCTGTCAGCAGTACGGACAGGTAGGGTTTCTAAGCCAGGATAGTATACACACAGCATCACCTGATCCCCTATATGCTGTATTGCCTGAATGAAAGATTATATTATATTATATTATATATATATAACGTCTCCGCCGGTTTTCAGCCATGGTGATCTGCAATACCTGTCAGTTTCATTTTATACTCATTTTCATTTTTAAATTATTGAGTCGTAAGATAAGTTAGCTGAAACAGTATTCACTACTAATGACATGACACCATGCTAATGACATTTGAAAAACAATTTGGGCAAGAGCAGTAAAACACATTATTAACCAACCTAGCACAAGGTATTTTGCTTTATTACAGCAGCTTAGATTCACTCGTGTAACAGTTCTCTGCACATGGAAACTGCAGTTTCACAGAATTTCACTAGCACGAGTTCTTTATCCATAGCTAATTTCCATATCAACCCTCACCTTTCCTATTCATTTGCATGACTTCGGGTGAAAAGTCTGGTTTACTCGAGTAAAATAAACTGAGCAAACGGAAACCCAAAAAAACATTTTACACAAGACATTTTTCTCAAGTAAATGTCTCGAGTAAATCACCTGTAAATCAGTGATTTTATACAGTAATGAGAGACAGCACTGGGGCTGTCCTTCCTCCCAAACTATACTTCACAAGCATCATTTTAGAAAATCAAGACAAACACCTCACTATAGAGAAATATAATTGTATTGAATAGAATGCAAAGACAATTAATACAATGTGATAGTGACAGACCAAAGGATGAGATGTATGATGATATATAATATTTGGCTTAGTAAGACAATCGCCAATTTATATTTTTATGGAGATCGGAGAGCCCAAATCCCAAAGGGTTCCTCTTTCTACCAAAACAGAATTGTTATAAGCACTGGTTCAAAGGAACAGAGGAGAGGAAAAAATTCCCTTGGAGCAGGAAAGTCTGATAGTCCGTCCTTTGAGCCGCCCCATGCTCTTATTCAGGCCCGGAAGAAGGCCTAGGCCTTGTTTAATTAGGGAGACACCATGGTCAATGGTGGTAAAATTAAGATAAATGTTTTTACTTGGTTTTAATGTTAATGCTAGGAATGGGAGGTTAACCTTTTATATTTTCTTGTAGCCAGCTCGATGGAGCCGATATGGTAGTCAGAAAAAAGCGGGACTTTGAAGAGATGTAACGTAAAATGTTGTATGATTCTTAATTATTAAAGAAAATCGACAGTTTCTGGTTCTAAAAGGGCAGATAGTACTTTTTACAGTGAAACGGAACAGATGGAAGGACATGTATACCTGAAGGGAAGACCAGACCATTAATTAAATAGAGAACAAAATCTCAGGGTGGAGGAGTGTCTTAATTTATTATATGTGTGTATTAGGGCTGGGTATCGGCAGTGTCCTTGCAATACGAGGGTCATGATACAATACAGTAAAAGAAGCATGAAACATAAAAATCTCACAATTGTCTTGTTTGCTTGTGCGAGTGTTTGTAACACCAGACTGCCCTTTTGGTCAAATAAGCTTCTTATTTGTGCTGTTGTATCACTAAGGCTGTATCTAAGCTCCTAGTCGAATCAGTGGCATCATGAATATTATTTTTGGCCAAATTACCCTTTGTATTTTTTCATTATGAAAGTTGATGTTTTTAAAAATTAGATTTTTTTATTTTATTTACCATTTTATTTTTACAATGGAAAAGTGACCTACAGGGCATGAAGTTAAAGTCATGAAGGGCAAGGCAATGTTGCCTTCGTTGGGTGTGAAGATTCAGGGGCACCAAGGCAGTTCTAGAAGGTAAAAAGGCAAAACATAAATCCAACCCAAGGGCACCAAGGCGATGTCATACTCATTCATAAAACAACAAAAAAGAAATACAGAGAACCTATTATGTTGATGAAATTTGAATTAAAACAAACACAAATCAATGTTTTTCATTTCCATTGTAAAAATAAATGTTATAAAAAAAATCCAATTTAAAAACATGAAACACGCACAGTGAAAAAATACAAAGGTTAAGTTGGCAAAACAAAAATTTATTCAGGGTATTTTTTACAATTTTTTTTTTTTTTTTTTTTTTACTAGAGGCTTAAATATAGCCTTGGTGATATAACAGCACAAATAAGTGATGCCAGTAAAGAGAAAGTTTTTCAGGCAAGCAGATTTTCAGGCAAACTGACTTGTTCGGTCTGCAGTGTCTGTGCAACTGTAGTTTGCTAACCGCCGTTACAAAACCTGTACAAACAACGTAGCTTTTATATATAAAAAAAACAAACAAACCTTGAAACAGAAACTACATCAGGCAATGGAGAGTGCTCTGCATCACAATGATGAACAGCTGGATGTACATAATGTTAGATGTTTACATTTGAGACATTTTATATAGTTTCACAGTTCTTAATTTAGTTGTAAAGGACTTAGTTTTGTTATGGTGCATTGCTGGATACTCGATTCCGGAAAAAAACGCTATGTTGTTTTTAAGCATACTACACATTCTAACCCCTTTCGTGAAGGCACACATTTTACTAGTTAAAAAGCAGAACTACATAAGGTAGTGAGAATGTATTACACAAAATAAATAAACAGAAATCGATGCACTTCTCAAGATTGTGTTTCGTTCACTATTATGTTATCTCTCCAACTCGTTTCATAACGCATGGAACTGCTTGAACCATGTCATAGGTACTTGGGGGAATAACATTGAATTGCATTTGAAAGTATTACAATTTAAGTTGTTCTATCACAATTCAATTTCTTTCTATGTAATCTTGTCCTTTCTGCAGTACTGTACTTGACAACTGTGAGTTCACATTATTATTATTATTGGGGACGAATTGCCAGTGAAAATTCCTGGAAGCGCGGTCATATTGAGCTCAGTCTAAGAGTGTCGCTCCTCTGTTTGCCCTTCATTAACCAATGATAGAACACGTCTTTCTCGTGGCTTAGTGATGGGAGGTGCACAGTAAAAAGAATGGCAACAATAATACATTATGATAATGAGTCATTTTCTCGCAGTACGAGATTAGACAGAATTAAATTGAATTGTGACACAACAGGCCAGCTGACACTGAGCAAGTTTGTGAATGGGTTGTAGATCAGATGTGCTGGTGCTGAGGGAACCAGCGGCAATGACGAGCGGGCTTACAGGCACACTATGTGTCGAAACGCGTTGTGTTTGTTTCTTCTTTTGTTTCAGTAAATAATAAAAATGTTTTTAAAAACAAAATGTAAGAAGAACCTGATGCATAATATTAGCAGTCAAGTCTAAAAGAAGAGATTTTTGAGTGTGTGACCAACCTCGTCTCTATGAGCGTCATCGAGCAAACTATACATGGTTTATATATCATTACTGTTAACTATTTTTTTTAACTCTACAAAGACATTAATTTATGAAGTGCCTTATGGTCGGCAACTCTTTTTGGAAAAAGCGCTGCTGTGCATGAATGCTTCAAGATTACATACCGAGCATCAAAAGAAACTTATCACTATTATAACACATTTATTTTCGAAAACAAATAAGGTATATAAATGATGGACACGGACGAAATGTTTTTGGTTTCTTTATAATCACTCGATCATTCATCCTTGGCCATGACACACTTGAGTGACTATGACTGAAGCGTATGCACTTAATCACCTAATTAGTGAGACAGTTGATTGGACACTGGATATGGAGTGATTTCTGCTGTTGAATTGCAAGCTTGAATAAAAGCAATAAAGAATATCAAAGAAAAAACAATATGCCACGTCTGTCAAGACAGCAGCGCCTTCGTGCAATCAGCATGTTGGAGGCTGGACTAGGGCAGCGTACTGTGGGTAGCCGTCTTGGGTGCTCACAGCCAGCAATTTCAAACCAGACACACTCTGTCAATGACAGGCCACGAAATGGGAGACCAAGAGTCACAACACCTGCCCAAGATCAGCAGATCATTTTGCAGCATCTTCGTGATATCAATTGTTAATCAGCACAATAAAAAGTCACAGCACTTACTCAAACAGAGTTTGTCATTTTTCAATCACATCAAGTGAATTTTATCCAAATATAAGTGATATATTTCTTTTGATGCTCAGTATATATATATATATATATATATATATATATATATATATATATATATATATATAAACACTTCTCCAACCTGAATATAACACCAAGCTTGTTTATATTAATGGGGTTGATCTGGAGGTGGTTCTAGAGTGAAGGGGACAAATAGTACCGGAGTGGGCTTCTCCACAATGGGAATAGATATGGAGAAAATTACACGATGTATACAGCAAATTCGCCAAACCTCCAATCTGGAAAACTGGTCGACCATGCAAGTCTTTAGATTTGGTGGAATTACAGGTGCAGTCGTAGCAGTTGATAATATCAGGCTGTTTATATCTGGTAGGGGCTGGATATTGAACAGCCTACGGGATATGAACTGGAACAGTAGGAAATGTTAACATGTTGCTCTTTGCTCTATTTAAGCCAACCTACTGACTTGAAGGAAATGCCTGGACTTGCACTTCTACAATGAATTCTGGCTCTGCGTCTAGGACTGTCAGGGATAACAGGAACAATATGCCATTTGATCGTGAAGTCGTAGCAACCAATGAAGATGGTGGAATGGAAACAGCAGATTTGACTTTCAGGAAGGTTCAGGTAGGAGATCGACATTAGAGGTGTTCACTTCGATATCCATGGTTACACAGGTACGTAGATTAATGTCCACTGTTATATTTCATTGATGTAAATGAAAATGAAAATCTACTTATATTTAGCAGGATATATATAAAGTTATATAAAGCTTACCATATTTGTCTCTCAGCCCAACAGTGCACCTGAAGACACCACCAAAGGCAACATCTTCGCCAAAGATGACTAGAAAAACAGAAACAGGAGCACATTAACATAAAACATTAGAACAGCCTTTAAGTATTCAATGGTTAAACCTGTTACGTTAAAATTGTACGGCATTTCAAATGACAGTACTCCATGTTAGAGGTCTGCTAGGGCCTAAATTCAAAACCCGATCCGAACCCGACCAAGCAAATCCAAACCTGACCCGAGCCAGAGACCTTTGAAATATTTGCATTCCCGACCCGACCATCTCCCCAAATATCACAATTCCAAACATACACTATTAAAACTAAATACCTTCTGTGTAGAGTCTATGCCCGATTTCCAGTTAAAACGTAAATAAAGAAAAAATCAATCTCAATTAATCACATCTCATTTACTTCCTTTCCTAGTAATCCAACACTGCATGATTTAAAAGAAGACAACAGACTTTGTCAAAACTTTGTTACCATAAATAGCCACACATTAAGATGCTCTTGCAAATTCACATAATCATTTTGGACTACAGGACGAACACATCCCTTTTCAGTGTGCCGCTGCAGAGATGAATTTCCCGTCTTTTTACTGTCACAGTTCAGTAATATTTTGCAAGATTTGCATTGAATAAAGCCACATGGACTTTTATTATCGCTCAATACAACGTCGTAATTTTTCCAAACAGTGGATTTAGATGTACCCTTTCCAGCAATGGAACATTCCACTGTTACACATTCTCCTGTTGATAGCTTTTTTTTTTTTTTTACTCCATCAGCCTCAATATTTTTTAATATAGAGAATCTCTCCTGCGTAGAAATTTTTGGTTAACTGACGTGCATGCTAGAAGTCCTAGCCACTCACGGCAGCACTTCACTCACGGAAGATATTTTTAGACAGGCAAAAAAGGAAGCACAAAGTGAGTTTTAGGAAGCACTTGCACACAGAAAAGGAAAAAAAAACCCCCGCTATAATCCACTCACTGATAACACACCGACCGTACCCGAGCCCGAACTATAATATACAAACTACACCGACCCGACCCGAACCCGACACTTCTTGTCAGGTTGGGTAGCAAACTCTACTCAGGTTAAAAACAAACAAACTATCATCTCACACTGACAGTGAGCTTATCATAAGGCTGTGTGGTCCAGTGGTTAAAGAAAAGGGCTTGTAACTAGGAGGTCCCTGGTTCAAATCCCACCTCAGCCACTGACTCATTGTGTGACCCTGAGCAAGTCACTTAACCTCCTTGTGCTCCGTCTTTCGGGTGAGACGTAGTTGCAAGTGACTCTGCAGCTGATGCATAGTTCACACACCCTAGTCTCTGTAAGTCGCCTTGGATAAAGGCGTCTGCTAAATAAACAAATAATAATAATAATAATAATAATAATAATAATAATAATAATAATAATAATAATAATAATAATAATAATAATAATAATAATAATAGTCATCCAGTCAAGAACAGCAACCGGCTAATAGCGTGGATTAATTCTGGTAGGTAACCTTATTAAATCTTTTAGGTCTACTTCTTCGTAAAATGTATAACCTTCCAGTTTACTGAAATTAGCCCTACTAGTTTGGTAGAGTACCACTGCACTCCACAGTACTAATACTAACTTCAAGTGCAAGGTACGTGGAAATAACATTTGTATGCTTTTTATGAAATACAATATAATATGCATTTTTAAAACACCGTCATGTGAAAGTACAAACCATACTAAGAAGTTTTCAGACATATATTGAGCATTTAGGACAGTGCATCGCTGAACTAAAATCCACAATCTTGGTGCATAGTAACTAAATGCCAGTTCTGCTTGAGTTCTCAGCTAGCACAGAACAAAGACCATGTTATTTAAACTTTTGGGGATGGTTTTAGGCCTGCATTGTTTCAAAGAGGTGTATGTGCCGATTGGTGTGTGTAAACATTTTTAACTGGGTGCAGTGGGAAAGGTTTGCATGTTTTCAATACCTTACCTGCAGTCGGGTCCTTCGCTAGAGTGTTATCCAAGGCACTTGTTATAGACTGGAACAGATTCATTTTCTGGGTTTGGCCTACAGGTAAAAAAAATAAATAAAAAAATAAATACAAAATTTGTTAGAGCAATATTCAGTACAGCCACAATCCAACTGCTGAAGAAAGTGTACCGGGTTAAATTTAAGTTAAAGTTAGGCCAAATTTGTTTTAGCATACCTGTTACTTGCCATGACTGACATTTGGTTAACAGCAAAGCTTGAGGGGGTAGCTAACATGCTTTCAATCACCCAGGAAATCCTAAAGGACTGAGACCATATCAGAACTGGGCAGACATTTGGAAAATTGTATTTAATGTAAACAAATTTAAAGTGCCGGTCACAAAAATGTACAAAATGGGCAGGACAGAACCAAGCCCGCTGTAGCGTCAGAGGGGGTCATAATATCATTCTGTGTATGAAAGTAACATAATTGAAATATACAGAGGGGGATTTTAAGCCGATCTCTGTGTCTACTTGGTTTCTGGTCAGAAACTCCCACACTGACTAAGAATGCTTTTAAAAAGAGCAGTAAACTGGACAAATGGCTTATTTTCACTATCACTGAATGACTCCTTTGGCGCCGCAAGCCAGGCAGTTGTGTGCTTTAACACCTAGGACAGAAAACAGTCCATCTCATAAATCCAGCCCACAGGGGACAGAATAGCAGACCAATGGAAAACAAGGGTCCGCAATGGAACAAGAACAACCAATGGGAAATACTCCATGTGGACTCAGGCACAGCCCAAAATAACCAAATGATCCAATCACAGGGGTAAAGAGAAAATTACAAAAGTATGAGCGTGACACTCAAACAGGGTTCCCGACACGAAATCCAAGGTTCTGGAAACACAAACAAGTCCATGAACTGTGACAAACTGAAGATCTAGCCTGCGACCAACTCGAACAGAGATACCATTTTCAGACACTCTAATACGAGATAACTATTCTAGTGTTTGGGAGTCCGCCGCATAAGACATCAAAAATCCTAAAAGTACTTGGAATCAAATCTCTAACTTAGCCCCGATTGATCACCGGTGAAAGAGTTGGATGAACATTGAAGTCGACATAAATTGAAATATATTCAATTAACTAAGCTAACAGTGCCGGAGGTTTGCGGTGAAATATCCCATTATATATATATATATATATATATATATATATATATATATATATATATATATATATATATACATATATATATATATATATATGTGGCAAACACGACATATTGATACTGTACGTTTAAAGAGAACCAATTAGTATAAAAGCTGAACAATTAGCTTGTTGAGGAGGCTCGCTGGAGGTCACTACGGGTGCTGTATGGAGGTTAGCGGTTCCTGTTTGCTATGCAGTCTGGGATGGAAGGCATTGTGTGATGTCATCAGGAAGTTTGGAGCTGAGGGCTGTGACTGTGATGGTGTGTTGAACGAAAACAATTTGAAAAGAAAAAGTTTTCTATATTATCAGCGGCTGCATGGGAAAGCGTTAACTAAACTACTTGACAAGTATTTGGAATAAAATCGTGCGAGAATGGATGAACAAACAAGGTTAACTAACCTGTTTGTTCCAGCGGAACAGGTCGTACAGCTTTGAAAATGGGTAGTTTGGTTTTAAATCATTGAAAGGATTCCCGCATCGTTGTTTCGATTGCTAAAGGGAAATTGACATTTCTGTGACTGGTTAAATATCCAATAGTCTCTGTAAGGAAGAGAAAATAACTCGAACATAACCGACTTGCAGCATATTAAATGAACATTACTCTGTCTATCAGAACTGCTATAGTATTACCGCCAATCCTTGTGTATTACAGACTCGTGTGTTATTTTCCTACTTTAGTATTTTTCTCCTATTTATTTATTTTGTTTTGACCAGTAAATAATTTTAAATATTGCTTTATAGTATAGTGGTGTTCTTTTTGTTTCTGTATTTTATTTTAGTAAATTGTTAATTAACTTTTGCTTTGTTGATTAATTGTTGGGTATGTATATGTATATTGCGTTGTGTGTGTTCGCTGCGACTATTGAAACCCGGCTTGCAGTTTAATAGTGTAATTTGGCTCGTGAGGGTATATTCCCGCAACCACTGGCGTTGATTACTAAAGAGGTGTCTTTGGTAACACAATGGTAAAGTTAGTTTGTCTCTTGGAAGGACCGTATTTAAAGCAGGTTTCCAATAGGGATGAAAAGCTTTTCATTGTCTTGTACTGTTTGTTACTACCATAGAAATTAACTGTTATTTTTTTTTTTATGTTTGGTTAATTAATAGTTTGTTCGGTACATGTTTTGTTTCTTTATTCTGTAAAACTTGTTTTTTTTATTTTGTGTTTGTAATTTGGTTTCAATATTATGGGTAAATGGACTTAAAGCTGGAGCCATCTAAATATATATATATTTTACCTCATAAGCAACTTGTTTGGTTATTCAATTAATTAATAGTCCCCTTTTACTCTGGTTGACTATATAGGACTTGAATAGGATGATGGGTTTTCTGGTCCTGGTAATTTGATAGGACATTTATTACTATCTGGCACCCTAGAGCTTGACGCCGTTACAATATATATATATATATATATATATATATATATATATATATATACAGTACTGTGCAAAAGTTTTAGGCAGGTGTGAAAAAATGCTGTAAAGTAAGAATGCTTTCAAAAATAGACATGATAATAGATTATATTTGTCAATTAACTAAATGCAAGTGAGTGAACAGAAGAAAAATCTAAATCAAATCCATATTTGGTGTGACCACCCTTTGCCTTCAAAACAGCATCAATTCTTCTAGGTACACTTGCACAAAGTCAGGGATTTTGTAGGCATATAGTCAGGTGTATGATTAAACAATTATACCAAACAGGTGCTAATGATCATCAATTCAATATGTAGGTTGAAACACAATCATTAACTGAAACAGAAACAGCTGTGTAGGCGGAATAAAACTGGGTGAGGAACAGCCAAACTCAGCTAACAAGGTGAGGTTGCTGAAGACAGTTTACTGTCAAAGTCATACACCATGGCAAGACTGAGCACAGCAACAAGACACAAGGTAGTTATACTGCATCAGCAAGGTCTCTCCCAGGCACAAATTTCAAGGCAGACAGGGGTTTCCAGATGTGCTGTCCAAGCTCTTTTGAAGAAGCACAAAGAAACGGGCAGCGTTGAGGACCGTGAGCGCAGTGGTCGGCCAAGGAAACTTACTGCAGCAGATGAAAGACACATCAAGCTTACTTCCCTTCGCATCGGAAGATGTCCAGCAGTGCCATCAGCTCAGAACTGGCAGAAAACAGTGGAACCCTGGTACACCCATCTACTGTCCGGAGAAGTCTGGTCAGAAGTGGCCTTCATGGAATACTTGAGGCCAAAAGCCATACCTCCGGCGTGGAAACAGGCCAAGCGACTCAACTATGCACGAAAACACAGGAACTGGGGTGCAGAAAAATGGCAGCAGGTGCTCTGGACTGATGAGTCAAAATTTGAAATATTTGGCTGTAGCAGAAGGCAGTTTGTTCGCCCGAAGGGCTGAGAGCGGTACGAATGAGTGTCTGCAGGCAACAGTGAAGCATGGTGGAGGTTCCTTGCAAGTTTGGGGCTGCATTTCTGCAAATGGAGTTGGGGATTTGGTCAGAATTAATGGTCTCCTCAATGCTGGAAGTACAGGCAGATACTTATCCATCATGCAATACCATCAGGGAGGCATCTGATTGGCCCCAAATTTATTCTGCAGCATGACAACGACCCCAAACATACAGCGAAAGTCATGAAGAACTATCTTCAGCGTAAAGAAGAACAAGGAGTCCTGGAAGTGATGGTATGGCCCCCACAGAGCCCTGATCTCAACATCATCGAGTCTGTCTGGGATTACATGAGCGAGAGAAGCAACTGAGGCTGCCTAAATCCACAGAAGAACTGTGGTTAGTTCTCCAAGATGTTTGGGCCAACCTACCTGCCGAGTTCCTTCAAAAACTGTGTGCAAGTGTACCTAGAAGAATTGATGCTTGATGCTGTTTTGAAGGCAAAGGGGGGTCACACCAAATATGGATTTGATTTAGATTTTTCTTCTGTTCACTCACTTTGCATTTAGTTAATTGATAAATATAATCTATTAACATGTCTATTTTTGAAAGCATTCTTACTTTACAGCATTTTTTCACACCTGCCTAAAACTTTTGCACAGTACTGTATATATATATATATATAAACAGAACTGCCCCTTTAGTCATAGTCGCAACCCCCTTACTGGCTCTCCGCACCACTGGTGTAGAGTACAAATCAAAAGGAAGTGATGTTAAGGTTGTACAATGCACTGGGAAGACTTCATGTAGAATACTGTGTTCAGTTCTGGTCATCAGGACATTGCTGACCAGGGGTGAGTCCAACGAAGAGCTACCAGACAAATCCCAGCGCGCAATGGGATGAGTTAAAAGATTAAATGTATTCTTTTTTTGCCAACACATTAGTTTTGAATTACAGGATTGCAAAATGCAAGATTACCACACATTTCTGGAATGTCTGAAACTTTTGCATTTCTTCACAACCAGTTGGAGGCCTTTTAGTGGTGGGCTAGGACTTCAGGGTGAACTACAGGACACCTGCTACACTGGTTTAATTTAAACCCAGGTACTAACATTTGAAATGACCAAACACCTACAGTACAAACATTTCAGAATGCATCAATAATAAAAGCATATACAGTACTATGGCTGCATGTATCTGAATATTGTAATAATTGATTCTCATTCATAATATACTAAATATATTAAGTATTGCATATGTATGCCAAACAAAAAAATGTGTGGTTCTGGTTATGCTGGAAAATAAAAACAGGGTAAGTACGTAGGTAAAACTTTTTTATTTTATTTTCCAAATAAGCAGTGTGAGCATGGTAAAAGTGGCAAATGATAGTTTAGTTTACACAGTCATATTGCTTCGTTCTCCCACCATCTCCCCTTTCTCCACCTCACAGCCGGCTGTCTCATTTTGAGGGTGCATCTTCATAAGTAAACTTTCCATCTGCCTTGTTTTATGCTATGGGATACAAACGAGTCACAGTCTGTTCAAATTTGGTTTGTGGTTTTCAATAATATCAGTTAGGGGTATTATGTATTGATTGATACATACACACGCGCATACATATGCATGAGGTTTAATTAAGATTAAATAACATATCCAAATTTCATGTATTTGTTTTTACTGTAAAGGTAGTGTATTTAAATCACATTGCCAGCACACACTCGCACAAGCCTCTTGGCCCTTGGTATTCAGTGGCTCAGCACTGTCAGCAGCAGTGCCGGTGTTACAGGCTAATTCTCACCCCGGATTAGTTCTGTCCTAGGCTAATCCTCACCCTGTCAGGCCAACTCTCATCCCAGTACTCTGTACATAGCATAATCGTTTTCATTGTACAATAACTTATCTAAGCTAATCAGCAGGAGGACATATATTTGTGAATGTACTGTAAAAGATACGGGAAAAAAGACTGATGTTGACCAAATAAGCACCATTTATTGAACAATAGTGAAAACAATATTGTGCAATAAAAATTAAATTCATTTTGGACTTCTGAGTAGTGTGGATCCTTGAGAAAAATCACAAAGTGTGCGACCAAGTTTTGGCTCTACAGTCTGAACCATAACGAAATAACGGGAAAGCACTCTGCATATTCCATCCAAGAAGACTGCAAGTTCACTGATAGCGAGGATATAAAAAGGGATATCATATTTCAATGGAGATACGCAAAAAAAGGTTTAATACTGTCTAGTATTAATAATGTGCTACTTATATTATTTTGTTGTAAGAAAAAAAAATTGTATTTTTGGTGATGTTTTTTCCCCCCAAACATCAAAGTGCAACCGCAACTCGTTTTTCCACCGATACCAAACGTCTCATCTGTGTGTTTTGGCACTCCAGGAAATGTCTCAGTAAATGACAAAGATGCGTATATGACTCCTTAGACATACGTACATTTTTAATCCAGTCAAACCACTCAAGTCGTTCCCACCAGCCTTCTGGTTGTAAGATCGCTCAAATGTTTCGATTTACAGTCATGGTACTGCAGGTCATCGCCACTGTATTTAGCAGTGCAGAAAAAGCAAAATGGCGTCTCCACTGGTTTTGCAGAAAAGAGAATAGCTGTGCTTGACGAGCTCTCGATCAATTACGTACAGTACTTTCTTCCAAAAGCATAAAGAAAAACACAGCCTCCATGTTCTCACACAGAACCTCACGATCGGCATGTAATGATGGCCTGAGTTCAGTGGTTTGTTTAAACAGGGAGTGCACTCGCTTCAGTAATGAAGGGTGTGTGTGTACAACAAACAACCGCAGGGAGTGCTGTTTGTAAATACGGTTGTCGAGCCAACTGCAGTGTGTGTACGTAGCCTTAGAGGAGGCAAGGGAGGCAGTGCCTCCTCAATTACAAATTGAAATTATATATATCTCAGGGGGTTGAATTTTAGCGCATGGAATAGTGCATTTTCCAAGTTGCTCCAGCATTTCTGCAACTTTCAGTGCAGAAAAATCCCGCAGAGATATTTTAAGACACCAAGCTACTGTATTTTTCACCCAATTTAGAATGCCTGAAACGCTACGACAATCTATAAGGAAGTGGATGTCAGTGATGAAAGCACTATGAGCTGCATTCTGAGTAGTTCTGGTTAAAATACATAAATAAATAAAAAGTAGTGCTGGATATTTAAGTGGCGCAAGACTTTATTCTCTCGTAAGTGATTCTCGGACGCTATCTTTAACACATATGGTATGCCTGATCCTGTTGCAACTTACATAATATGAAAGGATATTTTGTGGCCTTTGAAAACAGTGAAAAACAGGCGGAAATAGGGCTGAGTGTAAAGAGTTAAAAAAAAAAAAAGAAATGGAGCGCTGCATGCAAAAACTTCACGTCAGGCAATGGCAAAAGCAATGGCGAGTGCTCTGTCTCACAGTGATGAACAGCTGTTAGGTCTCCTGAAAGCTGCTTATTTTAAAGCAACACCAGTGTGAATGATGAGGCAGTAAAATACATAGTTTTTTATATGCAAAAATGCTGTTTGTTTTTGCCATTCCCCCCTAAAATTTTGGAATCCCCCCATTGGCTGCAGGATAGGGGGGAAATCCCCCCAGCACACAAAAATGAAATTCAAGCCCTGTATATATGTATATATGTATGTATGTATGTATGTACGTATAGTTGTGTAGCATTATAATATAATAAAGTTCAATAAAACAAAAACAAAATTGTCTGAAGTACAAGAAAAAACTAAATTAATTAAAACCCTAGATTCAGCATTCCTATGATAACAGCTGTTTTGGCTCCTCAGAGGAGACAAGCCTGCATTACAAAATCATATCTGCTATAACCACACAGAGTACAGGCAGATGACGTAGTCTGACCCATGGTTTTAATTGGATGAGCAACTCGAACCCTCCCGCCCCCTGCTGAAGCACTGCTTTATTGATATGCTGGAAAGAGATTATGACCAGAAAAAAAGAAACAAATCAATCCATTTCTTTTCTCTGTTGGCTAGTGGACAAAATGCGTTTAACAACCGAATTGGTGTAAAACCTGTTTACACTGCACTTGTACATATCTCTTGATCTACCCGTACCCACCATGTTACTGGATCCTCAGCTGATGCACTATCCTTGCACTATTGCGCCACTAATATGTAATTGCACATATAACTTGTAATCCTAACTTGTTGTATTCTGGTTCATATTATAGTATTATTTGCACTTACTGTAAACTATACTGTATTTAAATATTCCATTTCCATTGTAACCCTGTACAGTACAGTCCTGTAGTCACCTTTGATACAGGCTTCTACCAAAATAAATAAATAAATAAATAAATAAATAAATAAATAAATAATGTGAAAAGTGTTGTCAGTCACAATACAATAAGATTCTACTGCGCGAATGATTTCAGGTAAATGAAGGTACGATGAAGGGGGTACGATGTACTGAGTTTGGCCCCTTAAGTTCTTTTTAATATAATGTTTTTTTTTTTTTCTCAGTTCAGCAAATTTATGTAACTAACTGATGAGCAACAAATTGTGTGATCTAAAATTGTAAACATATGTGGATGAACTAGTTTGTCTTGTTCATCGCGAGTTGTGCAGTAGTCACTCACACCACTGACAATACCATTTTCTGGCGTTACACACGTCATGCTTTGGTACCACTTTCTGGCCCTACACTGGTAATTGTATGAATTTGTCTGTCTTTGTTACGGAAGATGTCTTTCCAATGTGCATGGGTTGGAGAAAGTGAATGTACAGTGCCAGAACCCCAAAAATCAAGGTTCCAGCTTTTATTGCAGAGTACAGTGTGTGTCCAGTAGGATCTAGCTGTAACCTCTTTACCCACAAAATGAAAATGTGCTAAAACAAATGCATGTATACCATTTAGATAGTAGGGTTTGCATTGATGTTTACACTGGGGTTTAATGAGTTCTGTATGATAAATTTAGCACACTAGCCAGTCATATTTTTTTTCTGGCGTTATTAGTACTGTTTAGGGGTGCCAACTGTCCGGTTTTGGATCGGACATCCGGTTTTAAGGGAATTTGTACCGTGTACGGTCAGAACCACTAACCAGACAGCAAAAGTATGGTTCTTGGTTACCTCACTGTTCATTGCCGTTTGGGTATTTCTATTTATTTATTTATTTATTTATTTATTTATTACACTGAATTGTATTCTGCGTTATTTTGCCATTCACTACTTTAGCGGGATCCGATTACTGAGCATCTATTATTAAAAAAAAAGAAAGAAATCACACACAGCGATGCTTTCTCGGGTTTTGTGATCAGCACGAGCACGACCTCGAACACGACCCCTTACCCCCATCCCATCCAATCCAATCCAATCCATCACTCCACTCGCATTGCTGGTTTTGTCCGGTTTTGGAAACATGTTAAGTTGACAACCCTAGTACTGTTGCGGTGTTAAAACAAGGCATTGTCATAACACAACCATGGCACTAAACAGGCATTGTCAACAAAGCTCAATGACACGAACATGTTTTCTTAAAAAAAAACAAAAAAAAAACACATTACCAACTAAAATAGTTGAAAAGATAAGACATCTTACAAAATCCTATTCGTAACATCACATAATACATATATTTAAACACATTTGGTACGGTCCACATTTGTTTACTGTTTTGTAACTGGTTTTTCCACAGTCTGCCCTCTGAATCTGCAAGGACGGGTCTGGAGTCTTACCATACTCTGTAGGAGTTGGGTCAGGTTGGAAGGTGAAGTGAGCTGCATGTCGTTTCTGGGTTCTGGCGTGTGGGTCGCATTTAGGTGACAGTCGGAGCAGGGTGAGCCCCAACCCGCTGTGCACACCGTTGGTAATATTATTGATAGACGCTTTAGAAGACGATGCACTTTTCAGTAAAAACCTTGCCGCGGCCGCCATTATTGCTGAAATCAGGAAGCTGAACCTACGTTGAGAGGAGGCAGAAAACCTGATGCAGTTTTTTGATTGGTCAGCGAGAAAGGCGGTGCCGTTTTCAACTCACGTGTGTAAAGAAATAAATATCCAAGCAGTGGATGAAAGGTAAAATAATTATTAGTAGTATTTATTATTTATATCAATACATTTTAAAATAGTCCAGCGCAGTTATTGTTTTTTTGTCTTAAATTAATGTCTCAGTCCCAGTTATGGTCAAATGTGTATTTGGTGTAATTATTCTGTGGTTTAGTACTGCGTGCACAGTCCAGTTTGTGTAGTTTCCCCAAACTGGAAATAGAATACCTGTTGCCTTCCTCTGTAGCCAAATAGTCAGATTTATTATTATTATTATTATTATTATTATTATTATTATTATTATTATTATTATTATTATGTTTATAAGGGAAATTATATAAAATAGCTGAGATATAAGTTTTATAAGTTTTTATGTCAAGTGCATGCTGTGTTTTCAGCAGGTAGGCCAGACTGTTAGACAGTTAAATTGTATTTGCTGTCACACAGTTAACAAGCATTTCACAGCACACTACTAGAGGGCCGGTTGGCGGATTTTTTGACAACTGGATAGAAGATCACCACACACAATATGACAGGGGCTGGTCAGATAACACAGATACTGTATTTTGGACTTCATTAATTAGTGGTACTGTATTGCAAAAGTAGAAGTTGTATTTTATAGTAACAGTAGGATACTTACCACACCCCGAGCGGTTAAAGCCGCTCGGCTTCGCCTCGTGTCTTATAACGCACCCGGGGTTTGTGGATGTTAGAGTATATCCCAAACCCCGTCGTGCCTTATTGCTTACAGAAACCCGAGATGGAATTATTTTGGATGATTGTAAATCGTCACAGAGGCAGATTTGTTAAAAGGTCCTAAACGACACGAATTGTGGGTGTTGTCGAGTGACTGAAATTTTGAAAGTCATTGACAGGAATGTCTTTAATTTCCAGTTCCCCTCCAGTTTCTCTGAGATACAAATGTACCAGCTTTACATCATTTTATTTATTTATTTTTATTTTAACGTATTCTCATTTTGTTGCTAATTAATGATCATTTCTCTACTGTGGGTGTTGTCGAGTGATTAAAAAGGCTACATTTTGTGTTTGAATTGAAAGTGGTCTCGAGGAGTCAAATGGGTCAAAGTTCAAGAATACTTTCGAGTGCCTCCAGCCATCGAGAACTCTATATATTCTATGTATACAGAATTAATTATTGCATTTATAATCCAGGTCAAACAGCGGATTTCAAGAAAAAATCATGTTTAGTGCAAAATCATATTTAGGGCAAAAAATGATTTTAAAAAAAAATATTATTATTAAATATCCTTACGCCTAGTCCCATTTATAACTTTGAGCTACACACGAAGTTAATCTGAGTAAATTAATTTTATTGGAACATACAAAAGAAAGTACAGTACATCTATATTTATGATATTGTGGACATTGCCATTGAAACGATACACCAGGTGGCGGAGCTGTGACGGCACTGAGTTATTTTGTTTTCCCTGTCACTGACAGTGCAGACCTGTTTGAGAAGAACAGACGGGAGGAATAAAAATAAATACAAAGACGTCTTGGATTTCAGTAATTTTCAAGGTATGTGTCTGAGAGGTGTGGATAATATGCGGAAGTGTCTTTTTATGCTTTTCTTTAGCTTTTTGCTAACCGCTAAAATACATTATTTGAAGTGACAAAGTCGGGGTGAGTGAGCATAAAGACAGAGATTTTTTTTTGGTATTATTTTCTGTTTTGCTATCTTCCAGTTAATTTAATTGCTCTTCATCCAAATCGGCGTGTCTGCTTACCACGTTGCCGCGCAGGTTCATTATGACAGCTTCGGGGTAGGGTAGCATTGACACGTATAAATAAATACATCCAACTTCAAGTCCCGGAGCGCTCTGCCAGCTCCACGCCACTTACCTCGTTTTCCACAAACTCACTGCACCGTGCTGGCATTGTTCTGTCACTGTTATGAAAGCGTGCCACATTTTGTCCATGATTTCTGTAAAAACCCATAATGTGCCCTGGCGTGTCAGCACCATGCCGTGATACTGGCACGGCACGGTAACTGCCCAGTGCCAGGCGGTGTATGCGAGAATGTGTAACGAAATGGGAAAAAAAACCCGTCGGTAAACAAACAAATAACTCTGTGGGAGTATTTTAAAATTAAAATGTTGATAAAAAATATGTTGAGAATATAACATCCAAAAGCAACTGAATACTGCCGTTAGGAACATAAAAGTCACTTTATTTCACCTACCGGATTGGAAATGAATGTTTCACGGTGCTGTGAAGAAGAAAAATGGAAATATATAGAGGGGGAGGGGGTGGGGAGGACAAGAACGCAACAGGGGTATAAAGACCTGGGACACGCGAAACCGGGGTAAGAGAGAGTGGGCGAGATAGTGTGAGAGACAGAGAGACAGATAATGAGATTGACTGACAGAGCAACAGAGTGAGTCTGAGGTTGCCTAACCTGTGGTATGGCAAGAGGGAGAGGCTGAGCGCTGTGTTAAGGTCAGGAACGCATAAGGAAGGGGGGACGACTACAATTTAGTTAGTGACAGGGGAGTTTGTTATTTTGGTGGCGTGGTCCTGGCCCAAACAGGGACTCGGGACGGTATTGAGTTTTGTTCACAACAATAGACTAATGTCTTTTAGCCATGCACACCTTGTCTCCAGGGTAATCCATCGTGTTGAGAGCTTGAGTCGTCACAATATCCATCACTGTTTCCAAGAAACATTAATAAATTCACCTGGCAAATTCTGTCAAAAATTGCTTACCAGTCAAAGTAATACTATAGACAGAGGAGAAAGTACGGTGGGGTTGTATTACAACCTTGGTACCCTAAAAATAAAAACATCCTTCCTTACATGTGGGTATCAACCATAACAGCCCTGAATCATTATACACAAGTCTCTCGCTAAGAAGTGAGCCTCTGCACTGACGTTGGGAGCCCCCTTACCTACAAGTACCGTCAGCGCAAGGCGCTCCCCCTCTTTCAGATTCTACACGTCACCTGAACACAGCAACAAAGAATGTAAGGAAGGATGTTTTTATTTTTAGGGAACCAAGGTTGTAATACAACCCCACCGTTCCCTGACAAATAAAACATCCTTCCTTACACGTGGGTAAGCTATACCTAAGAGGGAGCACGTTCATACGTTTGTCTAGGCATCCTCAGAGGGATTGTGCAGCAGCCTGTAGAATCCTGTTCCCAAGATTGGGTCATGTCAGGTCCACAACATTCAGATTGTAGAACCTTGTGAAGGTGTGTGGAGTCGCCCATACAGCTGCATTACAGATGTCAGTCATAGATGCTCCATGGAACAGGCCCCATGAGGTAGCAAGGCTTCTGGTTGAGTGGCCGGTAACACCTATAGGAAGATCCTGATTACTGAGAATTGGCAGTCTTGACAGTCTCAGTAATCCATTTGGAAAGACACATTTTAGGAAAGTGCCATGCCTTTTGATTTGCAAACAAAAACCTGATCAGTTTTGAGGCAGACGGCGGAGCATTCAATGTAACATGCTAATTCTCTAACTGGGCACAGTGCTGTGCAACTGCCTATCCATCTCTGTGGCAAAAGGGGTGGATGGAAAGCTTCCAGCTCAATAGTCTGGTTAACATGGAATGAAGAAATTAGTTTTGGGAGAAAAACTGGGTTTGTTCTAAGAGTAACTTTTGACCCAGATTCTCCAAAACACATACAGGCCTGCGATGTGGATAGGTCCTGTAGTTCACCCATATGCCTTGCTGTTAGTTATAGCTACCAAGAATGCAGTCTTTAAGAACAGGAACTTGGGCTCAGCCGAATGCATGGGTTCAAATGGGGGCTTAGAAAGTGCCTCCAGGACCACGTTCAATCTCCACCGATTCCTTCCTAGGTTGGCGAAGACGTTTAGTCACTTTTAGGAACTGAGCAGTCAAGGGGTGATCTCCCGGAGTGACTTAATCTTGGTGTGGAAAACAGATATCGCAACCAGGTAAACTTTGAGAGTGGCTGGCTGCTTTCCTTCATCAAATAGCTCTTGTAGGAACAAAAGAATGTCCGAGAGGGGACAAATAGTAGGATCACAGCTCTGGCACCAAGACTCAAATATTCTCAATTTTTGCACATACTGTGAGTGAGTGGAAGGAGCTTTAGCAGACTGCAATGTAGTGCACACTCTGTGATGAAGACCAGGGTGTACTACATGCAGCTGTTGAGGGGCTAGACCCAGAGCAGTAAGGACATCGGGTTCAGGTGCCACAGCGTCACTGCCGCTTGACTAAGTAGGTCGGCCCGAGCTGGCAACTTCCACGGGCTGCTGTGCAGAAGCTGAGTTACAGCTGGAAACCACATTCTCCGAGGCCAGCGGGGGCAATAAGGAGAACTCTGACTCGTTCCGCCCAGATCCTTTCAAAACACTGGGGAAGAAGAGCTAGTGGTGGAAAAGGATAAAGAAGATCTCTGGGCCAGGGGTGCGCTAGAGCGTCCAGTCCCAGAGCCTCATCCTCATTTGACATGGTGAACCACTGCAGGCAGTGTGTTGATTCCTTTGTCGCAAACGGGTCCACTGAGGTCCGACCAAAGCGCAGCCAGATTTGGGTGACCACCTGAGGGTGTAAGCGCCATTCTGTGCTCTGAGGGGCTCCCCTGGAGAGCAGGTATGCCGCTGTGTTCTGGATTCCAGGTAGGTGAACTGCTCTGATCGACAGGAATCGTGTTTGTGCCCACAGAAACAGTTTCCGAGCGATGTTGTTGATCCCTGCCGAATGTCAACCTCCCAGATGGTTGATGTAGGCCAAGGTAGTGTTGTCTGAGTGAATGAGAACATGATGGTTCCGAAGGTTGTCTTGGAAATACCGCAGGACAATAAATACAGTCTGCAGTTCCAGTGTGTTGAGGTAGCACCCCACCTAGGGTGGGGCCCACCGTCCTTGGACTCCCCTGTCATTCCAGACTGCACCCCAGCCCAGCCCAGCATGGAGGCATCTGTTGTAATAACCTCCCTGTTGAGACCTGCTCCCAGAAGGGAGTGGCTGTGGAGGTGAGTGGGATCGAGCCACCACCCCTGTGCTTTACGGCAGCGTGAAGACACTTTGAGTGGGCGATCAGGGTAAAGTATGGGGCAGGGAGCCTGTCTGTTGAACCATATCTGTATAGGGCGCATGTGAAGCAGCCCAAGAGGCAGAAGCTGCCATCAGGCCCAGAATGCTTTGCAAGTCAATCACCTGCAAGTGTGCACGTTCCTTGAATTGGTTTAAACATGCAGTTAGTGATGCTATCCTGTCTTCTGATAGGGTTGCAGTCATGGATAAAGCATCCAGCTGGATCCTGAGAAACACAATGGACTGCTGGGTTTAGAGATGGCTTTTCTCCCAGTTTACCTTAAGACCCAAGTCTAGCAGGTGTGCCAGGACAAGATTTTATGGCTGGGACACTTCCTGGTGGGACGAGGAACAGATTAACCAATCATCCAGGTAGTTGAGCAGCCGTATGCCTTAAGCTCTGATGGGTGCCAGAATCGCCTCCATTCATTTGGAAAAGGTGTGTGGAACAAGGGACAGCCCAAAGGGTAGCACGTTGAACTGGTAGCTTATCCCCTGAAAAGCAAATCTCAGATACTTTCTGTGTGCTGGTTTTATAGGAACATGAATGTATGCATCCCTCAGGTCTATTGTGACAAACCAGTCCCCTGCTCTGATGAACTGGAGGGTCTGTTTAATCGATAGCATTCTGAACTTCAGACGCTTCAAGTACCGGTTGAGGTAGCGAAGTTCTAGAATAGGTCTGAGGTTGCTGTCCTTCTTTGGATCCGCTGCAACCCTGACCCATTCCAGACCCGGTGGGATGGCAGAGTGAAAGACCTACTCGGTGGCCTCCAGGGCCAAAGTTGGTGCCTTGCTGGCGAGGAGTTTGGGCACAAGGTGGTACGCTGCCCCTTCCATGAGGAAGAGGAGAGGAGGTACTGCCTGCCCCAAAACAAAAGCGAAGGAGGGACGGCCATTTACGAAGGCAAGTAAGGGAGCCGGTGCCATCTCCAACGTCGGAGAGGGACGTGCTGCCTGCACGAGTGCCAGAGAGGGAGGTGCTGCCCGCCTGAGTGCCAGATAGTGAGGTGCTGCTGCCACTGCAGTACCCCGCACCCCTGCCAGCTACAGCAGAAGGACGACTAGGACAACTACCTGAGCACTTGGGACGTCTCACAGGGGTGCCTTGGCTGTGAGAAGTGTGGGCACTACATAGTGCACTGCCACTGCCTGACGGAGGAGCAGCGGCTGAGGATCCTCACACCGTGGTCAGCAGTGATCGCAAGATGGGGAGAGCCGCCGCTGCCAGTGCCACAGAGAGGAGCCGTGCTGGCTCCAGTGCCAATGTTGCCACAGCTGCCTGCACTGCTGGAGTGCCCCGTGCCAGCGCCGGAGTGACAAGTGCCAGCGCCAGCCCTTTCCAGGGCTCCTGCAAAGGGTGCGAGCCAACAGCAGAGCACAAGTGGAGAGCGGGAGCGGTGATGTCCGCCATTACCACCCTCCGAATCCCGGAAAGCACCAGCACCACTACCAGCATCGCCACTGCTGCAAGTGCCAAGCGCCACCACATCCAGAGTGCCCCGCCGGCGTTGCCATTAGCAGCATTTTCTCTGCCAGATCGCCCCGTGCTGCTCCCGGGGGTGTCATGGTCGGCATTGTTCCTACCAGCTCCACCACCGCTGGAGAGGAAGTAACCCCGACTGGGCAAAAGGCAGGGGTTTAGGGGGTGGAAAGGGGGTTAAACAGGCACCCCCTTACAGAAGCCCAGGGTTCATCAACGGGCGCTCCTGAAAGAAGACCCAGGACCACTCCAGCAGAAGGAAGAGAGAAGACAGCCTCCATTACAGCACCAATTGTCTGGATATGAATAAACTGGACATGAGGTGAGGGGGGTTGTTTTAAGGGGGGAGGTGGCCTATTATGGCCATGTGTTGCATTGCACCCTGCAGATTTTTTGAGGACAAAAAGAGACTAAGGTGGGGGCAATGTAGAGATCCGTGCATTGTATTTGTGTACTGTAATCCCCGCTGTCTATCTGTGTTTACCTTGTGTGTGTAACCTGTGTATAACGTAACTCTCGTGCTGTTTGTCTTCCCTGGCCTGTTACCAATGGTTGCCGTATGGGCCAATGGGATGTGTCTGAGCCCTGGTACCCTATTTGCATAAGGGGGCAGGGCTAAGTTTATAAGAAGGCACTGCGTCACCATTTTGGTTGTTTGTAAATGTAACCAGAGAAACTGACAGAGCTGTGGACTGTGTGAGAAAAGGTTTGTTGTTGAATAAAGCCTTTTGAAAAAGATAAAGCATCTCTCTAGTTTTCTGTCTCCTACTGAAACGCTACACTATAGTGCAGTTCAAGCAATATTAAACATTTTTTCAGTATTTTTTTTCATGACTTTTCCAAGACTTTTAATTTATTCTTTTTCCCCATGGTATTTCCAGGCCTGGAAATCACCATTTTCAAATCCCATTACTTTTCCAGGATGAACCCTGAATACTGCATGTAATTTTAGGATGGGCAGTTAAAAAAAATCTATGCTGCCATTCCCAGCCTGTAATTCTAAGTCCTTGTAAATACTCATAGGGTTTGGTGAATTTTGAACAGCTATTCCTGTAAATACTTTCATCAAGCTATGATTTCTTTATGCATTTTATTACCATACTGCACTGATTATAAAGCAGTATTTCCTAATTGCGCACACCACAGGGATTTTACATATCCACAGCAGACCATCTCAATAAACCTTTAAGTGGTGTTGGTACTTGTCGCAATTTATGTATGCAGCTCTCATGAAGATCATTTCAGCACATTTTAAAAATATATTAACCCACTGACAGCAGAAGAAAATTAAAACTCACATCATTTGTAAAATGTTTTAATACAATTTAGCTGGCCAGAAAATGTTTGCATGGGGAAAACCAAACAAACAAAAAAAATCCTCAAGGAATTTGTATAAAGAGACTTCACCCAACATTTCTCTGCTGATCCCTTTATTAGGCGCTGCAGGGATGTACAGTAGTGGATGCAATCGAACGTATGCATTTTTTTTTTTGGCTGCCAGCAATGTTGTTCCTGTCAAGTTAGAAATTTTATTTTAGTCAGGGTACAATACCGGCATCTTTGTTATCAAAACAAGTTCTGTACAGTAGAACAAATGTACATTTATAAATGGGCCACCCAGCACAGTACCCCACACATGGCAAAACCATAAGAAATTAATTTAACTATATGATTTACTTATATAGCCAATAATTAAAAGCAGTGTACAATACGCTGTTTTACTCTTACCCACAATGAAATATTTTGCAAGCAGTTATAGTACCTAAACAAAAGGTAATCCCAACGTACTGGTTTGTAGAAATATACTGTACCTAATTTTCCCATTGCAAGCTACAGTAAAATACAAGTACAGATTGCAGTGGGTACATCACAATTAGTTTCCGTTGATCCATCCACAAAGATCTTCTTTAGAACCTTGTTTAAGGAAATCACTCCCCTTATTTTTCAGTCATTGAATGATGTCCATCCCTTCATATGCATGGAAACGTTATGGACGTCCTTATGTTGCGTTTCCGGTATGCAATCTTTTGAATATCCCTCCCCCTCTACCCTAAACAGCATTACGTTAAAATGCTGTACTTCTAGACATTTAACCATTGCATGTTTTCAAAAAGTGTCTCGCAAAAGAATTTGTAAAACATGTTTATTTTTTTTGTTACATCTTTCAACATTTATTGCATGGATATCAAAGTGAACTGACCTCTAGATTTTCAGAGATGGTATCCAAACAGAATGATTCATGAATATTTACAGAAACAATCGTAACATTTGTGTATTTCTTGATTAACTAGAGTTGTCCTCAACTAATACAGTAGTAGTCCAAAGAGGCGCTTCCTCACATCTTTCACGCAGGATTACTGGAAGGTTTCATGCATTCAGATACATCAAGTTTTATGCCACTGTTGCACATCTTTGCCAAGTTCTGCAATACAGAGTACACATTTGAAATACTGGTGTACAGGTATAAGACAGACTTGTTCTTTACAGATAATATTTTTATATACCACATATTTCAAACACATAGTACCAAATTATGATGTGGATTCCAGGCACAATGCAAATACCATATTCAGCACTCTGAATACGACCATGCAGAGCTGAACTGAGTGACTACATCTGCATTCATATTTAAAAAAGGACGGCGCTTAAGTATCAGCTTATTACGTTTTATTTTTTGGGGATCTATACTTACATTAGCCGCTCTGGAGATGCTATTTGGTGAATTAATAGAAGCCAACTCGTTAAAGATGCTCTTCAGTTCTGGGGAGGTAATCTGTTGCTCTGCAATAATGAAAAGTAGTAATATAATTAGGGCTTCTGATTTTCGGTTTCAACCGATAAAACACCCCCGATAAAAAAAATTAAATCGGTGGATGGCCAATAAACACCGGAAAACCTGTGGAAATGGTTAATCTATTCATGTTGAATTTACCCTTGTCCCATTAAAAGAAATAAAACACTACAACAATAATAAATACATTTTCCAGTGCTGCTGGGCAATGTCCCGTCTTCCTAACTTGTATCTATCAATCATTCGTTCTGAATACTTTAAACCCGCCCCAACTACTGAGTGACAGCACATTCCTACATTCCTATTGGAGACTCCGCTTGTGAGATTTAAAACGAGATTACAATCAGGATGGAGGCTTGCTAGCGGGATTTAAAGCTATATTACAAAGCTATGTTACGATACAGAGGATTTAAAACAGAATTGTGGCGAAATGTACAAAAATGTCTCCACACAAAAACCCCAGAAGAATGTGCCTGTGACCATAGGGATTTCGTTGTGGAAGACAGCAAAGGAAAGAAGGTACAACTTAAGCGTGGAAGTACTGTCGAGTTACTATACACAGACACAAAAAAGCAAGCATTTTGGAAAGTAACCAAAAACACTAATTTCCTACAGTATATTAAAAACGAAAGCCCCGAAAAAAACAATTTACATAAAACTCAAAAATAGCTAAAAATAAGCACCGAAAAATACAATTAATAAAACCTGAAAAACAGAAGCCCTAAATATAATACTGCTGATTCAATCAAGATTTTAGTACAAAAATGCATTATATTTCAGATGCACGGTTTTGTGCATTCAATACAAATGTAAATTTTGAATGATGTATCTGTAACTTCTATTCATTCACCTGGCTCCAGGGCTGGTTGCAGCTGCATCTGCAGGTAGGAATGTCTCAAGAGTTCACTGATGGAAACCCTCTCTTTAGGATTGCGAACCAAACACTTCTGTTATAAAAAAAAAAAAAAAAATCTGTTCTTTATCAGCTTTCATACAGCATCTTGAATTACACATTTTAAAAACAAAAACATTAACACTAGAACCGCCAAGGGATTAATGAGATTTAAAATGTAAACGAATCTGCGTACTGTCAATGCAATGCAAGACAACCTCATTGCATTCACAAATGCAGATTCGTTTACATTTTAAATCCAAACCCGTCAAAATGACTACCGTGGCGGTTCTAGTGTTAACCATAGCTAAAATACTGGTACCGTACATTAGGTTTCCTAGTTCTTCTAGACCCTTTTGTGCTCTGTGCGATGAAGTCCACTAAGATATTTACACATTTTTTTGCACAATTCTCCTTAGTTTTTGGTAGCATCAGTACATATCTAACATGCCATGGCACAACAGAAAGTAATGCCATCACTTACCATCAACACATCCCGAAGGTCTTTTTCTGGAATATCAGGAAACTCAATTTCACAAGACAGATCTATTATGGCCTGCAGTTTAGTAATCTGGTTTGTAATGTGTTGGAATGGAGTTTTACCATAGGTCATACAGTATAAAATACAGCCAAGTGACCACACATCACTTTTAGGACTAATCTGAAAAAAAAGACATGCATGTAATGAAACAGTGACAGTTTTCTTAAAAAAACAACAATAAAAAAACACATTTAGATCAACTAAAATAATGTTCACATGAATACATCAAGAAGACTGGGTATCTAAGCTAAAGCCATTTTATCCACCATATTGATTCTAATTTATTCTTCACATTTAACTGATTAATATGACAAACGATTCTTTAAATTAATTGTAAAACTAACACTATTCAATATTAATAGTTCACAGATCAACACAAACTTACCTTTGACCTGGGTTTTCCTCCAATGGACGAATTCTCTTTAATTGCCTCAGGAGGCATGTAGTTAAGTGTGCCAACCTAATAATGAAAGATTTAACAGTATTATAGAAACAGATAATCAGACAGGTACATGAAAAAAATCCCCAACAATTAGTTTTCAAATGTTGTCCATCCCCTATCTCCCTCCACCCCAAAATACACAAGTCCTTAACAGTTACTACTGTTAAATGACTTACCTGGGAATCCTTCACAATGCTGGTTACATCTGGTTGGATTTGGTTGGCAATTCCGAAGTCAATAAGTTTTAGAGAGGCATTCACTATTAAGAAATTGGCAGGCTTCAAGTCACTGTGAATAATAACTGAACAAACAAAAACAAAACAAACAAAAAAAAACACACCATGAAATTGAGCCATACAAAACAATAAAAAAATGAACAAATGGGGGGAAAATGCTTCTAAAAATCAACAACTAACATGGCGAAATGACAAGTAGTTCTTACCAAACTGCTTCCAACATGTTTTTCCAATAGAATTTGGCTCCAATGGATTTACTGCTTTTTTGCTTCTTAGCCAAGAATTCAGGTCAAGATTTTCACACTCCATTAACATGTATATGTAGCTGTTAGTTATTTCACTAAACAAAAAAGAAAAATCCCACACCAAGATCAATAAACTACTCCTATATAAAGAGTACTTATTTTGCCGACAAGACTGTAAAACCATTTTTTCCTTTAATGTACCTGTTCGGATTTAATTCATTATTGAAAACTCATTCTCATCTAGCAAGAAAACGACACACAACCATTTATTTGGATTGATTTTCATTTTAAAAAGTAAACCGTTAATTTAAATGATTCTACAAAAATATTACAAAATGATCTGCTGAATAAAATGTAGCTTGAATGTCATGTATTACAAAAAAAATAAATCATGTAGCATTCTATGTCCTACAGTATTATCTACTTACTAATCATAAAGCTTTAGTATCTGATCACTATGTTGCTGTAGTCTATGCAGATGTTCAATCTCCTTCTTGTAACTTTCAATAGTCTGGTTGTCTGCATCCTCTAGATTCACATACTTAACAGCAAACACCTGTTTCTTGTGGTCCACAACTTGGAATACCTATTAAAAATAGAAAATTATGAACATGAATACTCAAAAACACAACCACCTAGCAAAATATGACTCAGTTAAAAAAAAAAAAAAAAAAAAATATATATATATATATATATATATATATATAATTTATTTATTTATTAATTATTTTTTTTGTAAAGTTGCCTCATACCAGTATTATAGTTTAAAAAAAAAAAAAATGTATTGATAATTTTATGAACAGTAAAGTATGTCCTGGATGCATTTGTAAAAACACTCCTAGCTTATTGTGATCTCCCTCCCCCCCTCTCCCCCTTCCTCTTCTGTAAGATTCCTTTGTTCCCATCCTCCAGTTCAAAGTTTTGCAGAATCAAATAAGAGCCCACACTGAAACCTTACACTAAAAAATGCAATGACTTTCAAACACTTTAGACTAACCGAAGCAATGCAGCCCCAGTGAATTTTAGGTTTCTTTAAGTGACAGTACCTTACTTGAACCTCCTCTGCCGATTTGTTTTAATACATAGTAGTTTTTTCCTTTGATCATAATGCAGTCATTGGAGTGCCTATTAAAAAAAAGGGATTAAATATATATTATTTATGTGCTGTAGATATATTACATAAGGCTGTACTTTTCTTGTTTTTGCAGACTAATATGGATTGACCGGTTCTAAAATTATAATGTGACCTAAGTCTTATTCTGCATTACGTCTTTGAACAAAAGTATGCATTAGTCAATTACCTGCTTGAACTGCTGTGAACAGCTGACCTGGTTAAACGAAGTGGATGGATGATATGGTGTGGATGACACAATTTGACCAGGTTGTTGATAAACTGAACGGTAGTTATATGGAGTGGAAATCTGTGCCACCACTCGAGGTTCCTTTACAACTGGCGTTCTGCAAAGGTTGCAGCTGAGGAGGTCAGAATCATAAGTAGATAATTTTTAACTTGCTATCTTGCCAAATTCCATTGTAAGACTTGCAGAAGATTTAATATCAGCTACATACATGTTAAGATACCATTACCTCAAAGAACCTTAGAATCAAGTAGTATTAATTTAAATTACAATGTACACTCAGAAAATACATTAGGCAAATAACTGAGAACCAGTTTAGAATAGCAATAAAAAAACCAACAGGTGTTCAGATAAAAAGAAGTGGACATGCTGGCTAACCTGATAATACAGGACATCTTGGCGTTCGGCGTCTCATATACAAAACCTGGAACCTCTCTGTTTGATGCAGGTAATCTGTCTTGGCTTTGCTGTGGATTAGCCTGTTCAGCAGGTGACTGCTTATTCTGAAAAATTGTCATTTATGAATAAGTAGCACAGATACATAAACCATTGTTTTAATATAAAAGTTGAATGATGGAGCAATAAGGTGTAAGGTTAAAGGCTTGAAGAAACACAGTTCACTTTCAACTTAGTAATCTTACCTCAGGAGAGATTTGTCTGCATATCCGTGCTGGTATTTTCCATTCTGAGACAGATTCCATATATGATGGTTTAGGACTTGGCTGCCCCACACTTAAAGAAATCTTACTATTTTGACTCAACTTGTTCATTTACTTGGCTTGAGCATAACGGAGCCAGGACTTGTGACCAAGTTTCTAGAGAAAATAAATAAATACTTACAGTACAAGACCAATACAATGTGCATAACTAAATTAATATTAACTGTTGAAGTTGATTGCAACAAGCAGTACTATACCAACTTGGATTAGTTATCAGCCAGAACTTCAAAACCCTCAATCATTGCTATCAAGGTAAAACTTGTAAGCCTTCGTCCATGTAATAATTTAGGCGGCAAATGACTATGTGGAATGACGGCACTAACCAAAAGGGTTGTCTGCTTTAACAATAAATACATTTTCAACTACAAAATTACGTGCATGCTACAATTAAAAGTAAATAACATACAAGTTACCTTCTCGTTTGGCAGTGAACTGGCATCTGTTTTGTTAAACAGTGTCATAGTTGAATCAGCTGTGTTCATCCCTTGGTCAACTGAGTTTACAGGGCTGAGGTAGGCTGTGGGGAGGGGGAGATATTGCTTAAATTTAACAATATCCCCTCAGTGAAAGCTGAAAACTTTTCACCATCAATGTGTCTTATTTTTTCATACACACCAGTCAACACAAGTGTTTTCTTTTTGTTTTTTTAAATCTTGTAAATACACATTATACTGTACATTTGACTTTCTGTATAGATGAATTGAATTCACTAGAGTTCTTAAACTACAATAGTTAAATAAATAAAATATTTTGTTTAAATACCTTCAAACTTGAAAGTCTAAAAGAGTCCCCATCTTCAGCAACGCTAATTTCACTTGATTTCAACAACAAAGGCACAAACATTCGATTAGCTCTTGTTCCAGAGGTTTGTCTGAAATACAGTACTGTGCAAAAGTTTTAGGCAGGTGTGAAAAAATGCTGTAAAGTAAGAATGCTTTCAAAAATAGACATGTTAATAGATTATATTTATCAATTAACTAAATGCAAAGTGAGTGAACAGAATTAAAATCTAAATCAAATCCATATTTGGTGTGACCACCCTTTGCCTTCAAAACAGCATCAAGCATCAATTCTTCTAGGTACACTTGCACACAGTTTTTGAAGGAACTCGGCAGGTAGGTTGGCCCAGACATCTTGGAGAACTAACCACAGTTCTTCTGTGGATTTAGGCAGCCTCAGTTGCTTCTCTCTCTTCATGTAATCCCAGACAGACTCGATGATGTTGAGATCAGGGCTCTGTGGGGCCATACCATCACTTCCAGGACTCCTTGTTCTTCTTTACGCTGAAGATAGTTCTTAATGACTTTCGTTGTATGTTTGGGGTTGTTGTCATGCTGCAGAATAAATTTGGGGCCAATCAGATGCCTCCCTGATGGTATTGCATGATGGATAAGTATCTGCCTGTACTTCTCAGCATTGAGGAGACCATTAATTCTGACCAAATCCCCAACTCCATTTGCAGAAATGCAGCCCCAAACTTGCAAGGAACCTCCACCATGCTTCACTGTTGCCTGCAGACACTCATTCGTGTACGCTCTCCAGCCCTTCGGAGAACAAACTACCTTCTGCTACAGCCAAATATTTCAAATTTTGACTCATCAGTCCAGAGCACCTGCTGCCATTTTTCTGCACCCCAGTTCCTGTGTTTTCGTGCATAGTTGAGTCGCTTGGCCTTTTTCCATGTCGGAGGTATGGCTTTTTGGCCGCAAGTCTTCCATGAAGGCCACTTCTGACCAGACTTCTCCGGACAGTAGATGGGTGTACCAGGGTCCCACTGTTTTCTGCCAGTTCTGAGCTGATGGCACTGCTGGACATCTTCCGATTGCGAAGGGAAGTAAGCATGATGTGTCTTTCATCTGCTGCAGTAAGTTTCCTTGGCCGACCACTGCGTCTACGGTCCTCAAGGTTTCCTGTTTCTTTGTGCTTCTTCAAAAGAGCTTGGACAGCACATCTGGAAACCCCTGTCTGCCTTGAAATTTCTGCCTGGGAGAGACCTTGCTGATGCAGTATAACTACCTTGTGTCTTGTTGCTGTGCTCAGTCTTGCCATGATGTATGATTTTTGACAGTAAACTGTCTTCAGCAACCTCACCTTGTTAGCTGAGTTTGGCTGTTCCTCACCCAGTTTTATTCCTCCTACACAGCTGTTTCTGTTTCAGTTAATGATTGTGTTTCAACCTACATATTGAATTGATGATCATTAGCACCTGTTTGGTATAATTGTTTAATCATACACCTGACTATATGCCTACAAAATCCCTGACTTTGTGCAAGTGTACCTAGAAGAATTGATGCTGTTTTGAAGGCAAAGGGTTGTCACACCAAATATGGATTTGATTTAGATTTTTCTTCTGTTCACTCACTTTGCATTTAGTTAATTGATAAATATAATCTATAAACATGTCTATTTTTGAAAGCATTCTTACTTTACAGCATTTTTTCACACCTGCCTAAAACTTTTGCACAGTACTGTACATATTTACTTTATTTTAATTTTTATCAAATTACATCAAAATACACCAGTACTGAAAGTGAAGTTCAGATGCTTTCTGCTGGGGCGCCTTTTATAAGCCCCATACATGCGATAGTAAAGCCAGTTAAGAAAATGTAATACTTAAAACATTCAAACTAGTCATATTTTGCAAACTACTTAATTTGGGCTCCTTACCTTTTCATACTACGCCTAAGGCCAGAAGGATCACCTCTCCTCAGACTAGAAGTATCAGGAGTCATAAGTGGCTGTATGGGGGGGAAAAAAGAAAAGAAAAAATAGCATCATATAACATAAATATTAAATAGTTTGTTTGTTTTTTTTGGGGGTAGTCATGGCTGAAATAAGTCTAGAGGTTTAAATAAATCTCTCTAACTGCACCCTTGTGAAACGGCTAAAGTACACCGTATGTCTCCAGTTCCATCTCGGTTTTTGCTGCTTTTGGAATCTTGCATGCTATTATATGTTGGCACTATAAAGATAAACAAAGTATATTGTTAATGGCAATCACTTCTTTAACTAATCTAATAACTTTGAATTTAAATTACACACAATTAAATATATTACATTATTAACATTTGCTATTGAGGCTACAGACAAAAATATTGCCTTGTGTATTATTCAACAGCATCTGTTATGGAAAACACACTTGTTCCAGAGTTCAGCCTGATCAAATAATGGTGGAAATAATGGTATTTGGATTTAAAAACTATAGACCAACCAATCATATTTTCTTTATCCTCAGGTGAAAGCAGCTGCTTTTTTCCAGATCTTAAACTGCTCATAGCAGTCTCTAAAAGTTCAATGGGCTTAGCATTCATCTCCCATGCTTTCTTTAGAACTGAAGTACTTTTCTTTAGATTACCTTAAAAGAAATACATAAATTTGTCTTCATTACTAGTATTAATTGGAAAAATAAAAAATATATTTTGCTTTAATTGCAGGATTGATACATTTTTACAGTATAAATATAAAAAAGTTGCATACCTTGAGACAACTCATACTGTGCATGAGCAATATGTACAAAGGCAGTTCATTTTGCAGTTCACTCTAGCCATATAAAAGTCATCACAGGCATCCTCTGGCTCTTGAATGTTTCAAAGAAACAGGAACATTTAAAATTAAATTATTCTTACATTTCTGATCAATTCATAAACATGGTTTTAGTTTAACCAAGTTCCGGCATTTGTGAAGTGAATCAACCTCCCTAACCACCAAATCATATACTTAAGCCTTGCATATAAAATACACCACTCTTTGAAGAGATAATAAGTATATAATTGCAATTCTGGCAAGTAAATAGTAACACATTTGTAACACAATTTAGATGTATGCAGCCCTCAGATAGTGACTGCTGTTCTGTCAGTCCACTAAATTTTGTTCCAAAACATAACCATTATTCAGCAGTGCCATTCTACCATAGAACTTTTTGTACACCCTATACTTACACTTTCAGCTCTGCAAATCTGACCAAAATCCTTGCATAGCTTTCATTTTTACAATGTTTTTCAATAGGTAGAGAAGCAAACACTTGGCTGTAAAGGTCAATCAGCTTTCTGAGTAAATTTGAGTCGGTATTAGGGTTCCCTCTCTCTTCCATCTTCATCAAAAATGAAAGGCATGTTTCAGGGGAGTTGGAATCTGCTTTACATTTCCAGTAAGATCTAAAGGGGAAAAGGAGAGAAATTCCAGGTACATATACACAACAAACAGAAAAAAGTTGGTTATAGACAAGCAAAAGCTCAAACTAAGATTGATAAAATATCTACCTATAGCGAATGAACAGCATAAGAAATAAATAATAATATCCCAGGGTTGTCCAATCCTGGTCCTGGTGGGCCGGTGTCCCTCCTGGTTTTTGTTCCAACTGTACCCAAAATTAATTGGACCAATTAAACTTCTAATAAGCACTTAATTGGCACAATTAAGAAATTTAAGGTACAGTTGTAACAAAACCCAGGAGGGACACCGGCCCTCCAGGACCAGGATTGGACAACCCTGGCATAACCACAGTTTGATCCAGATCTTAGGTACCGCTATTGTAAAGGGGCTATAGGAAAAGGTAGGGTGCACTGACACCAGTGACATTTCTCTATTCAAAACCTGGCAATGGGTATGCTAGGACTGTGTGTCCTAGTAGAATGATGTACATGTTATTATTAAACCAAACATGGTTTTACCTGTCTTATGTAGAATATAGAACTTACCAGAGGCAGAACTTTTCATCAGATTCAATTCACCAGTAGTATTGTCTTCAAACTGGAATCGTGTTTTAATGTTCTTAAGCTTTTGAGAAATCGGGGCAAATTGCATCTGTCTGTCAGTGAGTTCATCATCCATTTCTACATTAAAAAAAAAAAAAAAATGAGAATATATGGTGAGTGGGATGTATTTTTTAATATAACTGTATACAAAACATAGACTAGATGGCTAGATTTTACCCAAGCTGTGGCTTCTATTTTTAGTCTTTTCAGTTGAAAAACACAGCATAGTCTACAACACATAGAGGGAAAATGACCACCTACAGCCCTCGCTATGAAAGAGAGGCATTTTAGAAAACAGAAGAAAAAAACTCACTGTACGGTACTGCCATTCAACTCATTACTACCTTTTCCCATTCACAACTGCCATAGATAATAATCTAACTGAAAAAAATTGCACATATGTCAAATAATAAATTGATCCGAAAAATGCGGTTTATATAAAGCAATGTACTGTTCATACTATCGACATCAAAAAGGAAGTTTGTTGTCAGATCCTTGCTTTGTAGCGACGTGCAGTCTCCCTACCATTTTACAACAAGAAAACGAAATAACAGTTGTATTAAATTGACAGTTTGTCCATAAATCTAGATTTGCCACAGAGAACAATGGAATGATGTCGTTTACTACAACAGTATTACTACAGGCATGGCCGAGATGAAACGAACGCTTTAACGACATAAGTTAAATACAGGCAATATTATATACTGATGCCAAAATATATTCAATGACACATACTTACTGTCAATTGCGGTTTTTTGTTTTGTTTTCTTTTTTTTTAAAATTCACTAATAACAGCACGTAAAAACAAAATACACAACACTCACTTTAAAATATCACCACTTCCGCTCTATTCGCCAGCTCATTGGTTGTTTTGCATTTTCCAATAAGAATCATGATAAAGTGAAATTTATGTAATATTATTGGATACAGCCAATGACACAATAAATTAATGAGTTACGTGAGAAACTAAAGACTGAACTTTTTTGTTTGTTTGCTTACCAATCCCTGTATTTAGAAAAAAACACAAGGAACAAACTGGCGTACAAATCTGTAAACCAAGTGGTATATGTGGTGAGTAAATACAGTGAGCGCACACAATACTGACCGCATCTTCATTCTCAGTGGATCCTTGGAGCAGAACAGCTGTCTCTGAGAATTGGCTCGTGTGTTACCCGCATGCGCAGTGTTCCTCCCTTCTCCGGTAACTAGGCTGTTGGCAACAGCAGCAGTGCATTGCAAATAGCTCATGTAGAAGCTCAATATAGACCATTTTTACTTTGTTTTTTTGCCAAACCCATGGCATTTACTCAGAATAAATAAATTGCTTTTTACATCATTGCAGTTTTGTAATAAGGAGGGTATTTATTGCTGTGTTTTTTTAAGACGCTGACCTTGTGCTGAATGTCGTTTGGAGGATCGAGTTATTGGTACGGTAAGATGTCGGTGTATTACCACTATATGATAGGACAGTAGTGGACATGATTTCGGCTTTACATTTAAACAACAGAGTTAATATATATATATATATATATATATATATATATATATATATATATATATATATATATATATATATATATATATATATATATATATAACACATTGGTATGCATTGCAAGGTTCATCGACTGTCTTGATTTAATTATTTTGTGAAATTGTTCTTTTGTATTTAGTTTTTTAATATCATTATGGTGCAGTCGGTGAGGTTTACGGTATCTGGTAATATCTCTGATCATGTATTAACTGTTTTAGCAATACATCTTTATTTAAATGGTTTATATTTGTTCTATTATAAAACATTATTGCAACTAGATTAGAAACGCGTTTATCTACTGTGTACGTTATTTTACTGGATCATTCAGAAACCTGGAATGTATTATTATAATGTATAATTAGCATTACTATTAATATTGTTATTAGTAATAGTAGTTTTCCAAAATATTTATTTTAGTCAGGCCAAAGAGCTTTAATGTGCACCAGTACATACTGTTTGTTTATCCTCGAGGTCTCCATACTGGAAATCAGCCTCTGCAAGCAGGATAATAGGCATCTTTTTTCTGTCTTATAATATCCCTGGTGCGTGCATGTGCAGTTATGTAGAAATAAAATAAAATAAATAATAATAATTAGGTGAATCATTTATCATAAACAATGCAACTCGTGACGTATTGCGCACTGTTACATTTGTAATTCCGTTGTAATTAGAAAAGATCGCCTGTAGTGCTGCTTGTACTGTGTAGTGTTTGGAATTATGCCGCTGACTGTTCTATGAAAAACCTGCTGACACATTCAGACTGCTTTTGTGTTTCACAGAGCTGACGGTATCTATTTCGCCTGGGCAAGCTCTTTTTTTTTCTTTTTAAATGTAAATCTGATGTCTTAAATTTGGCAAGTTATTGCATTGATTTTATAATGATGAAAATGTTCTTCTAAAGCCACCGGATGCAATGTGATCTTACTGCTGACATTAATAAGATAATGCAGTTTTGTGCTACTGTATGAAGATAGCTCGGTGGGTTTAATCGGCAATCCAAACAGTACTGCATAGAATAATTAAGAAACCATTCGTCTGTCTCGTATTGTATCACTGAGGTGCAGGTCTGCATGTATTTATTTGAATTCTAACAGTGAAAAAGGAAAAAAAAAAACACTTGTCACATTCCAAGTAAAACACCCGATTTGTAATTTGAGAGGTTTGCGCAAGAAATCAGATATATTTACACTTCGTCCTACAAAGGAAATATTAAGAAACCCCTAAGACAGATGTAACAACTACCAGTAGGATTTTTACTGGCACAAAGGGAGCTACTTTGACTGCTAGTGGCTGTACAAATATATAACTACCAATTTCACTTAATGTAAAATTTAAATAGTCCTTAAGACCAACAACTTACTGGCAGTTGAATTTATTATTAAAATAATAATACAAAATTTTAAAAAAAACTGTAATTGTTCACCATAGCTCAAATTTAGAAGCTTGTGCGGCAATTTATTTAATAACTGGCAGATTGTGATATAACCGACTACATAATGTCTACATAACCAATCTCGAGAACCGTGCAAGACACCGTTCTAATTAATACAGTTCATGTTTAGTCGGGCTTAATGCGCGCACGCACGCACACACAATTAAAATAGTTGGGTTACAGTTCCTAGCAGCGCAATGAACAGTGGAAATTAATACTATGGTATCCCACCATGCACTGTATTTGGTTTTAAAATAATGTGTTATACCCATATTAATAGAGGTCCATATTGCAAAAAATAAAATAAAATAAGTATTTTGGATAACGTAAATGCGAACACACACAGACAAGTAGGGCTTGAAGTTATGGGGTTTTATTTTTAATCATGTGACGTCTCTTTTTAAACAAATTGAGCTGCTTCTGTTTCGTAATTAAACTCCGAAAAAGCTGTTGATTACAGAACCGATTTTTTTTTTAAGCATAAAAATGAATATCCAGTGCGGAGTGCAGACTGACAGCAAGTCCTTCTGGAGCCTGTTATGAGTATTTAGCCAAACATATCATAAAAGCATTTTGGGATATTGGAGGATACACAAAAAATGTAGTTTGGTATTACAGCGTCCACACTTCTGACAAACCGCACTACCTGATGCGATCTAATTTAGAACCGGACTCAAGACTACCCCCTGAGGTGGTCTCGAGTCCGGTTCTCGAGTGCGGTATTAAACGCTGCGTAGTGTGGACTCTAACAATATTTAGCACTTTTAAGCTGGTTTAAATGCAACAACTATGGTTTAAAGGCATAGTGTGGACAGGGCCTTAGCTGAAAACATCAATTCCCTTCCCCCCTCTGCCCCATGGACAGATGGCCATGCAACAATGCTACATATGTCACAATTCTGCATTAGCCTAAATCCAAGGATAACAATTCTACTGAAGATTAATCAGATGCTGGAAACAGGACAATTGTGGTGTAATAACTACAAAATCTTTCACAGATAACACATGTTTAAAGACCAAGATGTTTTTTTTTCATTATTAATTGAGCCATACCTAAATGAATCTATTTCATTAACCTGATTGATAATTAGCTAGATGTATTGGCAGTTGACAATTAATCCCTTATTCTTGTTAAAATAGACTATTTTCAATAGATAAACAACTGCAGATGTTGCTATAAAATGGTAATGGAAAAGAAGTTTCCAGGGCAGGGGTTTCATGACCTTTAACCTCATTTTCATCTGTGTGGGGGATGAAGTCAACAGATAATTGGAGTATAATTTGAAAGTTTGTTTCAGGAATTTCCAACCAAATATAGCAATTGACTAAAGTAACTGAATTAAAGTGTCAAGCAACCCATCTTTATCCATTTAAATGAATCTGAAAAATCCTTTGACACGCATATTGTTTTAGGGATTTAAAATTTTGAAAATGTCAGCAATTGATTAACAATGTTTTTAATGTATCTCTCTCTCTCTCTCTCTCTCTCTCTCTCTCTCTATATATATATATATATATATATATATATATATATATATATATATATATATATATAGGTCTTAACTGGATAACCAAGGAGGAGTTAACATCATGGAGATCGTTACTCATTTCATTAATGATACAATTCAGTTCTACACATGGGGCCTTACCATAGCAGGTAATTCTAAATGTTCTTGGGTTTGTTCAAGATTTGATGCAGTTGAATGTTCATCTAATAAAGTTACAGTATCTACGTGTTGGTTAAATGCAAACAAAAGCTTAAATGTTTCAAACGAAAATTCCCCAGACAGAATATAATGTGAGTCAATAAGGACAAGCTCCTGATATTATATATACATACATACAGTCCGGAGGGGAACACAGGACTACACCTCCCAGAAGGACATGGGCTGAAAAGCCCTAATTTTATTATTATATTATTGTTAATTATCACCTGCACCTGGCTATTACTGTAAGTTAGAGCCAGGTGCAGAGTATAAAAGGAGAGCAGTCAGTCTGGTCTTGAAAAACTGTGTGTTTTTCTATGATTTGTCAGGTAAACGACTTAGCCGTCCTGCGAGTGGTCAGGGAACCTACAAATGTTTAGTAAGAGTCTCAAGGAGCTAGGTGTTTTTTTTTTTTGTATTATTAAAAGTGCGCGTAAGCCTTTGTACTTTCAAATCAGTGTTTTGGAACGGAAAAGAACCCGAGTGAGCCTGTGTGGCGAGAGTCTCTTTTACAATATATATATATATATATATATATATATATAATTTATTTATTTTTTTAAAATCAAACTGTGGTTAATATCAATTATCTGCCATGCATCCGATTTCCACCCCTCTTAATATCACTTTTGAAAATGTACATGCAAGTAATTTTCTGTACAGGAATGAATTGTTTACACTAGGGATGTAATGATTAATGTCACAATATGACACATATCGCAATATACAGGTTGTGATACGATATGCATCCCAATACTTGTGATGGCCCTGATTGGTTACTAGTATGATGCATAATAACATCATTTAATGATAGACTATTTTGTTAAAAGACAAAAACAATTATGAGTTTGGGAGAGTATGTATTCGTACAAACTATAAACACCCTTATTCTTCATTCAGGAACCACTATGTTGTGCTTTTGATCTTGTATCACTGTGCAAATCACACATATACATAATTTTTATACTAGTGTTAGTGTTTCACCTCTCATAAAGGAAACATTATTGTTGTTCTGGAGCCTGCAGTTCCTATTTGGCTTTCCTTGCATCTCTGCAGTTTTGTGCCAAGTGTTTTGAATGTAACATTTAGACTCGACTCTAAAGCTATGTAGCTGAGAGCCATTATTTATATGCTCATTTTTTATATTACTTGTGCTTGTCACTTCAGCAAGGTCTGAGCATTGTAATGGAAAGCCATCATTAGTTTGTTTACTGTTCTACATTTAAGTTTGAGAAAAGGACAAATGAGGCATTTTGTTGTGGCAAAACAGGCATTTACAGTGCCATGAAAAAGTATTTGCCCCGCCTGATTTTCTGCATTTTTGCACATTTTTCACATTGTATTTGGTCAGATTTTTTAGTGGGTTGTAGTAGTATATAGAGGGAGTCTGAGAGAAAAAATGACACCAAAGTTTGGTGCTTCTTTCATTTGTTTGGTGTGCAAGGTAATCAAACACTTTTTCACGGCACTGTAGGTTCATTTCCCAAGACACAATTTATTATGGGGGTATCTTCAGATAAATAAATATGTGCATTTTTCTGTGGTTTGTGGAATATTTACTTTCATAAGGCATGTATTAGTGGGTGAAGAATGTAGTATGTCTCTCTTTCATCTCGTTCGTTTCATATGTGCAGCTCACATTTCACTTTATTTCACTTTAATTGCTCAAGTTTCTGAACCACGTCTCGTGCCATCTTGCTGTGTGATAAACTGATATTCACTAAAACATCTGACAGCATTGCAATGGATATGAAGGCTAAAATAATAAGCTAGATATTATTTACTGTATATACATTTTATTAAATAGCTAACAGTTTTTTTTTTCATGACATTTGGAAGGGTTTACTTCTCTTGAAGAAAAAAAAAAAGTTTACACTTCTCTTTTTGTATTTTTCTGTTTCCCAGACAAGCGGGTGGAGAAGTGGCCCCTAATGGAGTCCCCTCTACCCACACTAGCAATAAGCTCTCTCTACCTTCTCTTCGTCTGGCTGGGTCCAAAGTATATGCAGAACAGGGAGCCATTCCAGCTGCGCTCCACGCTCATCGTCTATAACTTTGGGATGGTGATACTTAATTTATTCATCTTTAAGGAGGTAGGATTACTTCTTCATTGTACACTAGGAAATCAAAGTATTGCAGTATTATTATTATTATTATTATTATTATTATTATTATTATTATTATTATTATTATCATCAGAGATGATTTTAATTATTTATGATTACAAAGGAACTTACCTTTTGAAAAGGCTTATAATGAAAAACAGTAGGTCAATGAGGGTTTCTTATAAGAATCTTGTATTGAAATATTGCTCTTAAAGTGTGGCTAAGCATTCAATACAGTATCGTGGCACCCACAGCCTCCATCTGTTCTCATTCGCGTCAGTGGAACACAGTTTGACGGCTCTTCTTAAATGGCGCCACACCAGCATCTCTTCAACAAATGCATTTAGAAATACAGTATTTCCAATGGGGGATGCATACCAGAAGTACAAACAACCCAACAGAACCATCACACAGTGCTATGTATTTAAAATTGTTGTTATTATTTATTTATTACCAGACGCCCTTATCCAGGGCGACTTACAATTGTTATAAGATATCACATTATTTTACATACAATTACCCATTTATACAGTTGGGTTTTTACTGAAGCAATCTAGATAAAGTACCTTGCTCAAGGGTACAGCAGCAGTGTCCCCCACCTGGGATTGAACCCACGATCCTCCGGTCAGGAGTCCAGAGCCCTAACCAGTACTCCACACTGCTAGTGGTTTAGTGTTGGATCCTGCAAGCCGTTCACAAACTGTTTTAAGGTGTAATCCAGTTGTGAACAGTGACGCACACTTTGGGGAGGATATCCACTTGGATGCTTTAGCTCAGTCTCGAGCAACTGAAGAATCCCTTAGGCTGCTAAACCTGGAACTTTAAATAAAATAAAAAAAGAAAAATAATTGGCATAGTCTGCTAGTGTTTTATTTGTGTTCATTCTAAACCCAGACCACTCGAGTGAAAAGGTGGTCCCTGTTTCCTATTTTTGTTTTGCTTCCTGAGCGTTAACACATTTTGTAACTGCTGCAGTGGTAGAAGGAGGGTAACTATTTGACTACTAGAATGACAATTTTGACAGTCAAGTGAGATTTGTTTTTTATTAACAATGCAAGGATACAAGAAATTGGGTTCATTTTACCAGGAATCAAAAGATTATTCTAACATGTGCTTATGAGCCAATTGCAAGTAGGTTAAGCATACTGCCCTGCCCAGACTTGCCTCATGATCCATGCATGTGTGCTATTTACGTACTGTATGTGCAGAAAATATTTCACAGGTAACAGGTGTGTGATTAGGTTTGGCGATGGTAAACTGTGTTCTGTTTTTGTTTTAGCTCTTTCTTGCTGCAAGAGCAGCTGGATACAGCTACATTTGCCAGCCAGTGAGTTACTCTGAAGATGTTAATGAAGTTAGGGTAAGTATTCTTTTGGTCTATAAGCAGTTGCTGTCCAATGTCCTGAACAACATTGCTAATATCAGTCTTAAGAATTAAAGAAGATCTGCAACCCAGCATATTGAAACTTAAACCTCTTGTGTACTGAGCATCAAAAGAAAATTATCACTTTATATCTGAGCATCAAAAGAAACTTATCACTTATATTTGGATAAAAGTCACTAGATGTGATCAAAAAATGACACTGTTTTAGAGCAGATTCTGTGATTTTTTTTTTTTTTTATTGCGCTGATTAACAATTGACATCACGAAGATGCTGCAAAATTATCTGTCGATCTTGGGCAGGTGTTGTGACTCTTGGTTTCCCAGTTCGTGGCCTGTCATTGACAGAGTGTATCTGATTATATCATCTCGCCAGGTTTGAAATTGCTGGCTCTGAGCACCCAAGACGGCGAGCCACAGTACGCTGCCCTAGTCCAGCCTCCAACATGCCGATTGCACGAAGGCGCTGCTCTCTTGACAGACATGGCATATTGCTTATTTTCTTTATTGCTTTTATTCAAGCTTGCAATTCAACAGCTGAAATCACTCCATATCCAGTGTCTAATCAGCTGTCTCACTAATTAAGTGATTAAGTGCATATGCTTCAGTCATAGTCACTCAAGCATGTCATGGTCAAGGATGAATGATCGAGTGATTAAAAAGAAACCAAAAACATTTCGTCAATGTCCATTTATATATCTTTTTTTTTTTTAAATAAATGTGTTATAGTGCTAAGTTTCTTTTGATGCTCAGTATATTATCTGATCACTTAACCTTATTAGAAAGGAGACTCCAATTTCAAAGGGCAGTGTTTTGTTTTTTTTTTTAGTTGGTATAATTATGAATTTTTTTTATTTTAGTTATAGTTTAGTTTAATTTGTTACAGTTATTACAGTTAACTAAATATAATTGTAGTTATTATGTAGTTATTACATTTAACAGAGTGGTGATTACCTTGAAATCTGTCCAGGTAAAAATATCTTGGGTAATGCCAGGCTCTACACCTCTTCACAGAACACTCCTTAGGATCGCCAACCACAAAAAATGTATTGATTAGAGATTACCATTTACTAGCCAAGTCTTGCTGTACACCCCTCCACACACATGAATTCTAGTCAAATAGATTATGTGTACTTGAAACAAGTAGTAAAAAGTAGGCTGTTTATTTCAGCTTGATTTTTACTTATCAATTTACAGAAGCTATATTTAGTTTTTTTACATTAAACTAACTTGAGGAAAAATAGTTTAATAGTTTAACCATTTAATTTGCAGTTGTAAATGTTTAAGTAGAACCTCAATGTCTGATGAAAACAAGGCATATATAAGGGTTAAATATATACAACTCGTCTGAATCAATGGTACTCATGAAAAAAAAAAAAACAGTGAATAAAAATAAAATATTTGCCTTTTCTGTACAATACAAAATGTCCCTGACTCACAGGCTTTCCAGGAGATCTGGAGAAAACATACTGTAGGGCCATATTTATAAAGCATTTACCTTTTTTTTCCTTATTAGAAAACAACACAAAGAAGTTGTAGTGTCAGATACATCTTTCATGTGCTAATTTAACAGTCCCTATAGGCAGTTCAGATGTTTATTTTTGATTTTGGTTGAAAATTCTTTATGAATATGGGTCATATTGAAACAAAAACTTGTATTCTATAGGCTTAAATTACTATTCCATAGTCAGATAACAGTTTTGTCGCAAGATACATTCATTCCATACATGTAATATAGCACTAGTTTTGTTTGATTAACTTTGACTAAAGAATTTACCAGTATTTTTCAATCTTTATTTTTCCATTCAAGGGTGAATTGACCTTTATGCTTTAAAAAAAAAAAAAAAAAAAACGACTTTTTATGCCATTGAGAAACATCTCATTTAGTGAAACCACTTTATCATGTTCAACATGCAACAAAACCATGGTTACCAACATTCTAATTGAAATAATGTTTGGTCACAGCGGAGCTATACGTATAGATAAAGATCCTACACAGCATATAAAAGTGTATTACACAGACTTTTATAGCATAAATTTACAGGTAAAAATAACATGCACAGAACAAAACTAGAGATAGTTGAACAGAACTAATTTGCACTTATTATTCGGAGTCTGAGGTCCGCCTCTCTCCTGCTTCAGCACAGCTGGACTCAGAGTCACTTGAAGGCAAGGCCGATGGGCCTGCTTCGTCCTGCCGCAGAGACTTCAGCCGTCGGTCAGGGTATTGTTGTGCACAATATTCATTAAGTGTTTTCCTCTTTTGCCCCATTTTCAAATCAAACTAGTAACTGTCACCGTATACCTATAGCAAAAGCTAACCTACACCTTAACCTGCTAATTTCAAAGTAGGCACTTTGAATGACAGGCACAGTAGCTGGCAAATGAAAGTGCACATTTGGTGCAGGTCTTGATGATTGACAGTCATTTAAACAAATGAGAGCATTCTAGTGCTGCTTCAGTCAACGAGATCTGTCAGAACAGGAAGAAATGACTGACAGTGAAACTACAGTAGCCTACTAAGGGACCACTGAGTTGACTGACAGCGACATCTAGCCATTCAGAGCGGAACGGAGACGGGACAGACAGCAAGTATAAAAACTACACAAACTAGAGATGATTTCTAAATGACTATTTTTGGTAAGAAAATAAAAAATAGCCAGTGGTTTTACCGACGTTTATCCTATATCAATTTCAGTCAAACTCATATATTTGGGGGAATTCGACGTTTAACCGATTACAATCGAAAAGTAGCAAGCCTAACTATAACAAAATGATTTTTTTTTTGGTTTTGTTTTACTATTTCGTTATCATTTTACATTAATAGACATTTTTGTTATCGTTACAGTTAACCAAAAAAACACTGCAGTGGAGCCATGCTTTAGGGCTTTGAAGGTCGCTAATGCATACAATACCATCAGCCTGAGGGTTACACGATGCATTTTACAGAGCACGCTGTATCGGCCTTCCTTAAATTGCTTCACAGAACATGTGATAAAGTACTGGGCTGGATACTAAAAAGCTATTTACATCAAAAAAATATGTTTTGAAAGGAAAACCATTAATGATTCTAAATTGGACATTAAATAACTTAAGACTACTGACAAGCCCCTTAAATTGAATAAGTAATTCATTTCTTTATTTGGTATGTTTTTCCTTTCAGTAAAATCTGTGGTGATGACAATTTGGAGCTTTCAGCTAATTGTGTCCTTCAGAGGATCCTGTGGCAGGCTAGTTAATTCCAGTGTCCTTTCACTGTTGGCCAGACCCTGTCCTTATAAATCTGGAACTATGCTGGTGAAATATGGAACTGTTAAAGGAATTTGTACATATTTTCCAGTTGTTTGGAAGTTTACCTAGCAAAATAATCCTTCAATATGAATACCGGATGTGTTTTCAGTTCAGATGCACTATAACTATATAGGTATTACAGGATAACACTCTAAACTTTGATATTATTATCAACTGCAAAGTGTAATATTTATAAGTCAACACTGAACCATTATAATAAATATCTTAATTGTACTACTTATGAAAACATTACTAATTCTACAGTTTATCCCTGCATTTTATATTTAAAAAAAAAAAAACTTTACACAAAAGGCTGTAACTGCATCTCGGCATTACTCATGTGGTTTATCACACGAACAGAACCCTGTAATGAAATTAGAGTTTCGGTCTATATTATACCAAGCTTTTCCCAACATTTCTTGTACTTGGTTACCTTTCCCTAACATGCTATTATAATGTATTACTACATGTTTCTATGCATTGGCAATGCTCTACCACAGTAACCTTATTAAGGAGCTTCCAGCAACTCCTGATTTGGTTTACCTGTCAGGGGTTAGCAAGGGCAATGAAGAGGACTGTGTGGAATGAGCAGGGATAAGAGGAGGACAAAAAACTGTAATCAAATTCAACATCCTAATGTACTTACCAGAATCTAAAAGATTGGGAAAAAATCCTGCTGTTGAACCCCAAGACTGTTGTGGACAGCACAATAGATAGTTACCGTACTGTACTGTACTTCACAAACTGGTGGGCTTTACAATCTGCTTACTGTCAAGCTCCTAATGTCCACAGAGCTTATGGGATCATTACAGACCTCCTTATCTCCATGTTACAATTGTAGCTTTATTCCATATGGCTTGTGTGTTCTTCTAACAGCTTTTTAGTCTGCAGGGTTGTGAAATGTACTTTATATCAGATAAAAGGCTGTAAGCAGTATATAGAAATACTAACCCTAAATGGCCTTAGCATTTTACTAAACGATACAACCCCGATATTAAGAATTGGATGTCACAAAACTTTCTGCTTCTGAACTGTGTGACAAATTACAGGTTATGCTGCTAGGCACTGCCCACCAGTTACGTAAAACCAACGCTGTAAACTTTTCATTTGATGGTTGAGTTTAGATCCAAAATGAGAAATTCGGGAGTTATTTTTGATCCTGGATTAACTTTTGAACCTCATGTGCAGAATACTGTTAAGGCATCATTTTTCCACCTTGGAAACATTGCTAGGGTGTGTCTTATGCTTTCTGTTTCTGTAGCTGAAAAGCTGGTTCATGCATTTGTTTTTTCGAGGATTGATTGCATGCGTCTCCAAAAGCACACTGTCCAAATTACAACATGTTCAGAACTCAGCAGCTCGTATCCTGACAGGGTCACGTGCGAGGGATCATATCACTCCTGTTCTAGAGTCCCTGCACTGGTTGCCTGTCGTGTTGATTTTGAAATTTTACTTCTTACTTTTAAAGCTTTACATGGTTTGGTTCCATGGTATTTATCTGATCTCTTATCAGTCTACACCACTTCACGCAACCTTCGCTCAACTGATCTTGGATTGTTATGTGTTCCCTCTGTTCACCTGCGTTCTATGGGCAACAGGGCTTTTTGTTGTTATGCTCCAAAACTTTGTAACACCATTCCTAAAGAGATCACGGATTCTGCCACTCTTAATGCTTTTAAATCTAGCTTAAAGACCTACTTTTATAGAAAGGCATTTTTATGACTTTTTATTTTCTGTTTTGTTTGTTTGTAAAGTGCTTTGAGATGTTGCTTTTAAAGGTGCTATATAAAATAAAGTTTATTATTATTATTATTATTATTATTATTATTATTATTATTATAACTGTAATTGAATGTTGTGCTGTAGATGACAATCTATGTAACATTTTGAATAAATACAAAAGTATAATGTAAAGATGACCATACTTTAAATACTACTTTTCTCACTAAAAAAGTGCATGAAAGTTTAAGCAGTAAACCTAAACAAAGGGTATTTTATTCAACGTAAATCTGCAGGCTTATTTTGGTAATTATTTATAGAGTGATGCCAACAAGTAGTAACACAGTGTAGTAGCAGATACTAAACTAATATTTTCACTCGCTGAAGGAAACTAGTTACTAGATTATTAAATCCTTAAGTGATCATCAAGGATAATACATATTTTGTATGATTATGCTTACTATATTTTATTTAGTACGTAGTTGCAAGAAAGTTTATTATTCTGTTTGAAGTAGGCAACACTATTAAATATGTCGCCCACGAATTCATAATGAATTCTGGCTGAATGGTACAGGAATAACACCTGAATATCATATGCACTTCCTCTGAGTTCTGAAGACATTCATTTTGAATTCAGCACTGTTAATTCATGTGGATTTAATTACCTATTTTTATTCCATGTTTCTTTGGAACAAATTATGTTGATGACATGTAGTTACATTTTTATTTAGACAGGCTTAGGGTTTTAAACAGTGACATGGGGATGTAGCTGGTTTAACACGTCTAAAGTTGCTTTTGGTGCACAGAGACGTCTAAATCCCTGCATAAGGTTACAATTGGATTTATATGTCAAAAAATAAATGTGATCTTCATTGCTTTAGAGCTGTAGTCCTCCCCCTATCTAAGCTGCATACTTGTTATTTTATTGTAGGCAAATTAATAGGAAGTGGTGTATTCTGTCTGTTGTAGACATTTAGACGTGTGCACCTGGCCTGCTTCAGAAGAAAGGATAGGTGGGAGACGGTATTATCAAAAGTAAAGGTGGGATTTGAGGTTAGAAACAAATGGAGAGACACAATACAACCCCCTTATTATGAAATATTTCTCTTTCAAGCGCCAGTTTTTAGTCTTTATAAAAAAAAAAAATATCCACTAAAAGATGAGCAGGTAATGCTGTCTTTTAGCTAATATAATGTCGCTAAACACAGTTCACTTACATGCCTACAGAAAGGGAATATGTATAGGTCTTTATAGTTTAACAAAAACAAAAATGACCATCATTGTGTGCAAGGTCTCCCTTACACAGATGAATTGCACTGCTTTTTGGATGCAGTTTAAACATTAAAACGATAATACATTACCCTGCTCTTGCAAAGTAAACGCATTCAGCCTCAGAACCTTGGAGGACTGGGCTTGGGCCAGCACGAATTACCTCTGACATAGTTTGAAAATTTTTTTTTAAATAGTTGTAAGGTAATTTCAATGTTGGAGGATGTGATTGCAATTTCCGTACAGAATTACAAACATTTCCACTTAGCTTTTTCAGATGTATGGGGGATTAAGAAGGAAAAAAAAGGTTTGACTATGCTTCTGCAGGAAGTTGCTCTTATACAGTATTATAATTTGTATATGTTTCCCTATGTTACAGTGACAACACATGACATTTTTTTTTTTACTGAAACAAGACCTGTATTGGCATTGTCATGTCAGCCTTTCCCTTTCACAATTTTGCCTAATCGTGTCTGTCTGTTATTACACTCTACATGGTGAAAAGGATAACTGGCTTCAATGCACAAATCTTCACCAAACTTTTATCATACACTCTTAGCCTTATATAGATGCGTCAAATTGATTTGGCTACAATCTGTTTTTGCGATTTATGAGGACCCTCTGGTTACAAGTAATTTTATTCATTGAGGACAGTAACTGGATATGTTCATTTACAGGAGGGAGTGAAAAAGTAGGATAAATATTTATCCAGCATAAGGTGTAGGCTACATAAAATCATAGACCATAATAAATAAATTTAAACACATTTTGTAGCTTGTGTGGGAGGAACAAAAAAACATTACAATCTAATGAAATAAAAAAAAATCTACTTGCATATCTCTAGTAGGTAAATCCAACCTGGGTTGCAAAACTTGTGGAGTCAAGGTTTGTTATCCAATCAGTTTACTGACATTGTTTTACTAAGTAGCATGATTGTTCACTGGTTTCTCTCCTGCCTGCTGATTTGATATCACTTAATTGGTCGTTGACATTTTTTTCTTATCTTTTCACGATTCTATTATGTGTGTTCTCAGTCATTCTTTATTGTTGTTTTTGATTAGATCATTATTTACCTTACTTACTAACTATTCCAGCAAAAACACCCTTTCAGACGTTTCTAAAAAGTGGAGTGCATTTCTGAAGTTACGACTTGGGGAGTGCAATTTTCTAGTTGTAGGGATGGTCAGAATTACAATTGCACACCACTAATGATCATTTATTTTTTTGCTGGAAATAAGCATATTACTGAACAGTGAAGCAGAAACAAGAATTGACAATGAGAGAGAACACACATGATATTAAACGGCTGTGAAATTACAGAGTACACGTTTATGCCATTATGTTTGATAAGCTTTTATTTCATTCTATTCTGCTGTATGTATAGTACTATGAACATGTCTGACTAATCCATTCTGCCTGCCTCACAGATAGCGGGTGCCCTGTGGTGGTACTATGTCTCAAAGGGAATTGAGTATTTGGACACCGTGTTTTTCATCCTGCGAAAGAAATTTAACCAAGTCAGCTTCCTCCATGTGTATCACCATTGCACGATGTTCACTCTCTGGTGGATTGGAATCAAGTGGGTGGCTGGAGGACAATGTGAGTACAGAGAGCAGCCACTGACTGCACACGGCACACAGATGGCAGACAGGCTTGGGGAAAGGGGATTCTCCAGGGGTTATAGAGGTTGTGCTCTGATTAAAATGGGAGGTGGGTCAACTTCAAACAAAATGAGCCAGACACAGCCTGAAGCAGGACATTTTTTTTTTTTTAAATCCAGATCCAGATGAACCGCAAATATTAGCAAATTCAAATATCTGCAAATACCAAATGGTTATTTAGTTAATTAAAATATACTGTAATAATTTGCAAGTGCAATTTGAGATCACTGTAACTACAGGATCACTAGGTGCAGTGTAAGATGTCGGTATCAGACAGTTGCTTTTGGAATCGTTTACTGTAGCTTCTGTTCAAATACTTTAGTCAAGTCGTTTTTAATGTGCAGCAATAAAACAGACCCAAACCGTGTCTTTAGGTACTTATGTGCCTTGCCTATTATTGTTTGCTTTCAAAGCTTTGTATAGCAAAAATCCAGGTACTGCTGTTAGTTTTACACTAGTTATTTTAGTATTTACTATTATTAAACAGATCATATGTTATTGGTAAGAAATCTCACAAGCTCTGTAAACCCTAATAACCTTTTTGAGAACTCACCACCAAAAGCTGTAGTAATACCCCTATGCACAACACAATGAAAACTAAGGGGAAATACAACTTTATTTTGAAGGAACTACTTTCCCCCAGAGGAAGAATAAAAAAAAACTTAAATCAAAATAAAAAGTAAAACAGAAATAAAATGCACATCCCATATCTCCATTGACTTGATAATCACAATAATACCCTTTATAGTCGGGTATTCTTTCCTGTAAAATATTTAAAAACCTGAATGCCTTTTCTTACAGCTTTCTTTGGAGCCCACATGAATGCTTCTATCCACATCATCATGTATTTATACTATGGACTGGCAGCATTTGGCCCACAAATCCAGAAATACCTATGGTGGAAGAAATACCTAACTATAATACAAATGGTAAGTGAAGCATTCATACGTCTTACAATTTTATCCCCCCTGTTGGACTGTTTGTAATTAAGTTGTTTCTACTGTATTTGTATAAGTGACAGGGCAAAAGACCTTAATGTAAATTAGTATGTGGGAATGTAAGGTTGGCAGGGGTGGGGTTAACTCTGTCCCTGCCAACAATCACAGGTGTGGCCATTCCCCAATTAGGTAATTGAGTGCTAATTGGGGAGTGGCCACATGTATAAAAGGGCAGAAATCCTTTGTCTGGTGGAGGCGTTTGGGAGTGAGTTTGTGTTGGACCTTTGACAAATAGTTTAGTGAAGGCAAATGCCCAGCCTACACAGTTAAATCTTGTTTATTTTGGCCCTTGTGTTCTGTTTGTCTTGAGCATTTGTGTTAATAAACTTGCGCACTCGTGCTTAAACTGCAGCTTTCTTGACTCCGAGTCTTTAGGGGGCGCTATCCCACCACTATCACCACATGCAGCAGGATAGCATCAGAAAGTAGACGGAGCCTAAGTTCTTGAAGAGTTTTTTTTCTTCCTTTTTCAGATTCAATTCCACGTCACCATTGGCCACACAGCCCTGTCTCTCTACATAGACTGCCATTTCCCCAAGTGGATGCACTGGGCCCTGATCGCTTACGCTGTCACCTTCATTGTCCTCTTCGCTAACTTCTACTACCAGACCTACCGGTACCCAAGGAAGGAGACGTCCTCCAAAGCAAGAAAGGTGGCTGTGAATGGGGCCGTGTCCGTGACAAACGGGGTGAGCAAGCCAGAGAGCAAACTTGTGGTGGAGAATGGGAGGAAGAAGAAAAAGGGAAAAGCAAAGCGGGAATGAGACGAGTAAGCAGGCCTTATCGAAACAAGTGGCTTTAGAAATGAGGAAACCTCCAATTTTGAGAAGTGAATGACAAACCAAGCTGTCTGCAGAGATTGTTCTTTAACGTGTTGCAAAGTTGTTAAACATGGGGTTATGTGTTTGTAATCTGACACGTGTCTGTGGTTCAAAAGTCCATAAATACAAATATCCCAAAATTTAAAATAAATAAATGAATACATTTATAAAAACAGAGGAGAGAGTCAAATATCTGTCCTAACACAGTGTACTGTTTCTTTAAGCTGGCATACATTAAAGGGCACATAAGGACCTTTTTATTTTATTGTGTTACATGTTCCTAACTGTTTACGTAAGGTGTGTGTATTGTTTTAATTTTAATTTTTATTTTTTTACATTTTGACCACTTTTTGTAACTTAAATTGCATTTCCTGCCTCAAGGTGGCTTCCCATGTACCCACATTGGACCTCTCAGAACTACAGATGAGATGAATTTACCAGTGAGCAGGAGGATGATGACCACTTTTTTAAAAGTTTAAAAAAGTGGTCAAAATGTAAAAAAAACTATAAAAATAAACAATACATACACCTTACATAAACAGTTGTAGCAACACATGGGAACATGTAACACAATAAAATAAAAAAGGTCCTTATGTACCCTTTAAGAATAAAGTAATACAACTCCAAACCTTATTGAAGAGAATGGGACACCAAGATCTTAAAGGGTTTTGTTTTCTATATTTGTTTAAATATGTGAAGGAATACCCTGAATTTGCATACTATTTTTAATCCGTTTATTACCCCAGTATATGTAGGTGTCATTAATCATTATTTATAAATGCCCCATGAATATTTGCCACATTTTAAAAAAAAAAGTCACCAACATATTTTACTGTTGGTACTGTTTCTTTGAAAGCCACATCTCTAATAATGTCAATATAAAACAGAACCACTTTGTAATTTCTTTCCACTTGAAATATACTGGTGACTTTATTAAACATGCCAAATACACATGGGTGCAGAAACAGTAATATGTCATGATCATAAACCATATCATGGGATAAGAAACGAATATGTGTGCACATTCAGAGTATAAAGTATGACTTTGTAAGGCTGGCCTGCTTGCAGCTGGAGGCAGCCTGGATTAGATGTTAGGTGTAACTTCTTAGCCACATTAACAAGCATTCCTATGTGTTTATTATTCTTTTTTTTAATCACTGTTATGCTGAAGCCGTTCCACAGATCTGTGTTTCAGCGGGGCTGGATCTGATCTCCATTAAACAATGAGGCACCTTTCCAATTTCAGTCCCATTTGACAAGAGGAGGGAGAGATATACTATAGATTGTTTTATGATTTGCGTGTACATAAAAAAATCTTGTGAGTAACATATTAATCAACATAATTACAATACTTTTGTTTGAAGCTTGCGGAAAAGACTAAAAAAGAAGAAAGTTTATACATTACATTTGAAACAGGGCCCTCTGTGTTGACAAGAGCAAGCTTAAAGGGCGATCATTACCATGTTACCCAAGTCTAGTTAAAGTAGTGTATGCACCGATGCTTAGTAGAATGTCTGGTGCTTTTAACAGCAGCTTACCTATTTGGAACTGTACTAGAAAATATGGGACAATGTTAGATCTGCATATTTATTTCCAAATATAGGGCAAATGTTATTTCCCTTAATTCCCTTAACACTATTTTAGTAACTAAACAGCACAACAGTAGATTATGTAACTGGTACATTGTTTTGACGAACCAGTTAAAAAAAAAAAAGGTATTTATTGGAAAATGTTACTTTTCAGACAACTGCAAAAAAATATAATTGTCCTCATTGAACAGCAGAATTGTACCTTTCTGTTCAAAGAAAAAGCTGACATATACGCTGTGCTTGGAAACTACAACATTTTAAACATCAAGGGTCTACTGCTGTTTTGCTTTTTATACTATAAACATGTAAATCAATGTCATTTCCAACTTAATTGTTATGCATGCAGTAATTACTGGACAGACTCATTGGGGTGTATTGTTAATGCAGTGCAGCATTTTGCATGTACATTTTGAGCATTGTTGTTGAAACACAATTCACAGGGAGGTATTCTGAAGGGATTATAAACATTTGAAAGCAAATTTATTCATTTTAGATAATTTCTCATGTGACCAAAGCATGATGGAAAAGCCTATATGCAGACGGTACACTTCTTCAGCAAGTACTAGGCACTGTCTACATATGTAATGATAGTTCAAACTGAACAAGCTTATTGCACACTTCATTATATCAAAGAAAACTGTCTTCATCCAGGTCTCTATTACCACAAGTTAATGAATACCTAAAACCGTTACAGATAGTGATGAAGATAGCAAATTCATCTGAATGATTTAAGAATGCTGTTTTGGATAGATGTTCTCCCTTTCAGCAGACAGTGCCAGCTTCATCGTGCACAATGGAATGCCACCCTCAATGCCCTCACAATATTACCAAATATTTAAATATACTGTTTTAGACATAGTTTTCAAATTTGTATCTGTTACTTATTTTTGTTTAAACTTACCAGAACAGCTATATCCATACAAGTTTATAAAACTTGCATTAACATACTTTAATGTATGCTATATATATATATATATATATATATATATATATATATATATATATATATATATATATATATATACTTGTGCATTTCAAAGAACATAGCTACAGACGCCATTAATAGTTTTTACCTTTTGATGATGTTTTCGGTCGTTATGAACGGGAAAGCAATTACAAAACACAGTTTAGATTGATCCACAAAGAAGAATGACAAAAAATATTGGAGAAACAGGACTTGAAACCATTTGGAATGCTTGTGATTTTCTTTATTCTCTGCTGTGTAGTTTTAGCTCCACTGTCATGATCTTCTAAACTCAGTCCTTAGGTATGGTATGACCATGATATATATGAATAGCTTAAATAAGGAACTTAGAATCAGTAATATGATTTTTTAAAGGCATATCATTTATTTTTTGCTGGTCCTCTAATTTGGAAACCCTGATTTTACTGATTTTAAATGTGTTTTAATACTTAATGTCTAAAGATGTAAATGTCATTTTATAGTCTCCCCGTACTTTCTGAATGTGTCATATCAGACGTTGTTGGTTTTGTTTTTTTGCAATTGATGCATATCCGTTTGACAAGGCAAATATATTGAATGATGCTGTTCTGAATTGTGTTGTTTCTGTTTCTAATAATAACAAAAATAAGTCTTGTATTTGCTGTGTAATTGAGAGCATTGTACATTTCAGAAAATGTACAAAAATGTAAAACTCTCTTAAACAATGCTGTTCAGCATTATGAAGAGCAGTTACAAACCAGAAGTATTTTTTTTTTTAAATACTGATGACCATCATTCTGTAAAAATTGTCTCATTGCTGCAACTACAATGTAAATAAACAGAATGCCAATCTGTTTGCTTCACATCTTCGTTGTTTCATTTCTTGCCCGTGTCTCATACTTCAAATATCACAAGTACTACACTTGTTTATTATTGTGTTTAAAATAATAATAATAATAATAATAATAATAATAATAATAATAATAATAATAATAGGGTGGAATCAAAATGACCTATGAGCTTTTTTATTTGATTAATAATACATATTACAGTACCATTGGTGAACAAACCATTGTGGTGTCTTGTAATGAAATACTTTTAAATCACCAAACATAAAATTATATGTTAATGTTTTATTGCAAAACTTTTTTTTTTTTACCTGCAATTTGCACAAATGTATATGGATTTAACAAAACAAAAACCTACCTTTATTTTTTTTAATTTGAATTCTCACACAAAGCACACAAATATAAAACGTCTTTTAAATAAAATCTCTTTTCACTATTGATAAACCGTTGAATAAATAGCAAGATTTAATTAATCTACCACTTAAAGTTAACTTTCAATACAAAGACACTGCTTTGTCGCGGTTTATTTACTAGCAGTGCCATTTCCCCTTTGTTCAGAACATACTCTGATTTTGTAGAAGCCGGGCCAATTTCAACAACCGCTTTCCACGGTTTTTCGGGCTTTGAGATCACGCAAACCAATCAAAATAAACGTAGTTCTGGAAACCTCTCAGTGAAGTCGGCACCGCTGAGTTAAAATGGCTGCAGTGTTGCCTTCATTCCTCTTAGGGCCCACCTCGTCGCTGGAACACTCTCCTTGTGAATGTCGAGGTGAAGGACTGGCTCCCGTGGTCCCGTGGATGAGGTGTACACAGGGCACTGGTATGTGTCAGTGGTTCGGGTGGCTTCGGCGAGGCTGGTTTTCTCTGCCCTGGGCATACAGTGGAGATGAATGACTGGCAAAGGGACCGGGCACCTTCTAGGAGGGGCATCCAGGAGCTCTGCCTCAGTCTTATGCCAGGACACGCCCCACAAGTAGATTCCATACACAAACATCCCCTCCTTTGGAGGATCCCGCATCTGAAGGGGAGAGGAAGCATGCCGCACAGGAGGTCATGAAGGCATTCTGAAATACTGAAGCGGCACCACTACGCCAAGTCCTGATTGGGCTGATTTGTTGGACTGTGATTTGACAGCTGAATTCACTCACATATTTGTCAAATATTGCATTAATGGGTATTGTATTAATCAGAAAATGTAATTACAGTGCTTCCTCGTTATAAGGCGGCCCTTTAAACCGCAGAACAAGTTATAAGGTGCTATGGTCATGGCTACCATTTACCCCATAATGCCATTACACTAGGACTTGTGTTGTAATTATAAGTTTCTTACCTATGGTTCCCTAGTATAGCATTATAAAGGGTGTGCATTGTAGTAATAAGCTTTATCTATACAAGATTGAACAAAGAATTAAAAATAGCATGTGCAGACTTGGATACAGAAGCACCCGCCGCCTGTGGTCCTACAGGGGTTGCTGGTGCATGGTGAGCCGAGGACACTCTATAGTGGGGCCCCAAACTTTATTATTATTATTATTATTTGTTTATTTAGCAGATGCCTTTATCCAAGGCAACTTACAGAGACTAGGGTGTGTGAGCTATGCATCAGCTGCAGAGTCACTTACAACTACGTCTCACCCGAAAGACAGAGCACAAGGAGGTGAAGTGACTTGCTCAGGATCACACAATGAGTCAGTGGCTGAGGTGGGATTTGAACCGGGGACCTCCTGGTTACAAGCCCATTTCTTTAACCACCGGACCACACAGCCTCCTCTACTTCACCCCCAAAAAGCTTTTCACACAGTCATACAGTAGCCCCTCGCTAAACCGAACATGTTTGTCCGACATAAGGAGGTGTTGGGTTTAAAAACAATACAATAAAATCACACACACATACATTTACAGTTCTCAATGTATTTTAAATATAAATCATTGTGCTGAAATAACATGTGTTTTGGGTAGGCTACACATTATATTATGTAAAAATATAAATCTGTACAGTAGGCCTATACAGTACAGTAGTAAAATCAAATGGATACCAAGCACACTTTTTTGTACTTTAGCCTACTGGTAACACAAAATAAATTATGCTGCTGCATTGTACACACTGGTGTACAATGCAAATAAAAGATTATTTTAAATTGAAACTAAATTATTTTAGGGTTTTTTATTTTATTTTAAATGTTAGCTTGTGCAGTTCGATCCTGTATTAACGAACACATAGGATGGTCAGCATCTCATCTCTCTGTACTTGTTTCCCCGAATATGGGGTGCAAAGGGCACTGAGCTTCCCCAGCAGTCGATTCATATGTTTGTTCAGCTCCAGCTGCCACCTCAGCCCTCAGTTCCAGCTCTCCTTCTGCTTCTACTTTCGGTATCGAAGTTCCGTCAGCTGGTCCCATCTGCTTCCCCAACCCCCCTCCAGACTCCCCAGCTTCTCCAGCTGATATTCGACTGAATCCTACTCTCAGTAACCTCCTTCAATCTGCTCAGCATTACATGTCTGCTGCCCTCGCCCCTTCTTCAAGAGCTTCCTATTCTACAGCCTGGTCAGTGTTTTCAACCTTCTGCACCCAAAATCGGATTAATCCTATTCCTTCAATCAAAACCGGATCCTGGCTTTCCTCGTCCATGCTAGTGATTCTCTCCATCTCCCTCCATACCAGCAGTTCACCTGACCCTCCGTGGGATTCTTAAGAGCTTTCCCCATACCTCACCTTCCCGTCTGCTATATCAATGGACATTCTCCATTTGCTCATTTCTACTCTTCTAGTTTCCCCATGGTGTGTATTCGTTTCTGTGATCTTTTCTTCTATTTCAGATGCTTACTTCATCATTCGGCTGCATACCTCCAAGACGGATCAATTTCAGCGTGGTCAGTTCATTCAGCCGTCAAGTATCAAGTCCCCTATCAGCCCTTTCTTTTCAACGTCAAGGTATCTATCTCCCCAGCAGGAAACCCGGAGTGGGGGCTTCCTGTCTGCCGGGGCCACCAGAGGTTTTCCCCTTATCAGCCTCAAGGGTTTTTTTCCTCTCCACTGAGCGGCAGGTATACACAGTCACATCCTACTAAATCACTAACCATCCCTCTGTTTGTCTCGTTTGTCTTTCTGATCTTGTGTCTATGTTATGCGTCGGCATGTGCTGTCTTTGTTTGTCCAGTGTGGGTGATTTCGTGAGGAGCCGGGGGTCCATCCTTTGGTGGGCAAGTGAGTCTTACTTCCCCAACCTCAGAGCTAGGCATCTCACCTCGAGGCTCTGTTCTATATTCTGCCTTTCTTTCGGGACGTGGCCGCTCTCAGTGCTCGAGTCCCATACTAACCTCCATGCTTTGTCCTTATTTCAGGTCCCAGGCAGCCTGAAGTCTCTGCCAATCAGGGGTTAACCGGCGCCCCTTTACAGAAGTCTCAGATGCTGGGTTCCTCTCTCTCTCTATTCCTTTCATGTCCTGGTCTACCGGGACTGACTTCCTCCCGAGGGGCAGATCTTCGAGCCCTAACCCTTGTATGTGTTTTCAGTTGCTGGGTCCTTTGCCCCTGGGATGTGTCGGCATCGTCGCCCTCAGTCAGCACCACTTCTATCCTAATTTCCAAGTCCGGACATGCCAGTCTGCAACTAGTCAGGGCTTCAGCCCACTCCTCTATCCTAAGTCCAGTCCTTTCTAACCGCTCCTTTCTGCTTCTTCTGCCCTATCCTTGTAAGTGTTGCAATTGCCCGCACCTTTAGTATATCTCATTGCAATATTTTTGATCCCTCATTTGCACTGTCTCCATCCTGTTTTTGCAAATTTCTGCAGAAACGTCCAAAATTACATTTTAATTTAAGACTAAAGTGCAAATAAGAACTGCGGCTGCAAAGCATTAGTTAAAATGATGCTAACAGCGCTCTGTTTGTTTAGTACATTGCACACTACACTTCAGACTGGTTTACATGTGGTTTGCAACGATTGCGACAGATGCTACCCCTTAGTCTTTTTCAATATTTTGATTCATATTCTTATATTACTGGGTAAAATAGGTCTTAATGGTCCCACCAAGAGAAATGTGTCTATGGTGATTTTGCATGTATTATTATTATTATTTGTTTATTTAGCAGACGCCTTTATCCAAGGTGACTTACAGAGACTAGGGTGCGTGAACTATGCATCAGCTGCAGTCACTTACAATTACGTCTCACCCGAAAGACGGAGCACAAGGAGGTTAAGTCAGTGACTGAGGTGGGATTTGAACCTGGGACCTCCTGGTTACATGCCCTTTTCTTTAACCACTGGACCACACAGCCTCCTGTAATAGACATGAACCCTGCTGTTGTGTGAATGGGGCTAGTTATAGTGGCTCACGTACACACGGAAAAAGTAAAGCGTGATAAATGTAGATAAGAAAATTGTTAATTCATATCACTATATTGTCAGGGATTCCATTTGCATGACAAACTAACCGGTCATGTGATAGGACAGTCCCTGTGCATTTAACAAACCTGAACTTACATGCTCCTTGTCTCTTTGAGTGATGACAGTCTGGAACACCATGGGCTCAATGCTGCCTGTTCGTTCTGCATGCTGTTTTGCACTCTGCTGCCTGAAGACCCCCAGCAGCCCTCTGGGATTCCTAAAGGCACTGAGCCAATATGTGGGCATCTTTTCTTGACCCTGGCATTGGAAAAGGGAATTGTATTTAGAACAGAAATATAACCACACAATCCGCACCGGATACATTATATCATTCTGTTTTTAAAAGGACAAACTGGGAATATGGTTAAAACTCTATATGCCAATCCCACTACGTTGGTCCTCACAGGTAGCAAATGCTCACCCCAGTTCGCTATCTCCAGGGGTACTCATCAGGGCTGCCTGCTATCCCCTCTGCTGTTTGGCCTGTCACTTGAACCATTAGCTCAGGCTATCCGCCAAATCTACCACTCATTCCCCTATTACTCTCAATAACACACAGCACCATATTTCACTTTATGCCAATGATGCATTGCTATTTGTTAATAATGTTCCCCAATCACTCCCCCACCTTTTGTCTATTTTTGATGATTTCAGTTCATTTTCGGGATACAAAATTAATTGGTCTAAGTCCGCTCTAATGCCCTTGAATGCTGCAAGGAAGGATATAGTTTTACCTTTAGACATTCCGGTGGTTAAACATTTTAAATATCTTGGGGTAGACATTCTCCCCTCCTTGCAGTCCACCGCACAAACTCATTTTAATAAGATAATTAAACAGGTGGAAGCTGATTTAAATAGATGGCTGCATCTCCCTATCTCACCTCAAGCCCGCTCCTCCGCAATAAAAAACCTCTTTCTTCTTTTACCTTCGACTCCGTTCTGCAATGCATGCCTATGGGATTCCCGGGGGGACAGATTTGCCTTCCTCAGTTTTTGTTCATTTCATCATATAAACCTTTGGTGGTTAACACTGTCTGGAATAGGGATTTATCTATTGAAAATGAAGAAATCTGCTGGGAAACTATTTGAGATAATCTAAGCTCTGCTTCGAAATTTATTAAAATTATCTTCATAGAACTTAATTAAATCATCGTAGACGCTACCAAATGAAACTTATCCCAACCCCTGCATGTCCATACTGTCCCCTAGATACCGTTGGCTCCTTTTTACATATGGTTTGGGAGGGTCCTGTTGTGGCTGTGTTTTGGGATTGGGTCTCTTCAGCTCTGTGCACTGTTCTTGAGAAGAACACCCCTTGCTCTGCTAAGATATTATTACTGAATGATGACTCATCCCTCGATCTCAGTGCAGCAGAAACGGATCTGGTTGGCTGGCCTCACAGCAGCTAAAAAAATGATAGCTCTTCATTGGCAACCTCTGCATTCCCTCCCCTACCATCAATGGACCCTAGCCTTTCATGATTTAATTTATATGGAACTTTCTACTGCTCGGGTCCATGGCGTTGGGCAGAGGTCTGTGCAGGCCTGGAGATTGGCTGCAGACTCCATTACATCTTTGATTAATCTTCCTTCAATTTTTATCTGACTTATATTGGTTAGGGAGGTCCTTTGTGGAGGGTGGTTTTGTGGAGGGTGGTTGAAAATGTAAAATTTGGGGAATTATTATATTGTATTTAAAATTATATGTTTTTGTATTCTCCCCAATAAACATTTGATAACAAAAAAAGGACAAACTGTGGAGCTGACAATATATAGAAAATATATTCTAATGTACAGTAAAACCAGTCTAATACAACTCATCTGCATACCAGCATTCTGTGTAAATCAGCATGATTTTTGGGTCCCGACCAAATCCCTATTGAAATGAATGGTGTGATCCCTTCTACAATCTGGCATGATTTAAGTCTCTTATGCCTACAGTTAATGTACAAATCGGACTGTGCAATCTGGCACCGGGTCATGTGATTTTTCTTTTTAAGTTAAAACTAGTATAAAAACAAAACAAAAACAGAATATTCAAATGAAAGGCATTTGATTACTGAATGTTTTTTTTTCCTAGCAATTAGTGAACACATGTTTACCAAGTGATCCTTTCTCACTTAGCTAATGTCCTTAATACTTCAGAAATGTTTTCTCTTAAATCAGCATGGCAAACAGATATTTGTTGTTTTGAATGCGAACCTGAATTGAGCAAAATTGTCTTTTAAAAGCAAATGGTTCTGCCTGCAATTAATCAATACTTGACCTTGATAGAATTTGACTTGCATTCACTCGAGAGATTAAGAAATGTGCTTGGATCATTCTTGTTCTTGGGTATGTTTTCCTCGACTAACTTACCAGCAGCAGAATCTTTTCAAAGTGTGAGACCCGTTGCTGCAGGTCGCTGATCCAGGCGGTGTGTCCCTGTGTTCGAGGAAAAGTCCTCCCTGCCAGGCAGCTCCAGTGCTGGGGGGCTCTCTGCTGGTACAGGTCCCTGGCCACACACAGCTCCATCTCAGACAGACGCCCACCAAACATGCTCAGGGATTCTGTGCTGCTCTTGATTGCCTGTTACAGACAGAGGTGTGCCACTTGTAAGAATGTACCAGTAACTTTGCTACTTCTATACTGTATGAACCCCCTTTATATCAATTACTAATTCTGAAATAAAAAAAAGTGTTTGTATTCCTTTTTACATTTCTCATAGTTTGTTTTTATGTTGTGGTAAAAATACAGTGGCAGATCTGCCATGATTAACCTTTTCACTGCTCTTATGTAATGCTATGCATGAGGTTTATGATAACAAAATATATATTACACAATGCATGGCCCCACAGCAAAAGGGACTATCAACATGTGTAAAAATAATTACTTCTGGTTAATTGCATTAACATTTTTTTTTCTTGTGGAATATTTTCTTACCTTCACAGTTTAAGTACATTATGAAAAAGTCCAAAACGTGTTTTAAAGTTTAATGGAGTATGTACATATAATGCTCCTGCAAACAAACAGCTGGGGACATCTTTTGGTGTGTGGATAACAGCTGGCAATCAACATTAGTTCATTGTTCTGCCAATTCCACTGTCAAGCAGGGTGCAGTTCTCAAATATAAAATTATGTACAAATATTTTTTTGGCATTTTCATAGTAGGCTAGCAGAAATGTTACCCAATAAATATTTTACATGAGAAAGGCTGATTTTTTACCTGCAAATTTCTCCTGACTTCTGACAAGACTCCCATTAGATGGTTCAGCTCTTTCTTTATAAACAGGTTGAATGGAGTATTTCCACCTATTTTCTTCAGTCGCTCAGAGATGAAATCCTAACCCATTTGTTTGCAAACAAAAGAGATACAATAAAACACATGGGGACTGCGACCTGGTAATAAAATGCATCAAGGGCCATCATACTTGAAACAGGAGACCTCTAAGCAGACAGTGAGCAAATACAGTAAATAGTAATTATGCAAATTATGACATTATATATGCTTTCGCCATTCATTTCCCAGGTTAGGTTTTTTTTAATGGTAATTATAAATATTAAAATTACTTGAAAACTACACATTCTTTGAATATATAATGATTTACTGAGGAAATGTAATATTATTCAAACACAGTTACCTTGGTCCATCCTTTGGGAAGTTTGGCTAAAATATTGTAACAGATCTCCCAGACCTCTGGTTCTTTGCTTGGTTTCAACTGGATCAAGCTGTGATTCCCTTGAGTCGCCACTAGAGGGGGATTGATGTTAATTGCTGTGTTCGATGGGGAATCTAAATAATATCAAAGAAAACTGCATGAGACAAATATATCAAAATGCCTGATGTTACAACTCATGAGCACAAAACATTTCCTTGGCACAGTAGTAATAAAGATTGACTTGCATTGTGGTGTAAGAGAGTGTTGCTGATGGACAGATGGTAACAAAGATTGGTTGAGGGAATACAACCAACTGCACACATACTCTTCATCACCAAAGTGGAGCTGGAAACAGAAAAAAAGAAATAGTAAGTTGAGTTCAGTTTTACAAGAGCCATAATAGAAAATCGAGATGCATATTAGCTGCTTACTTCTGGGGCAGAGTGCATACTGACTGCTTCAGGCACATCCAGGGAATTCCTTGGAACAGAATCGAGAGCCTGCAACAGGGAGCTCAGCTGGGTGCCAGGAATAAAGAAAGCTGCCGGGAGTCTGTACTTCACTGTAAGAAATAAAACACAACAGGTTTATTTATTGATCCAGACAGCAGTGGCTCTAAATGCAATTGTCTTTCAACTCTATATCCTGCTGGGGTCTTCGCCCATGCGTGATGTATTAACCCACTTACAGTATTCTTAAGGCCTCTATGATAACAAATAGTTATTATTAGGGGGCTTTGATTGAAGTCTTTAAAATCATTGACAAAGTTTCACTAGCCAGTACTTTAAGCGCAGCACAGAAACCAGGACCAGAAGACACATTTGGAAATTAAGTAGACTTAGAACATAGGGTAGGAATGAGTTACCTATCCATGTAGGTCGATGCTGAATCATTTGGATCCATTAAGACCTGACTTGAGACATTTTTTAGATCAACCAGCAACTGGAAACCGGATGAGCATAGACGGGCTGAATGGCCTCTTGTTTGTACATTTTCTTATGCTATTATGATCGTATGTGCACACAAACTAAACTGTACCTACTATACTTACACTTAGGCACATACTGAGTGTGTCAAATTCACAGAGACCAACTTTCTAGGGCCCTGCAAAAGTAAAACTAACTTTCTGGAATTGCATAATTAAACTATATTGCCAAATGTACAAAAGTAAACTATTCAAGCAACAAAGTAAATTAATAACATGCTAAGTTCATTTAGCGGGTGTGATCTCGGAGTTATGTTAAGATGATTAGTGAATAGCTAAACGTTTAGTACTAGTAAACTTGACTGACACCTGTATCCTACTTATCATCACTACATATAATAACAAAATATATATTAGAAAGGTCAGTGCTAGAACAGGTTTATGGCGTAGGCCTTCTGCTTTCTAGATGATTAAAATTGTATAGACCCCAACATTGAACTATTCTGTTTTGAGAGATAACCGCATTCGAATAATGCACAGGTTTGGCAAGATACTCCACATTCAAATAATGCACAGGTTTGGCAAGATACTCCACATTCAAATAATGCACAGGTTTGACAAGATACTCCACATTCAAATAATGCACAGGTTTTGGTGAGATACTCCATATTCAAATAATGCACAGGTTTGGCAAGATACTCCACATTCAAACAATGCACAAGTTTGGCAAGATACTCCACATTCAAATAATGCACAGGTTTGGCAAGATACTCCACATTCAAATAATGCACAAGTTTGGCAAGATACTCCACATTCAAATAATGCACAGGTTTGGCAAGATACTCCACATTCAAACAATGCACAAGTTTGGCAAGATACTCCACATTCAAATAATGCACAGGTTTGGCAAGATACTCCACATTCAAATAATGCACAAGTTTGGTGAGATACTCCACATTCAAATAATGCACAAGTTTGGTGAGATACTCCACATTCAAATAATGCACAAGTTTGGCAAGATACTCCACATTCAAATAATGCACAAGTTTGGTGAGATACTCCACATTCAAATAATGCACAAGTTTGGCAAGATACTCCACATTCAAATAATGCACAAGTTTGGTGAGATACTCCATATTCAAATAATGCACAAGTTTGGTGAGATACTCCACATTTAAATAATGTACAGGTTTTGGTGAGATACTCCATATTCAAATAATGCACAGGTTTGGCGAGACACTTACATTTCGTCAGGTCATAGTCCTTCTTTGTAGCAGTAGAACTAATCCATAAATCAACCAAAGATGCCAAACTGATCCTATCACTCTCATCGATTACGTTACTCCCATAGATCACCTGCAAAACGCATTTTGGTTCTTGTCAGAGAAGGAATTTGTATTAAAAAAACAAACAACACATTTTTAATTCAAACAGAGTATAAATAAGACTTAGGATAGCATTGGACGCTTTATATTAAACAGGCCTGTAAATAGTTACAAGATATTACAAAGTAATTACAATATTATTGTATTTTATTACTCTAAACCACCTATACTAGCCTCAATCCTAACCTTAACCCTAATACTTATTAACAGTTAATACCATGTGACAGAGACATTTACAGGTAATTAACACATTAATTACTCTGCAATACTGTTCATTGTTGCTAGGTAAATATAGCTGGTGACCACAAGAAAAAAAAACCCAAACATAATATATAATAAATATTCAAAGCAAAATGTCAAATGTGTGGTGTCTTACTTCTGATAGAAGATATCTAATCCCGGTCCAGGACACACCCCTCCCCTCAGCCTCAGGGTCCCTGCCTCTAAATTCCTCTGTCAGGACTTGCAAGGCATCCTGGAGAATTAAAACAAATACAACTGAGTTATGCTGATCGATGTTTTTGTTATTAAAATGGGACATTTAGCAGAATGTTCTAACTATAGATGTTCATATTATTTTAATAGTGTCTCTTTAAAATTAAAGCTGACCTCCCTCGTAAAAGGTAACCACTGTAAATTTATACCACACATTTACAATAGTTTACCACAGTTTGCCATATTTATTAATATGTTTACCATTGCTTTCCCATAGTACAAGCTTAGCAAGTGTGAAAGCATGTTGCACACTTGCTATGCTTTAACTATGGGGCACTTTAATAAAGGCTTGCCCATACAGTTGGCTGCAAGTTCCTTACTTCATTAATATCTCTTGTTGCTTTCTTATCAATATCAATATTTCCTGCTATTTCTTAAGAAAACGATTTGTTGCTGTTTAATTCCGTATGGACTAGTGGAGTTACATCATCGTCTAAGGATGTATTGGAAGCTGCTATGGTTGCTACAGTAAAAGTGTGTGACACCAAGTACTGTAGGAGCAGAGATTGATGGTGAGTGAATCATTTTTTTTTCTCCTTTTCAAAAGGTAAACACTGATACCCAAGACATCCATTTTCTCACAACACATTTAAATAAAACTTTTGCAAACTATGCAGAATTTTAACAGGATTAAAACTATATTTTTATTTTAGAATACATTATTACAATTTGCATCCGTCAACATGTTTTTAATTTAAAGCACCTTTGTCAAGTGGAGTTTTAAATGTCACATTTGTATTCTATATTAAAGCTATTTTAATATAGAATACTAATATTTAGTAATTTTGGATTCATGGGTTGTGCTGTGCATAGTTACCTGCTGTGTTTCAGAAGCACTAAATTCAACAACAAAAAAACAGCAAACAAGAACAGTGAGATCGTCTGCACCTACCATAAATTGTTGATTTCCAAACATCATGGTGTCTCTGCTGTTCCAGCCCATAGTGCACCCGGAGCCAGCACGCAGCCTCACAGCGCTGTGCAGGAAGCAGAGGTTGTGCACCACTGCTGGCCACTCAGGACGACTGCTGGTCTTCAAGGCTTCCGAGTCAACGCCCTGCAGACATCTCAGCATGCCGTCCTTCATGTTCTATAACAATGTGGCAAACAGAAGTCTTATGGAAGTGCAATGGTTGTGTGCTTAGGGACAATGTTAGCACCAGTGTGGGGAAGTTACTTTTAAAAAGTAATCCGATACAGGTTACTTGAACAAAATTGTAACTACAGTAAATGATTACTTTGAGAAAATTAATTACTTAGTTACAGTTACAAATAGTTACTTCTCAGGGGTGGCCAGTCCCTGTCCTGAGAGATCTTACTCAATAAAGGTTTTTGTTAACTTTCTTAAACGTGTATTTTGTGCAATTTTTTCTGGGTTTTTACAGTGCTTTACCATACTGTGGTCTATAACTTTGAAGATCCAGCTATGAGGCCCACTCGTTCCTTCGCTGACACCGTTTTCTGGTAAGATGATTCAATAAAGCGGTGTGTTTTGTTTGGTTCAACAGTAATTCCTCCAAACTGGAAATGCAGTTTTCGATTACAATATGTGGCTGATTTACTAAACCGGTGATTCTATTAAACAGAGATTATATTAACATTGTTACCTTTGGCTGGTCAACGATAATCCGGTGTGATATATGAAGCAGCCTCACTGGCAAGTTGAAGCTTGTTGAGGCAGAAACCCAGAGCCGGAAATTTCGATCAGGGCTCTTATTCACGTTCAGGATGCCTTCCAGTGATGTCATCAAATGTGCAGAATTGTGGATGTTCTCCAGTAAAACCCAGTTCCCCTGGTTTCACAAAGAACAAACCACATTAAACACTGATACAGTACTGTTGCAGAGGGGAAATTAACCACAACTTTCAGTGTATCCACCATATTTACATGACTTATTTATAGTAAGTTTGGATGGGCATGCTGTCCAAAGATAAGTAGAAATGTGTGCATTACAGATGCATGATTGTATAGAAAGGTGGAGCGGGTATCTCCTTATTTCCCCAGAATCAGATGCTCTTAATAACTTGTGCACAGAAAGTCTTAATCTAGTTTAATCACAATTGGATAAGTGGTTCTCTAGATTTAAGTGTAACATGCCAGTGTGGCATGTGACACGCTTCCCCAGCAGGGTAAAAGGTCTGCCTTCTGATGGAATTATGTGAAAATGCAGCTTTGAATCTGGGGCCATGCAGCCTTAAGTTACCTCAGCCATGCCTTGCTCAATCAGATGCTTAATCCTTCTCCCCTCAGTGACACTACAGTTGCTGACAGAGAGCACCCGAGTCCTGCAGTTCCTTCTGTGAGCCAACTCCAAGACCAGTCTGCGGGGGGCGTCGCCCTCAGTGCTGAACTGCAATAAAATTGGGCTCTGGGGTTGGGACTGCTGGAAACAGTTTTGAAGATCGAACGGGATCTCTGCTGTGTATCTAGGAAGAAAACAGTTATCCAATGCAGTGTATTTAGATTACAGAACTAAAATAAATCACTGTGACATAACTGCAAAATGTACGTTGCTGAGAATAAGTTTGAAATCAGCCTGTTCTATTGTAATACTGCTCTATAAAGTCACAGTCCCTTGTTGAATATTAAAATGAATGCTATTCCAGCTTGTGCTGTGAATGCTGAATTCCAGAAAGACAGGAAAGTAAAACAATGATTCCCTTACAGTTCATTTAGAGGTTGCAGTTAATAAAATTTGGTTTCACTATTATATAACACACTGTTCAAACAGCTAGTAATTCACCCAGTGGTCACTTTTAGATAATAAACTAATATAATTACTTCAGATACTAGCAGAAGGAAAACAATCCCCTATAACTAGTGTAGAGACCTGCTTGCCAGAAGGTTTATCCACTCTTGAGAGGCGGGAGGTAGAAATGTTAGTGGGAAGGCAGCTGACAAGCAGACTCTTATAGACAGATTCATCACATTATGCGGGCTACTGTCTACCACTCACTGACTTTAGAATAAATGTACAGATTCTATGTGTGGCCAAAGCTGCATAGGAAGATAAAACCCTAAGTGTTGTCTACCTACGTCCTCTGTGTGCTATGGGCTGGAACAGCAGAGACACCACGATGTTTAGAAATCAACAATTTATGGTAGGTGCAGGCGCTCTCACTGTTCTTGTTTGCTGTTTTTATGCACTGCACTTCCAATCAATCCTCTTTTAGCAAATCTCTGTCTACTTTTTCAAAGTGATATCACATTACCCACCACGACAAATGATCAGCTTTGTAAATGTCACCAGATGTGCATTATCTTACCAGTTGTGAATTTAAGGGATAATGGCATTTCTGTGGTGTGTTGCAAGGTAATAATGTAACTCCAGTAGATTAAATAATATATTTAAACTAGGGAGTTTCATTATTACCGAAGAACATGCCACAGCAATGTTATAATCACTATTATACTACAACTTTAAAAGGTACTTATTTGCATATGTTTGATTGAAATAATCATTGTAGTCCACTGTAAGAGTTCACTTTCTGAGAGCAGGGCTTGAGCGTCTCTCAGAAGCGTGTCATCAGTGAGCTGTGGCTTTAGAACCGGTGTCGTTAGTGTCATCTTTTCCTCTATTGAATACAAGAGGAGAGCAGTGCCCGGATCTTGTATAATACAGAACAACATTTTTCTTTCTCCAGAGAACTGATGGTGTTGTCTAAAACATTAGTCTGCTTTCAGTGTTCACCTCTTTCCAAGAGCACTGCTGATGAAGATAGATGCTGCGTGCGTGAGCCTGTCACTGCGCACAGCCCTTACTACAAGAAGACGCTGCAGAGGACTCAGTTCATCCAGCCCTTCAGGACACTTCCCCTGCAGACAGACACAAACGTTACTTATTGAAGGCTATCGATAAAACAAAATAAATCAGTTATATTATGCAGCTCCAAAGGTATCTATTTATCTGAAAATGATTGAAGAACACTGAAGAACAATGTCATACAGGAACACCTTCCATATGGCAAGCAAAACCAGCATAATGTGAGCTCCATGTAAGGGAACGTTATGCATTACAAACAAATAAGGCGACACATGGAGCTAATGTCAATAAACTCTGCAGCAGCAGGGCTGTTTCACCTTCGTGGGGGTCTCTGGTTGGTCACTGTCGCACAATGCCTTCCAAGTCATTTCTTTGCCATCCTTGTACATCCGATCAAACAGATCCCAGAACCAGCTATAATACATAGCCAGGATCTAAACGACAGGTAGCAAATCATATACATTTAAAAAATTTTTTTACACATATCGATCAGTTCTTAAATGCAGATTGATACATGTTTCGTGGGGGAGGGGAGGGGGGGTAGCTTTTAAAACACATCATACGAAGGTCAAATGTTGATAAGGAGCTGGCTGATAGTTCAATATTTCATTGGCTGGTTGATTTTTAATTAATTATTTAGTTTTCCATCTGAACATCATATATTTACAGAATTAAACTGCAGTTCTGTTTAAGTATACATGAGGCAGTGTAGAGGTCTAATTTGCTATAGGTTTAATAAATACATTATTTTGTATTGGCCCATTCCCTTGAAAACATAACTACTTTTTGTTTCTGCAGTATTTCATGGTAAAAGCATAGAAACGTGTTGTAAAGCAAAGCAAAATAATGATAAACAAGGCAAGTTATAGACCACAGTATGGTAAAGCACTGGGGAAAAAAACAAACAAAAAAACACATGGTTAAAGTAATAGGTTTCAGATGCAGCTTTATCATTTTGACAATTATATCAAGTGTAATAAATACTTATAAATACAATGACTGGTTATAGCTTTTTCAGGATTACCTGCACATTTTTAAACTGGTCCTCAGTCATCCAGTCAAAAGGGTTCTTGGAGTGCTGCCGTGCCTCCTCACCTTCAGCCCCCATTCCCTGCATCACCACCGCACACAGCTCTGGAGAGAGGATGAACTCCATTTCACCAGGGTCAATGCGGCCCAGACAGCCTTCAATCTGTACAAACACAGCCATTTTTAAATCTCTTCCTTGGGTAATAAAGACTACAGACAACATTGCAATGTTCAGATTAAGGTAAAGCTTTAAGCAAACCTCTAGCGTAACAGCATTTACTCATTCAGACATACACATATAATTGAAACGTGTGTGCCCTCTCAGATATGTCAATGTAATTTAGGTAATTTGGTGCAGCAGTGGTAAAGCTGACTGCAGTGCATCTTTCATTTAGCTCATTTCATAGTTATTCATGAAACTGCTTCTCTCCTTGTTGCTTCTTACTGTCCAGCTGATTTAGTACAGATGCTGAAAAGTTAAAAACAGACTTTTTTTGCCCAAATAAGTTTTGGTTGCAAACCCCCAATTTAGAAGGCACCCAGTGTAAGCTGACTTACCTCAAATGCCAACAGCAGACTATATACCATCCTGTCTCTCTCCAGCAAGTATGTGCCAACATAGCAGAATATATTATATGTCAACCGATCCACAATAGCCTTAATTGTACACCTGTGGTAGGAAAATAACACCTGTAAACTTTCTTAACAACTACATTTTGAATGTTGTTTTCCATAGCAAACCGGTGGTCAAATCCTCTTGCTGTTTCTTTAATTGTTTCTTTAGCTTAGTACACAGTTCCCCCAGGTGGTCAAATATAGTAGTTGCACCAGTTAAAGTCATTTTTAAGTTTTGTTCAATACACACCCCATTCACAACCTACTCTATCCTTGTATTTCATTGCATTGTTTACTTAAAGTGTTTTGCATGTAAAACTGATCAAGAACAAAGCTGACATTCAAACTCAGCAACTCAAACACCGTAGTATAGTGATTATGCCTCAAGTATATTTAAACCACTGACATGTTTTAGCAGGGAGCAGCTTGTTGTGACTCGCTGAAATTTGGGCAAAATGTATGTGAAACGTATGCACTGTTAACTCAATTGTACAAGTATTTACTGCTTTAGAATGGTAGCATTAACTGTAGAACACTGCAAAAAATGTCAGTATTTATTTCTAAAGGAAGGCTAAAAAATGAAGGGAGATTTCAGTTATGTGTACCTCTCTGAGTGAGCCACAGAAGCATCGAACACCTCCAGGAGCTGATTATAACTAATGTGATATGTGCTGTTGAGCTGTCTCAGTGCGCTGGCTGTATCAAACATGATCCCCCCCCTCAGGGCTATTTCTCGGAACCCTTCTCTAGCAGTCAGTGCAGTCTTCTCTGATAAAGAAAGTCTTGCTCTTCTGTAAAGGAAAAAAAAAACACAGCTGTAACAATACCAGTGCCTCCACCTGTTCCATATAATGTATGGACAATTTTTGTCATGTTTTCACAATGTGTATGCACCTAGAAGAATCCTGCAGTAAGAAATTCTTTACTGCTAGATAGCTTTTTTTATCCCGTTATCCGTGTTATACTCAGTAATTTTTTGCCCATTTATCCCCATTTAGTTCAAGATTTGCAATAAGGGACATAGCAGTTTTGTTGATCTTTTTCACAATCTGAGCTGACTTGTAAGAGAAACTCTACTATTTCCACTTTTCACCTGAAAAAACGTGTGTATTTTATATACATAGCGAGAAGATCCTATTAAAAGGTATTACCAAAAAAAAAAGAAAAGCTTTGTACTTCTTGTTAGTGTTGTACAAACTAACAATGCAACTGTAAACATCAATAGCCAGAAAGCTTGCAAGCTCATTGGCTAAAAGAAACTGCCCATCATAGCCATTGCAACTACCTAGACTACCTGGCAGCTATATTCACCAGACTGGGTATTTATTTAGTTATTTATTTCTTGGGGTGAGGTTGACAACATTGTGAAAAGAGATTACGTTTCTCTGGCTTCATTGTAGTGCTGCTTTAAGTTGCTCAGTTTTTTGTTGATAGCCAGGCTGCTCAGAAGAGTGTAATCACTGGACAAAGTCTGAGCTATCTTCATTTCCACGTCCCAAAGGTCCTCCATGTTTTCAAGGCATTCCTATAGAGAACAACGAAAGAGAACCGAAAATGACATTCTAGTATTAATGTTCGATTGGACAACAAAATCGTGTAAATGGGCTGGCACATTACTGTTAGATGTGTTATGCAAATAGAAAGTATTCTGTAATCCAGTGCTATAAGGCTCTTGGTTATAACGTGCTTCGGATGTAACATTCCTACAGCATGTCCCCCCTATACTAGTGATACATGCAATATTTCTACAGTAAATACAGTACCAGTGTTGTTCAAACTGTAAACAACTTCTCAGTCTAACTTCCGTTTCTGACTCTCCCTTTTGATACAGTATCTGAACTGAAGAAAAGCTGCGCTGGCACTTTGTAACATAGACACCTTATTCAGCATTCATTTTATAACTAAATAAATATTAGGCCTATTACGTGGTTATTTTCCTAATGCATTTCCTGTTTTTGCTGCAAGAGGAGCTGCGGCTTTCTCCGGGAGACGAGACGCTTCAGCCCCACTCAGGCAGCCGAACCTGGAGCGAGCCCATTCCGTCTTCTCTCCCAACCTGCTCTGATTCACGCACGTAGTTTGCTTGTCTGTCACTTTGAAATGAACTCCCAACTGTCGTTTAGCCAGGCTATTTATAGTTTAAAAACTGCTAATTAAAATGATCCACGAGTGGGAATGTTACCTTTTATTTATTTATTTATTTATTTATTTTTTGTAAAAATTATAGCATTGATTACATGGTGCTTTATGCATGGTTAATTCACAGAATTAACAATCTTTGCGTCACTATATATGCATTATAGAGAGTGAGTTATTTTATTTTGTATTTTAGTGGGATATGTGTTGTTATGTGTCCCGCGGCGGCGCCCCCCACCCCCTCCTCTGTTTATAACGCTCTTCGGTTGTAACGCTCATATTATGTATGTATCCCGAGACCCGCGTTATAGGGAGGGAGCACTGTATATCAAATCTAAATCTCCTTGCAGCATGTCAGTAATGTCTTACATAACAAAAGCAGTATAATTTCCCCCCAATAAAATCTAGTACAGGGCTTCAATATGAACATGACTATGAATGCAAATAAACCATGGGCTTTTAAAACATGAATAAACGCAATGCTTCTCAAAAGCAGTCAAAGCCTGTTGCTTGTTCTTTAATGTACTGATTAAGGCTTTTTGTGTTTGTTTTTTTTTTAACTTTACTATTTAATTGGCTTTGCATAGTGTGAAGCTTCCTCAGATTTTAACCTGACCTCTTCCAAATTGGCTTCTGGGTAAATACACTTATCTGAATGTCATGCTGATAGCCACTAATACATTCAAACAGTTGACGCAGGAAAAGAAAGTGTAATCTCTAAACTAATTACAACTACGGGTGACTGAAGCTCATTCTCAAAGGTGCCCCTGTGCTTCTCAGACTTTGTTCATGGAGCCTGGCTGTTTTAGCACAGCAAGCACTGCGTTAACCTGGGATCTATCTAAAGTGACTACCACCTGCCCACCAGACCATCCTGCCCCTAAAAGGTTAAAAGACATCATATAATGTACGTGTATATTTATGTGAGTGCACATTTGACTAATTTTTACTCTGGAGGTTGGAGATGCCAGAAATGTATAATTTTAAAATAAATCGGACCAGGTTGGGATATATCTAATTACAGAACAGCACTTGTGTTTTACCCATCTGTGATTTACATACAGTAGAAGGATCAGAACTCAAGATTTAGAGCAGGAAATCCAATCTAAGCAATAAAGCTGTCTCCCTGTTCGTCTCAAACATATATCTTCACACAACAGAGATCTTAGTTACCCCAGTGTACTTTTAAAACACGATCATAGTGGCATGGTTGTATATTATTGGAATTCATTTCTAAGGTGAAATATGCTGGTGACTTTATTGCATGTGCTAAAAGTTTTATGAGTGCAGAAACCGTAATAAATGATGATTAAGAACACAGATCATGGGATAATAAACAGATGAAAAAAAATATTATGCAGTATTCCTTTAACCACTTCAACACCATGACAAATGAAAACCCACGTACAGTACCATGCCGTACGTGCATACGTCAAGTTTCCCATTCTATTCTATGAGCGGTTTCTCAGTCTAGCGTTTCAGGTTTCATTCTCTAAGACAGTGCTAGTACTGTGGAATGAGCAATGAAAGTTGTGGGAGGGTCAGGTGACATTTCTATCCAATTGCGTGTCATGTAGTGATTTCAATCTACCTGTGGGCGTTTAGAAGACTGATATATTTCGGGAAACCATTCAACTTTTACAAGTGCTTTAAATTATAATTTTTTGTTTTATTATTAGTTTTACTTGTTTAGTTTTGTAGTTTTATATAGTTTTTATATAGTTTTTAGTGAAAGCTAAATGTGGCAATGTACGTGAAGAGCGACAACAGAAGTGATGAAGATTTCGAAGTTGGTTCACAGGATTTCGATACCAGTGACAGTGATGCTGACTTATCACTCAGCGATGATGACGAAGAGGATGTGGAGCCAAGAACAACAGGGGACCTGGTGTTTATTACTGATCCCTACCATGATGCCAGTCCTCCATCATTTGATTTTGCACCTGTTTACACAGATGTGCACCCCGCCATGGAACTTGAGAGTTTGTGTCCTCCATTGGAGTGCTTTTTTAGCTTTTGTTCCTGAAAAGCTAATCACTTACCTTTGTGACTGTACAAACAAAAGAGGATGCAGCTACTTTACAGGTAAGCCAGCTGCAAACGCGATACTATCAAAACACTGTACTGGGTACAAAGCAATAAAGCAGGTGTCTGTGGCAGCCAGATCCATCACAATGCCTGTGCAAAGTAGCCCTGTACACGCATTTGTGACTATCCCTCCAACACAAGGGAAGCAGAGACCGCAAAAAAGGTGCAGGGTCTGCTACGATAATGAAAACAAAAGAAAGGACACAAGAGAAATGTGCAGTGGTTGCGATGGCAACCCCGGGTTCTGTTGTATTGAACATTTCAATAAATGGCACAGAGCAAGTCGATAATGGCACATGTTTTGATGTTGATTTTCTTTTGATAATTACTGTTTTATTATTATTAGCATTATTAGCAGCGTTTTTGTTTTCATTGTTCAAACAAAAAATAAAAAAACATGTTTTTATCTCTATATTGAATATGGGTATATAGTACACAGAAGCATAAAGGGTTAATGAAAAACACAGTTTAGATCATTTATTTGTGTTTTATTCATCTTATGTTAACATTTTATAGCAATTACAGGTTTGAAAACATTATTATTATTTTCAAAATCTGTTACCTGAAAAGGGGTTTCATTTTACATCTGGAGTTGAAGTGGTTAAGTAGGATATAGTATGCTGGTTATTTAGCAGTGCCGTTTGGTAATGGGAAATGTGTTTAAGGTTACTCTGGACCCACCTGCTGCAGAGTGGCGTATTCCTCCCCCAGCCTCGTCTTCTCCAGCTGCACAAACCTGTCCAGCAGCTGTTCTGCCAGCCCCTCCCGGTCCTGGTAGAAATATGCTGTGCTGCAGAAAGCTGCTACCTCAGGAGGGACCTCCTCTGGGAGGCCAGGGGTGTGCAGAACAAGCCTGAAACCGGGGTGGCACTCCACTTCATGGTCTGCAACCTAGAATCAAGACCAGTCTGTTATGGGATTGTCAATTCAGAGAAAGAAAAGGGATCAACAACAACGACAATATCATGTCTGATCCTCCTATTGGTACAATTCACAAATCTTCCAGTGGAATCATCATATTCATCAGTCATATTCATTCAAAAGGTCGTAAATGACAACTCGTGTTAATCAACAAATCGGTATGTAGCATTGATTTTGACATTTTCAACCGGTCGTTACACCTAATTCGTTATTAAATAATCGTGCTTATGTGATTTCCGAAATTATGTTGATTTATGAAATAATGTTAATATCTTAACAAGCAGTGCTTCTTGCGACTATTTCTTTTGTTTGAGTGGGAATTTAAAATAAAATCCGTGTTAATTGACATAATTTATCAGGAGTTAATTTGCACATGGAAAAGGAGGTTTTTCGTGAAAAAGTATATGATTCATCTTGAAACAGTATTTAAGTTCTTTGGTGTTAAAAAAAAAAAAAATTAAATAAACAAAACTACAGTACGGATTTGTTGGGAGTGGCAGCTGTTGCAGCGGCAGTCTCAGCAAATGTAAATTTTGAGCTTGAGTGCAAGCCTGAGATTGGCAGACCCCGGCAGTGGCGCCGACGATACACAGAGAGGGTGTACAGGACGGGGGTTAATTTATTAGATTTACCAGACGACGATCTAAAAACTCGATTCAGTCTTGATACAGCATTTTGTCGACCTCTGTCAGACTCTGCGGGAGGACCTTGAATTTCCTACGAAAAGGACCCGTGTGCCGTACCCCCGCATATGAAGGTGTTGGCTTGGCAGCATTGTCCTTCTATGTCTCGGGTCATTTCAAAGGGTCACGGGTGACTTGATAAAGAGGGTTAATGATTATATCTGTATCCCTCTTAATCAGGAGCAGCTACAAAATATTAAAAGGGAGTTTTATGACATTGCTGGATTTCCCAGAGTAATGGCAGACATTGATTGCAGAAACATTCCACTAAAATCCCTGCAGCACAATGCATATACATAATGTGAACAGGAAGAGTTCCATTCCCTAAAAGTGCAAATTTCCCATGACTCTTACATTTTAACACAATCCGCTGTGTTTAATCATTTTCAGATACCCAATACAGCAGATGGCATATTGGTAGGTAAGTATTGTTTAAGATTACCTAGATAATTCAAGATTTCTATTTTTATACTTGTGGTTATGAATTACATTTATTCACTTGTTTTAACCATTTGTAACCTTATGGAACGTTTGTTGTATTGCTAAAATGATATATCAATGCAACTGTAGCCTAGCTGAACTCTGAATATGTACATTACTGTATATGACAACTGGGGCAGGACTTTCAAAAGTTTGTAAATGATAACTATCGTAATTTTAAAAGCTTAATAAATATATAATGAAGTGTTACATAGATGGTATACATGTATAATAAGTAACAACTACAAACACAAATGGCACTTCAAACGTATTTATTTATAGCCTACAATCGTACATACTAAAATACATACAGAAGTAAATTCCAACCAAGCCTACATAGCCTATAATTCATGAGCTGACAAGTCTACCACACCCACTGCCCCATCCAAAAAAGGTGATGATAAATGCATATTAAAAGAGTTGAATATAATGATGTGGTAAAATATCCCCCTGAATGAGAGTAAACCACGAGTGGGATTTAATTTTTAATTTTTTTTTTATTTTTAAATCTGTGCCGTTCGATTTATACCCACACGCCAGATAATCGTAAATCAGCATTTTTTATGTGTTCTAAAATTATACACAAAATAGATATTCCCATTATTTTTTTATTTCCATTTGGCTGCTGCTCGCTGGTGGGAGAGCAGTCTCCCTGTACGCTAGTAGTTTCCATAACAGTGAATTCTGCTTCCATTCATTCTTCTTGATCTCGTTAACATGTGTTTTGATTTGGGCTTCCGAGTGGCGCATCCAGTAAAGGCGCTCCGCGTGGAGTGCAGGATGCGCCCTATAGCCTAGACATCGCAGGTTTGAGTCCAGGCTATTCCACTGTCAACCGTGGATGGGAGCTCCCAGGGGGCGGGGCACAATTGGCCGAGTGCCGCCCGATGGGGGAGGGCTTAGGTCGGCCAAGGTGTCCTCAGCTCACTGCGCACCACCAACCCCTGTAGTCTGGCCGGGTGCCTGCGGGCTTGCCTGTAAGCTGCCCAGAGCTGCGTTGTCCTCCGACGCTGTAGCTCTGAGGTGGCTGCATGGTGGGCCTGCAGTGTGAAAAGAAGCGGTAGGAGGACAGCGTGTGTTCGTCTTCGCCGCTCCCGAGTCAGCGTGGGGGTAGTAGCGGTGAGCTGAGCATAAAAATAATTGGCTATTCTAAATTGGCGACTACTAAATTATGAAAAAAAAACATGTGTTTTGATTAACGAGTTCCCCTAATCTAGTCAATGAGACAGGAAGTGATGTACTTGACCTGCGACAATTAAGCTTTTTAACAAGAAATGCATTCATTAACAACCTCATCGACTCAATTTCAAAGCATTAACGTATTCATTTTATTAACAAATTTCATTTGAAAATCACTTGCTACTAAAGCTGTTACAATACCGCAATCTCGGTACAATAATTATTATATAGTTATTAAAAGGCAAAATAGAAGATTAGAAGGATGCCATAAATCAGGGTCGAGCAATTTTTAGTCATTTAAAACTTTTTCATTTTACGATCCTAATAATGGCCGGACACAGTTTTCACCCTCACTGCTCTCCACGTAAGTACTAAAGGCCATTTGAAATGATTTGCAAAACACGTCAAATAAATGGATGCTGATCCTGAGTTTAATGCTACTCACCTCACAGCCTAAAACATAAAAGGCATTGTCCTTACTGTTATTTTAAAAGGCGATGTGTTTCTCTCAAACTCTAGCTGGGAGCGGAGGACCTGGGCAAACCTCTGGTCAGTGGCCAGGCTCTGAAGGTCGCAGTAGGTTAGCAACAGAGGGATCCCTTCCGTCAGACAGGAGTCCAGTTGAGACTGGAGCTCCTAAAAACAAACATACACTTTAAATAAAATCACAAACAATGCATACAAAGGTATAATAAGTAGCTGTTTGATCTTATATTCATTGTGACTTTGTTAGATGCACTATAATGCTATTCAGAACACAGACATAAATTCGTAAATCAATACTACCCTCTATAGTTCCGGACACCTAACTTTAGTGCAGTGAATTATCTTGCAGATGCCGGCTTTATCAGGTATATCTACAGTTATTAAACAACATTTGTACCACACACTTTTGTACGGCGTCTCGTTGAGGCCATCAAAAAAACAACTCGACCTTTGTTTTGTCAATCACGAGAATTTGTCTTGCGATCGAGAAAACCCTGCCGTTATTTCGTGATTACAAGATCATTTCTCAGGATTTCGAGAAAATGGAAGTGATTAGTGATGGCCTCAACAAGCCGCCATACTTTTGTGCTTGATTTGCAGGTGTTTCTGTATCCAAGACTGTTGATTTTTTACAGCTTCAAACTAGTGCCAGTAATCATTGAAGGTATCAAAAATAAATTTGTGATGGATGGGGAGGTGCGGACACAAAGAGTCACTTACATGATACTTGACTTCCATGCAGTCTGGTAGAAAGTGGTTCTTTACCCATTCAATTGACTGAGCTGTTGGGTCACAGAGAAGCACCCAAGTGCTAAAACAACCTTTACGTTTAAAGATACAGGAAATTGTCTGGGTATTCTTATTCAGAGCGGGACCCTTCATTTGCAGCTTCTGGATTTCTATCTTAAAAAAGAAATACAAAATTATCGATATGTTAAACCGAGAAATATAATCCATAATCAATTTAAATATTGTGTTTTAGTATGATCATAGAGAGAAGCAGTGGCGAAGGAATAGCCGGTGCAGCAGGTGCAACTGCACAGGGGCCTACACACTCAGAGGGCTTTAGAGGGGTCCAAAAGCTTTGAAAAAATATCCCGCCGGCAACCTGGCCCTTTAAATCTTTTTACTCAGGCACTGTGAGAGAGCCCTGATTGCGATACGTCATTGGAAATAAGAGATTTAGGCCTTTAAAATGAGGTCCTACTTGTGAATTTCCGGTAGATGACCATATTCGGAGCTAGCTTTGAATGCAAATGTTTTGGAATGTTGCTGCTGCGCTGAAGACAGACCTACCTCGGTGCAGTAAACAAACATTTTCACATAAAATCTTTACAAAGTAAGAGAAACTGCGACATCAAAGGCACAATGACCTATTTTCTGATAATTTTCTTTTTTTTTCATGTTGTGGATCAGATGAATGAGACCAGAGCTGTTTAGGGTTATATTGCCCTGGTCGCCACCTTGCTGGCTATTCAAGCCACAGTGAACAGCCCCATCTTCTACTGCATGATCAGGGCACCTGGGACGAATAATTTGAGTTTTTTCTTTCTTTCTTTTTGTTTTCTTTTGCACATTTTTAATTAATAAGTTTGTTTTTTTTTGGTTGCTTTTGGTCCTTTTGTATATATGGCCATAATTCCTTTATTTATTATCCAATTTGTTAAAAACAAAAAAAGTCCAAGTTCCCTGCATGTTGAAGTTTCCTTGTACACTCAGATTTAAGCTGGCCATAAAATATTTTACAAACAATAAATAATGTTTTTTTTTTCTAAAAAGCGTCTCTCTTTCTGTGGTTTCATGTATGACATGTACCTGTAACCTTTATAGTTAAGAGTTATAGCCACAAATCTAACAATAAAAAAAAAAACAGGTGAAAATAGCTCCGACCCTAATTATGTTGTAAAAAAAAAAAAGTTAAATTAAAATGAGCTTCCTAACTTTTTTCTCTGCATGTTTTATTTGTATAAACAAGTACTACATTCAAGTTTGGTGGGACCATAATAAGGTCCTGCAAGGGGCCCATCTTTGTCTTCCACCAATGACGAGGAGAGAAGTACATCAGTAAATGCATGTGATTTCAATACAGCTGTCAAATAAAAAGACAGTATGTATAGCATCATACTGTGATATCTATTGTCTTAAATGAAAAGGGTAAGTACTTACTGGATTGTGCATAAAGTGCATCAGAGTCATTTGTCTAAACAGCATCTTCTGCGGGAGAGGCAGCCCCCCTTCCTCACACATTAGCAAGAAAAGCTCACATCCCAAGAGCCTTAAAGCACATTAGAAATCACAATTAATTCAACTCTAGATTGATTTATCTTCTTCTATATAGTTATTTGTATACATGTACAGAGCTGGTAAATTACCAAGATCCATAGTATAAAACTGCAAAACAATCTTAGAAACCGCTACACTTATTATGAACATTATTAGGTTTCCTAATTGTTTTTGTAAACTGGGCTGAAAAACTGGGCTTTAATTTCATGACTCTCTTAAACAGTTGACCTTGACTTATTTGCTTCACTTGACACTGTCAGGATTTTTAAAAGAAATTACTAAAAATAGGGACTTAAATACCAATGAAAAGTATAAACAAAAAATATATTTGTTGTAGTCTCAAACTTACCAAAAGCTGGTGAAGATGCTCTCATAGAGAGAGAGAGAGAGAGAGAGAGAGAGAGAGAGAGAGAGAGAGAGAGAGAATGCTTTTACCTGCCACCTGCATTAAAAGGTCCACAGTAGGTGAGGAAGGCTGCGGCAAGCAAACAGTTTGTGAGCAGTTCAGACACAACACAGAGTTCCACAGCTTCTTTCCACTGCTGCTCCAGAGTACTTAAACTAAAAAATTTAAAAAAAAAAACGTATTTAATAATCTAGCCCTGAAGGGGATTTTAGAGACTGAATAAAAAGGTAAGCCTATTGCACACTTATAAAAGTTTACCATAGTAAAAGCATAGCAAAGTCTAATATACAAGGCTGTATTTTGTTCACGGTTATCATATTTCTGAATTTTTGTGAAATTTGTTAGCTAATAACTGCAGAGAAAAATTCTAAATTTTGAATGTGATAATGCTGTTTTTTCTGGTTTAATAAATATTGGGAGATGTGTATCAAGATCGCCTGACGCAGCACTAAATTGGCGAAGTGTAAAGTAGCGCTCTGCCGCGGTTCAAAATCTACCCATCCCGAATGTATTAACTGGCCCAAAATGAATGAGGCACGACGTAAGCTGGCACATTTAAATGCTTAAATCATGGAATATCTATTTTTAGACTGATGTGCTGTGAAAAGAATACAGCCCCGGTATAGAGCATAGTGAAACATAGTAAAGCATAGGTGAGCATTGTAATACCTTGAGAGGTATGGTAAAGTTTATTGATAAACATGGCAAACCATGGTAAACTATGATAAATGCAACAGGAAAAGCATGGGAAACTGCATATACTGTGCATATTTTCTGTGGTTAACTTTTATAACTGCAGGTCTGTGTTGTACCATACGTTACACTCAGAAAAGCATCTTCACATGCGTCCGCAGAACTAACCTCTTCAACACATCTTGGGCTGCTCTGAGTCTCTCCTTGCGGGAGTGCAGCTCAGTTTCTATTTTGTGCTTGTTAGCTACAGCTACATCATACTCAGACTGAAGCTGTTGAACCTGTACAAGAGAAATGCAAGTTAATATGTGGAAGGAAGATGCTGGGGGAGGCGCTGTTTTGTAAATTATCATGAAAGAAATTAAAGGTAGACAACTAGGTGACTATATATTTTGATTTTACTAGGACTGGGAGCTGGATGTCAATCCTCACAAATTTTAGTTTCAGAGCTGTAGGGACACAACTTTTCAAATTAAATTATTTAAGGTAAATGCTACTGTGCACTAAACAATATCATACCATGTAGTACATTTTATGACCGCATCAGAAATTAGGTTGCCTAATAGAACTAGATAAATGGGTATTAATTTGTACTGCTTATCTCAACCCACCTCAGACTGCAGTATCGGTAGGTCATCTGCAGTGAACACAGGCTTCTCTGGTTCAGCATCTAGCAAGTCTTTCTCCTCACTTTCTCCAAGCTGAGAATGCACATGGAGAATGAACAGCATTACATGCACAAGCTGACAATTAACTTTAACGTTGTGTGAGATATTACAAAGAAAGACTCCCACCTTTTGTATTTCTTGATCCTTCCACTCATTGTCCTCTTTCTCCACCTCCAGCTCCTGCACTCTGCTGAGACAGGCCCTCAAGGGTCCACAGAGGCGGGTGTACTCCACCAGGGCCACCACAAATGCCACCAGAGTGGCCGCCTCCTCCGAGCAGTATCTCGCAGCAGCAATGGTGATCCCTCCTTTCCTGACACTGCTGTCCACCACAGTGAACTTCTTGGCAGAAGTGATGCTCTGAGGAGTAGCATCTGGAAGAACACAGTAAAGAACGTAAAACTGCATCTTTTTGATGGCCTCTGGTACCACAACACAAAACAAAATCTTCCAGCTTTTCAATTTACCCATCCAATTACAAATGGAATGCACAACCTCATGAGACAAGAACAGCAAGTGATAAGCACGGACAGTTAGGGATGTTGAATGGATATCGGATTTAAATATCAGGCAAGACGGGCCAAATCATTAAAAGTGCAGTAAATGCAGATGCATGGATTTCCAAGATACAGATATCAATAATAACATTCACTACATTAGTGGGTTTGCCTTTTGTGCACTCTGCTTTATCAGAAAATCGTTGACTATGCAGTTTGTTTACATTTTCCCAGATATTTCAGTGACACAAGCCTGCTGCCACTTTGAGACATTATTCCTATTACAGAACATCACCCTGCAAGTCAAATTACCCAAATACGCCAGTCATATTTGGTGATGTTGCCAATAGCAGAAGTAGAACATTCATCATTTCTAAAACAAGGTCTTACATGGAGCAGCGTTTTCCAGCAGGGACCCTTCGCCAGTGACCCCCAGGCTTCCCTCTTTGGTCTTTCCCAGGTAGGATTCCACCAGCTTCAGGACTTCCCCTGGTAGACCATCCTCCAGTCTAGCCACACTGCAAAAACGCATTGACAGTCAGGCAAGAACCACTGACGTCATTTTGGCATTTACAGAATATTATTAAAGGGGTAAAAAACAAGACCTTAAAAAATAATTCTTATCTAATGACTCTCACAATTTCCTTAGGCTTGCTTTTGTTTTCCAGACTTGACTCACTCAGTGAAGCCAATTTATCTTGTCACAAAATTATAACATTATGGAAGTAAGGAGTTTCTCTCAAGATTATCTCTCCCTATTTGCTTTTTCGATTTACCTATATACACATACATACACTAGTTAAATATCTGGTATGGTGAAGTTTCAGTACTTACTTGTGAATCATGTCTACAAACTTGCCGATATCACCAACATAGTTTTGTAGTGTTTTCCACCATGTTTTGTCCACCTTATCCTTTCCATCTTTTCCAGTTCCTGATTATTAGAAAAGCATTAGATCATCAATGGTTTTTTAAACCAAAGTATTCATTTGGACATATCAGAACCAGTTTGCTACTACAGTGCCACTATTGTTGGTTAAGCTGTAGTTCTGCTAAGACTTCTTCAGGGAAATACACTGGTCATTATACAAGTATCAAACTTTTCTGTAAGGGAAAGGGAAAATAAACTATAAATGGTATGAAACACACTTTTGAGTCCTGAGATTAGCTTCTGAGTTAATTTATTTTTATATGCACCACGGACTGGAAATAGCATTTGTGTAACGGCAACTGCTGAGCTGCACAATAAAATGCACTAACTCGTTGTTGGTATGGTGGCTCTGATTCTGATCTTCAGAGAAATGTAAAGTATTTGAAATGGGTATGAATACTTTGCATTACTACATTTTACAATTCATATCTGTGTTTTACCATGCTTTCACTACTGCTTTTACCATGGTACTGCAAGAGCAGTTATCAACGTTACTAAATGAGGTTGCAAGGCTGTGGTTAACAAAAGCCTTGTGGGTTTGTTATGTTTTCTGTGTGTGTGTTGTTGTTGCCAGGGTATTACCTATGGACAACATGAAATGCACCTTTCTTTTACACACAAAACTTTCAAACCAAAGAAAACCCAGAGTTACTGATAATTTAAAACCCTAGTATAGACTAAAATAAACTAAATGCCACTGTCAATATTATTAAAGCCACCCTAGTACTGTTCTGGTGAATATACATAACTGAAAAAAAATCATCATTTAGAAAAAAAATATATATATCTTCTCCTAATTCACATTCGAATCACAGTAATATCGTGCATCGTCTAAAATGATTTTGTAAAGACAATTGATCTAAACATTTGTGGATGTAAAAACCGTTTCAATTAAATATGGACCACACATTTTACATACTTTTAAAGATAAAAATACACTTACTCCCACATACACTTACTCACACACACACACTAAGACATATTCCTCAACAGGCATTAAATAAATCCATGAATTAATGTGTTGATTTTAAAACAAGAAAAACTGTCCTTCTCTCACCTTTACAACTGAGTATCAATCAATAGCAATTAACTTCCACATTTAAAAGTCAATTGGAAGTGAATTTTCCTCTCATCTGAGTCACTGACATTTCTACTGCCGTACTGCTATACCGAGGCCGTAAACTGACAATGAAAACTTAATCTGGAAGTTAATTGTCATTGATTGGTATTCAATTGTAAAGGTGAGGGAAGGACATATGTTCTTGTTTTGAAATCAATGCATTTATGAATGGATTTATTTAATACCGACATAGAAATACTTCTTTAAGGTAATTAAGAGTACGACTATCAGCACACCCCTAGGGTGTGGGTGTGAGTAAGTGTATTTGGTAGTAAGTGTATTTTTATCTTTGAAAGTAGGTAAAATGTTTGGTACTTATTTAATTGAAACAGTTTTTAGATCCACCAATGTTTAGATCAATCAATGACTATCAGAAACACACTCCCTAACACACTGCTGGTTTTCTCAAAATACCGTTCTTTTAACTAGGTAATGATGTACTTTGATCAACCACCATTTAGATCAATGGTAATCCCAAAGTCAGTACTAAATGGTGCTTTCTGGAAACTAAGTTTTGCAGAAACACATGCCTGTATAACAAAATAAATACCCAAGCTAGTGTATAATATATGGATTTGTTTTAAGGTAATGTGTAATACTTATTTTATTTGCATTTCGGGTTTATTTTAACTTTAGTTTGATAAGAGTTATCATTTTTACCTCCTCTTGTTGACCACGTTTTCGAGTTCCGTACAGAACGTGAAGTCACAGACTTCTGGTAGCGTCTTCCCTCTGACAGGTCATTAGAATGTCTATTGGCTCTGGATGTCTCCAGGTCAGTGTCACTTGGATTCGGTATGAGGTCCATCATTACCAGAACCATCTCCAGCACCTGTTAACAAGAAACAGCTGGTACATATACCAGTGGTGGCTGGTGGCCAAAGTTTTGAGTGTTCACACCTCTGATGCAGGTGAGGGGATGGGACTGGGGGGGAGGGGGTCTGGCGGTCAACCTCAGGGGTAGAAGCACTATCCAGTGGATCGGTTTCTTGTTGGAAGTGATAAAAAAAAGTTTGTTCTGCAATGTCTTATCGTGGCAAATTTTTCGATTGCTTTATTATTTAAGTCAGGAATGTCAGCCAACATGTCTTTTTCAATTTATATAATCGTTCAGTTTTCATATATATATCAAAAGAAACTTTTGATATACAGTACTGTGCAAAAGTTTTAGGCAGGTGTGAAAAAATGCTGTAAAGTAAGAATGCTTTCAAAAATAGACATGTTAATAGATTATATTTATCAATTAACTAAATGCAAAGTGAGTGAACAGAAGAAAAATCTAAATCAAATCCATATTTGGTGTGACCACCCTTTGCCTTCAAAACAGCATCAAGCATCAATTCTTCTAGGTACACTTGCACACAGTTTTTGAAGGAACTCGGCAGGTAGGTTGGCCCAAACATCTTGGAGAACTAACCACAGTTCTTCTGTGGATTTAGGGAGCCTCAGTTGCTTCTCTCTCTTCATGTAATCCCAGACAGACTCGATGATGTTGAGATCAAGGCTCTGTGGGGGCCATACCATCACTTCCAGGACTCCTTGTTCTTCTTTATGCTGAAGATAGTTCTTAATGACTTTCGCTGTATGTTTGGGGTCGTTGTCATGTTGCAGAATAAATTTGGGGCCAATCAGATGCCTCCCTGATGGTATTGCATGATGGATAAGTATCTGCCTGTACTTCTCAGCATTGAGGAGACCATTAATTCTGACCAAATCCCCAACTCCATTTGCAGAAATGCAGCCCCAAACTTGCAAGGAACCTCCATCATGCTTCACTGTTGCCTGCAGACACTCATTCGTGTACGCTCTCCAGCCCTTCGGCGAACAAACTGCCTTCTGCTACAGCCAAATATTTCAAATTTTGACTCATCAGTCCAGAGCACCTGCTGCCATTTTTCTGCACCCCAGTTCCTGTGTTTTCGTGCATAGTTGAGTCGCTTGGCCTTGTTTCTACGTCGGAGGTATGGCTTTTTGGCCGCAAGTCTTCCATGAAGGCCACTTCTGACCAGACTTCTCCGGACAGTAGATGGGTGTACCAGGGTCCCACTGTTTTCTGCCAGTTCTGAGCTGATGGCACTGCTGGACATCTTTCGATTGCGAAGGGAAGTAAGCATGATGTGTCTTTCATCTGCTGCAGTAAGTTTCCTTGGCCGACCACTGCGCTCACGGTCCTCAACGTTGCCCGTTTCTTTGTGCTTCTTCAAAAGAGCTTGGACAGCACATCTGGAAACCCCTGCCTGCCTTGAAATTTCTGCCTGGGAGAGACCTTGCTGATGCAGTATAACTACCTCGTGTCTTGTTGCTGTGCTCAGTCTTGCCATGGTCTATGACTTTTAACAGTAAACTGTCTTCAGCAACCTCACCTTGTTAGCTGAGTTTGGCTGTTCCTCACCCAGTTTTATTCCTCCTACACAGCTGTTTCTGTTTCAGTTAATGATTGTGTTTCAACCTACATATTGAATTGATGATCATTAGCACCTGTTTGGTATAATTGTTTAATCATACACCTGACTATATGCCTACAAAATCCCTGACTTTGTGCAAGTGTACCTAGAAGAATTGATGCTGTTTTGAAGGCAAAGGCTTGTCACACCAAATATGGATTTGATTTAGATTTTTCTTCTGTTCACTCACTTTGCATTTAGTTAATTGATAAATATAATCTATTAACATGTCTATTTTTGAAAGCATTCTTACTTTACAGCATTTTTTCACACCTGCCTAAAACTTTTGCACAGTACTGTATATAGTTTTCACTTTTGAGATATATAGTTATCACTTTTGAGATATATAGTTATCACTTTTGAGATATATAGTTATTTGATATATACAGTTATCAAAAGAAACTTATCACTACTATAACACATTTATTTTCGAAAAAAAATAAGGTATATATGATGGACATTGACAAAATGTTTTTGGTTTCTTTTTTAATCACTCAATCATTCATCTTTGACCATGACACACTTGAGTGACTATGACTGAAGCATATGCACTTAATCACCTTATTAATGAGACAGTTGATTGGACACTGGATAGGGAGTGATTTCAGCTGTTGAATTGCAAGCTTGAATAAAAGCAATAAAGAAAATCAAAGAAAAACAATATGCCATGTCTGTCAAGAGAGCAGCTCCTTCGTGCAATTGGCACGTTGGAAGCTGGACTAGGGCAGCGTATTGTGGCTCGACGTCTTGGGTGCCCACAGCCAGCAATTTCAGACCTGGCAAGGTGGTATAACCAGACACACTGTGAATGACAGGGAGACCAAGAGTCACAACACCTGCCTAAGATCGACAAATCATTTTGCAGCATCTTCGTGACATCAATTGTTAATCAGCACAATAAAAAGTCACTACACCTGCTCTAAAACAGTTTATCATTTTTCAATCATATCTAGTGAATTTTATCTAAATATAAGTGATAAGTTTCTTTTGATGCTCAAATATAAGTGATAAGTTTCTTTTGATGCTCAATGTGTATATATGTGTGTGTGTGTGTGTGTGTGTGTGTGTGTGTGTTTATTTAAATTTAAGTTGCCCCTGAATCTAAATCAATCCCATGTTCAAAGACCAAGAACAAGAAAAAAAGACCTTAATTGGAAGCCACAATTAAGGCCAAAGGAAAAACAAAAAAATAACAACACTGTAATTAACAATGAAGTAGATTTTTTTTTTTTTGACTTTCAGGAACCCGCAGATAATTTACATAGATCTAATACAATACTGATCACATACACACATAGTAATTTGAAAACACCTAGAAAATAAAAGCCTGACGCGGCTATCAGCAAGATTAAAAAACGTAACATAAAATATTATAAGAATAATATTACAATTCAAATATACTATACAGTATATTTAATAACCGATTACCCCAAAAAGGCAGTACGTGGTCGGTAAATTAACAAAAAAAAAAAAAAAATTTTGCCTAACACAGCAAGATATTATTGAGCTTAAGTTAAAGCACTGCTGAAGAGCTGCAGCCTTGAGAGAAAAGGAGAGACTCCGCAAAATAAAGGCAGATTAAAAACTGTGAAAAGAACGAAGTTGAACAAATAAGAGTATTCATAAACATTAATTTAAAGTCAGACGAAGTTAAATAAAAATAATTAGACTTGTGAACTACATTTTAATATTTAACAGCTTAAACCTCCTCTGTCTTTCCACAAAGCATCACACCATGCAAGACTGAGACGAGAGGAAGTTGTGCTGCTCATATATAGCCTTTGTTTTCTTGGCACATGCGCGCTGATCGCCTGAACACCGTTTTTCGCTAACAGACATTTTTAAATCATAGCCAGTCCTGGCTGACAACTGGGTGCTACTGTGCATCTGCACGGCGGATTTGGGCGCTTGCATTTCTGAGCGAACAAAGCCTGGCTTCAGGCCATTAAACAGACTGGATGAACAGCATTGTTGATGTGCCAGTGTCACCTGAGAGGGGGAAATGAAACGCACATCACCCAGAAGGGAGGAGCAATTCATTAATAAGAGACCGGGGGGTTCAGCGAACAAGCGAACACAGGGTGCGTTCAAGGAGATCAGTCTGCACAGATTCTGTGCAGAATTTGACCAATTTAGCCAATGGGTGCGTTCACTGAGATCATTCTTAGAAGATCATTGGCTAAATAAGTCAGATTGTGCACAGAATCTACGCAGAATGATCTCTGTGAACGGACCCATTGTTAACCGGCTGCCCCTGTCATATACACTGTTCGAGTTAAAGACAGTTCCCAAGGTGACGATCCAGGATTTAGGATTTAGTAGGTGTCTTATTTCAATATTTCCACGACTTGGACATATTAGTTTACTCATATTAGTTTACTCAAAGATCATTGTAGCTTAGTCTGTCACGTGCTGCATATCAGTAAATACTTGAACATATATATTTTAAAGCTTTTTAGCTGTAAAACAATAGTTAATCCAGATACCTCCATCAAAAAAATGTTAAATAAACAGTACATAAATTCTATCAATGTGAAATTGAAAAACATGATTGAAAACGATGTCAATATTAATAACATAAACAGAAAAAAATGTGCATCAGTTCCATTATATGGTGCATATGAATTCCTAATACATTTTCTTCACCTTGAAAAGTCCCTGAAATTACAACTCTTTATTGCTTGTTTGATAAAATGTTCCTGTGCAACAGGAAACCCTAAATCACACTCTTATTGCCCCTACAGTGCTTGGAACGCATCACAGTTTTAAATGAGTTTCAGTAATTACACAGCCTAATTTAGCAAACTTAAGGACAAATGTTTATACCTGAGCAAGAAGAAATGGTGGATTCTGACAACGACTAATTCTCTCAATGCAGCTTTTATCAACTTTATTGCACCAGTGCATCACCTGCAAAAACAACAACATTGCAATAAAACATTACATTTGCAAGCTATATACTTATTTCTTGAACACAAATGCAAAACAAAGTACATTTTTCAAACAAACTCAAACTGCAGCTTATTATTAGTATTTTTTACCTGATTCTTTGCATGTGAAAGGCTATTTCTTGCTTCCTCCAATTCATTCTTTGCTTTTTCTAGGTCTTCAATTAGTTTATTAACATGTGATTTACTTCTGAGCTCCTTCATTTCGTAAAATGCTTTATCATACTCATCATAGTCATCTGCAAAGGCAAAGTGTTAAAAAATATACTTTATATTCAATTATTCCTGTTTGTAGAAAGTGTTTCTTCACTTGTTAAAATGCCCTTGGGGACACTATAAAACCGTTTAGACATTTGAAAACGTATTGTCCAATTATAAAACATAGTAAGGCATTTTCCATGAACTATTTTAATAAAGCCATACCTTCTTTCAGCAGAGCATCCAGTTCTATTTCCTCCGAGTCTGACTCTATCTGTGCCAAAAAAGCCTGCAGACTGGCTGCACCTATACCTAAAGAAAAACATTGACAGATCCTATTACTTTTACATGCCGCTGTCAATTATATCTACAAAATGCATGTTACCCTATGAAAACAGTCACTGCAGTATTGTATTATTAAACAAGGCATTACCCCTCTTCCTATATCCAATAATGTACATCAATTCATTTCTACTTGTCAGTAGGTATGATCTTCAATGTCACTACAATGGAAATGCAGTGCGTCTGTACTAAGGAGCTTTAGTAGTACAAGTACAGCTGCAATGGTATGAACCATTGGCAGAATGGTACAAATAGTAACATTTTCATATATTGACTCAACAATGTTATAACAATAACAGGATACAATACACACTAGTAATCCATTGCAGTGCCATGGTACCAGATCACTTTCATACAGGGTGCACCATGACCACTATGCAATATCTGCTCCACTGCTGGTAATACTGTGGTGTGCTGATCGTTCTGCCAGGGTTCTTCTGGGTATTACAGTATACCACGGTAATGGTAACTTGTCTCTAATTGATCTTCCTTTTCATAAAAAAGCAGGACTGGCTATTGCTTCTTAAGCACCTATTTGCTAAAGTTTACCTAGCTGTCCCTTGAGGCTCTCCAGTGCTGATGTTCTTGAAGTCAGTCTCTCTAATAAGTCGGATGCTGTAGTTTTGGCCTCTTCAAACTGTTCAGTCAAATTTCTGATTGAGTCCTGGGCGGTTCTTGCATCAGCCCTCGTCTGGGCTAGTGTTTCCAATGCTTTTCTGTTAAAACAAATAAATTAGTGAAACTGCAGACACAATATACAGAACTGCGATACTTTCATGGTTCAGGAAGTTTGCTGTACTGTACATCCACATTTTTATACCCCAGTACATTTTTATTTAGAAAATTGTTAAAAGTCCTGATGTATGATGCAAGAAGCGTTATAACACTGCAACAACTATGAAAGTGAAGGTGTGATTTTTTTCCATCGTTTTTAGGTCGGTCATGAGAGTTCAGTCTAAAAACGTAGGCCCAATGGCCCGTTTACAAAACTGTTACTCCAACGGCCTTAAGATATTACAATACAGCCCCCATGTGCAGCAGGTTTTATAAGTCTTACAAACATCTATTCACAGCTTCTTTATTTCATAAATGAAGCTTGCCAGGCAAAAAGATGACAGGAGCATTTTGGCAGTGCCCTTACAATGTTATGATAGCTGGACAAGATATGTCTGGTATTAGGGAACACATGCTGCAGTAACCTTAACTGTGAAATGCTGAAGCAAAATGTTTTTGCATGGAAGAGTAAAAAATGCTCCTTTTGATCTTACCTGAGCAGAGCTTCTTTCTTCTCCTGCTCTGTGCACTTACAAATGTATATGTGTTTGAAAGTGTCCAGGTATTGCCTCAATGTACTCTGTCCACAGAACACCTTACTGTACACTGCTGGCGCAAGGCTCTTATCCATCAGTTCAATTCTTTCCTGGAAAGGAAAACAAACAGATGTGAGTGATTGTGATCCTGACCCTTATCTCCATAGCTTTTAACAAAACTATGACTGAATACAATTTCCAACAAAAAAATGCCTGGTAAAACAAAAATACATTTCAGAGCTATAGAAAAAGAAAAACCTAATAGCAACTTTTTCATTGTTTCAAATGAAATAAATAACAAGTATGTTGATAACATACATCCCTTGCCATGTAAATACAACATTTGATCGAGCAGTATCATGAAAAACTATGCACATGTAAAAATGCAGGCGTGACATACAGACAGACTGATGGTTAGGTTCCTAGATTGTGATGCTCTCATGTGAAGAATGCCCTATTCAAGTTGCTTCACAATTAGAGAAGCTGTTTCCTAGATATAATTACAATTGTAAAGTGCGACTTACTGTCCTACAGTATGTATGGGAGCTTCAACTACTTTTGGGGATATACAGTATTGTTGCTGAGGTTATGCATGTTTATGATACAAATCCACATGCTAACTGTAAGAATACAGTGAATTTCAACTAAAGTGCCTCTATCCTTAAAGAATACAAAATAACTAAAAGCACAAAACTGATAAAGCTAACTGGTGTGCTTTTTTTTATGGGGGCATTTCATGCATGGCAACATTAAATAATTGAACAGTTATCATTGTTTTTTGGTAATTGGAAGCTCTAGGGATAGCAGCATCAGCATTTAATCATAGGGTAAGTGAGCTGCCTGTTGCACAAACATTTCTACCTTGACAATGGCTTTTGAATATGGCATGTTTGGCACTGTGACTGGTTCTGTTCTCACTGTCTCTTTGCCATCATTCTCAGTTTTCTGTAACGTGACAGTGTTGAGGGTCAGGGTTGGGTCACAGCTTCCAGCCCAGGGAACCTGCTGGCATTCTTTTAACATCTGACAATGAATTGATGCCATTGTACCTGCAACCTGCTTCCTGTGGCAAACACAAGAATAGACAAAGTCTATTTAGCTTTAAAAAGCAACCGAAATAAAATCATTCCTTTATTAAAGTAGCCATAGTAAATTTGCACTGCAGCTTTTCAGTTTAAACATTCTAGCTTAGCACATTATTTATCACGGTTTGTATACATTTTACCATGTGATTTACAATGTTTAAACTGTGTTTATAATCTACTGTATACATGTCTTTACTTCAAAATTTAAAGGGTGTTTAATCATTCTGTGTACTTCACGTTTGCATTGCTTTACCATGCTTTAAAACATAGAAAAGAGGTAGCTCTACTATATGTTTTACTGTGGGCTCAATATGTTATAGCCCCTATTTATTTAAGACAAAAGTCTTTTCTGTTTTCACCTTATTTCTTCAGAGTGCTTCTCCAGAATATTGCATTCACTAAGGTAGTGTGCTGTTTCATAAAAAACTGCCTCTTGAGTCCAGTCACAAATCCAAATGATGTGACAACACGAAAGGAATCCAGGATATTTCCTAAAATAACAAAACAAAACTTACTACTAGACAGTTAATGTCTTTAGCCCAATACAATGAAGGATACTTACGGAAAGGAAATGACCATTTATAATATACAAGAGATTATATATATATATATATATATATATATATATATATATATATATATATATATATATATATATATATATATATATATATATATAATCTCTAGCATATAAGGATTTATATATGACAAATCTAATGCATTCTCTCTCAGGATTATACTCTGTTATACTAGGAGGCTGGAAAACACAGTTGTCAAAAATCGCCATTCGAACAAAGAACAATTTGTTTACAGTAACCCCCACCGAAAGAATGAGCTTCAAAGAGAAACAAAAAAACAAATCTCTACAGACTAAAAACCTGCTTTACTGGTTTTCATTGATAAGAAACAGAGTCTTGATTCGACAATGGTAGGATTTCAAAAGACATGTACATTGTGAACCTTTGCCATTCAAATAAGGAGTACCAGCACTCTCTAGTGGTGGTAGTTTTATGTAGTGATGGGCATCTGATATCGTTCGATATCAATAATAATTTCCATATCTCGATATTGTGGGATTAAAAAAATGAATTCACGTACGCTTGCAGAGACATCATTTTTATTGCTAATACTCCTAAAAATACAAACACAGTATAATGAAGTTCATGTTATATTAAGATACAACACACCCTATACATACCAAGCATTGTCAGTCTCGTAGGCAAACACCACACAAAGTATTATTTAACCATTTTATTCCATTGATTGGCATTTAGGTACCAAACGCTATTTGCATGCTGCATTACTTATTTTGAGATATGTGCATGCGTCAGAGGTTCATTGCATTTTGTCCGTCTGATTACTTACGCTATTATTAACGTACTTTTAAATGTGAACGTCCGGTTCTATAAATTAGATGTACTTTTAAAACATCAAAACATATCTAGAAAATAATGCAAAATTATGCATGACATTGTACTTAACAATTTTAAAGGTGTCGTGAGTCAGGATTCATACTCAGAGCAGCTGAAGATTCTACTTCTTCTGGATTGGCTAGCAAATAACAACTCCGAAGTCTGTTCGCAGTGAAGTATAGAAATAGTTTGGTTTTGAGGTGGCTGATGATAGAATAGTAAAACAATGCCTTGTTTTTCTCCATGGATATTGTGAAGCAAAGCACCACAGTAAGTTATTGCTTTTCACATGTAAATATCTGTTAAAGTCTATATAAAATAAAGTCTATATATTTTATGCTTGAAAAGGTGTTTAACTTATTAAAAATCAGGAATATTCTTGTGAACTCCTAAATTTACGAACATTGTATATTTGTTTTTTGAAAGTACTTAAAGATTCACTGAAGATGTAAGGGATTCCGGTAAATCTTTAAGCCAGTTGGTAAAATTGCCAAAATTGAACGCATGGTTATATATTTTGTATGAAAGTGTGTGGAATAGCTCCAGGAGATTGAAACAAAAATTCTTGATAAATAATACATGTATTATTAACATTGTTTATAACATTCTTTATAACACATTAATGCTGCATTATCGATTGTTCATAACAGATCTTTTAATCATTGTTTGTGTCGCTCGGCAGGGATGGCCGTTCTTGTACTCACACAGAGGCAGTTCTCAGCAGCACATGGTTTGGAGGCAGGCACACGATCACTCGTAAACTGGACTTCACTCTGGAAGCAATGTAGCTGACTGGGTCATGAGCAAGATGGGGGTGTTCCTTCTGAAGGGCAGGGTTTATAATCTAGATAGATCAATAGGCCAATCACACAACTGACATAATGGTGGAGTTCATTCCCCAGTATAATCAGACATTTAGACAGTATATATTTTTAGGACTGTGAAGAGTTTGTATGGTGACTTTTGTACAGCGTCCTGGGATGCCTGTTCATTAAGGGTGCTATGATAGTGTATGTATGGTCATTTTGTAAGTTTTTAGCTACCTGTCACTTTCAGAATTGTTTTTTCTTTCTACAACTTGTACCACACATGCTACCAACCTTATTTTTTCACATTCTCTTTACAATGTCCGACCGGGAAACAAAGGTTTAAAAGAAGAAGAAAAAACTGTACTAAAGAGAAAACCAAAATAATGTATCATACACAGACATCACTGGTACATCACCTGTAAAAGATCATGCATTTCTTCCCTAGAGAAGAGGGGAGCATACTCTCCACTGATCAAAATGCTGTTGATAGCGTCCAGGTAAGAATCATCCCCAAGCTCCCTGGCCTTTTAAAGAAAGGAGGATACAGCAATAACAAAATGCTGCTCTGAAATACTTTACTGTTTGCTTGCATATTTAAATTGTGTTAACAACCCAGCAATATATTTCTACTTTAAACTGTGTATATTGTAGCGTTTCACAGACAGCCAGAAAACAGGAGAGACAGACACGTTGGTTTCTCGTTCCAAAAGCTTTATTCAGCACTCAGTCACACACACAGCTGCTCCGGAACCATGGCAACCACGACACAACCACAACAACAGGGCGTATCAGCACCTTTTATAACCCCAGCCTCCCCACAGCTATATTCAAAACTTACACATCCCATTGGCCCTCAGCCACACACTTTGGGCCAATGGGAACACAATGAACACGTGAACACACAGTGACTTACAGAAGGGACCAATCACAGGGGAGACAGAGACCAAGCATTACACGACTGATACAACGGGAAGGGCAAATCACAGGGGAGTCAAAGAACATGCCCCCGTGCGCAGGCTAGGGTCACACAGCAACAGAGACAGAGTTAAACAACGACGGGAAATACAGAGGGGGAAGGGAACACAATGACAAACAACGGGAATTACATAGACACACACAGCACGTAAACACGCATACACAGAAGTACAGTACAACACAAATACACAGATCGTTAAAATATATGTGTATACAGTGGTTTGCAGAAGTATTCACCCCCCTGCAAAGTTTTCACGTTTTTGTTGGCACAAATGTTGGCACCGTGTCTGAGATGGGAGTCAGTGTTCACACATCAGCAATAAGCCGGTCCCTGCACAAAGCCGGTCCCTACACGGGTGGCAAGAAAGAAGCCATTACTCAAAAAGCCTCATCTTAAAGCAAGTATGGAGTTTGCGAAAAAGCATGTAGGTGATACTGCAGACATATGGAAAAAGGTTTTGTGGTCAGACGAGACAAAAATTGAACTTTTCGGTCTAAATTCCAAGCGTTACACCCAGTCAACACCATCCCAACTGTCAAGCATGGTGGTGGCAGCATCATGTTATGGGGATGCTTCTCTTCAGCAGGGACTGGGAAGCTTGTCAGGATAGAGGGGAGAATAGATGGTGCAAAGTACAGGCAAATCCTTGAGGAAAACCTGTTTGAGTCAGCCAAGACTCTGAAACTGGGGAGGAAATTTACATTTCAGCAGGACAATGACCCAAAGCCAAAGCCACACTGGAGCGTTTGAACAAGAACAGAATTAATGTTCTTGAGTGGTCCAGTCAAAGTCCTGACTTGAATCCAATCGAAAATGTATGGTGAGATGTGAGGTGCTTCTATCAAGTACTGACTTAAGGGGCTGAATACTTATGCAACCAGTAAATTTCATTTTGTACATTTTCTTTGCAAGTTTTGCTGACATTTAACCTCCTCCTCATATAACAGTGTTCAGTTTAACCCCTACAGCTTTGAATAAAAAAAGTTTGTTTGAAAAACTGTGCACACATTATTTGTAATTCAACAAAATGTGACATTATTGATAGGGGGTGAATACTTCTGCAAACTTTAATTTAGTGTTAAGTCATAAATTTGCTTTTTTCTCAATTGCTTATATGTACAAAATCCTTTATTCCTACTAGTCATGTATCAAATTCCCCGACCTAAAATCGTAGTAACACCTCCATATTAAAATTATGTGCAAGATGAAATGAAACAAACTTACTGTCAGCAACAAAGCTGCCACCTTTATGTCTGTAGCTGCATGTCGTACTGCTGATTTCAGACTGTTGAAGAAGTGAGCCTTTTGTGAGGTGTCGACTCGTTGAAGAGGTATATCAGCGATGTAGAGTGCAAGCTTCAGCAGTGTCCGCAGGTGGCTGCCTGGAGAATTCACTATCATGAGGTTGCCACTGTTTAATTCAAAGGAGAAGCAGTGGGTTCATGGCTGTTTATGCAATGTACAGTGCAGCATGTTGCAGGATAGGAACCCAGTGTAAGCACATACCAGGTTAACACTTCTAGTTCCACCAATTTTGCACCTGGAACAGTCCTTGGCTGAACCAGAAATGGAAGCAAAAAGCAGTGCTTTATCCCTATGTCCAATGCTGTTGTGGAAAAACTATCGGTTTTGGAGAGACAGACATTTACTCAATTCACCCAATTCACTTTGAATTAGAGCGGCATTTTAGTTTCAAAAGACTGCACTGTGGTATGAATTCAAGCAGATGCAAAGACTATTTAAGTGTAAAATGTAAAGTAGATAACTAAACTGTAATTGTAACAGAGGCAATACATTTCTAAAAGACTTTACCTGTGCCGATAGGCGAGGACCCGATGGATTCGCACTACGTGAGTCAGAGTGTTTTCAGACAGTTTAATATCCAGTGTTTGATTCCCAAGCTCTCCGTTGTATTGCTTCAGGTAGGCCTGAAGACAGCCATGCACTGCATCTATTCCTCTCACTGTCTGTAACTGAACCTTGAAGATGGAAGGACAGCACGCACATTTCAACTTTTCTGCACAAGATTACAAAGCTTACAATTTCATATTCTATTTACTACCCCTTTAAGTTCTGTATGAGATTTGCAATCATTCTGGGTGTTTTTTTTTTCCATTATTATTTATTTAATTAGCTTTTTGATGTGTTGGTGATTTGACCTGAGTTCAGGTGTTTTATTAATATTTCCCTCTTTATACTGTGGCTGGTTTTCAAGATTATTTGATGAAAGTGAAATCATACCCGCACTCCCTTATCTGAATTCCAGGCTGACTGTTGTTTGGTTATTTTCTCATCTATTGGAAAAGTCACAATGTGCTCATGCAAAGAATCATGATGGGAACCAGGGACATGCTGCAAAAAAAAAAAAAAAAAAAGAAAAAAAAAGAAATATCACTATATATAGATATATACAGTACACATGACACTTTGCTATCCTAATTTCAGTTCAGTTTGTTTTTATAGTTCTTTTTTATTTCTTGTTTTATTCAATTTAACACCACCAGTTTCATCTGTACCTGCATCTGGTGCGACAAAGTCCTGTTTACTCCGGTCTTTAAATAACTATAAATATTTTTTGAAAGGCAAAAAAACACCTGTTCATTTTCCAAAACTAGAACCAGTCACCTGAGTAGCATACGGTAGTTTGAAGGGCTCTTAGTCACTTCCAAATTGTTTATTTCTTATTTTTAATACAATAGGAGCTAATTAATGATGCTTTGAAAATGTGTTTGAAAAGAAAAAAGCATACCTGTTCAATGATGTTCTCCAGCTGATCATGAAGCCAGTTAAGATCAGCATATTGACACAGTCTGTCTCCAACGACATGTCGCATTTCATGCTTCCAGAAACAAAGTACCATGAATGTATCCTCTCGACGTTCATAAGATAAGTTGCAGAGACACTGGGAAACAGATACAAGTATAGTTAAAATAGTGGTAGCAGTTAGGTGCAGTTGTTTTTAAAATCTACTGCTAAGTGTGGTGTCCTCATCATTGGGGGGAATAGTGATGGAATTCAATGGGTTTTGACAGGGAGTTCCTATCACCTTGGTTACAAAGCCCTAGTTTGGGATAGCCATAGTAAGCAGGGTCATCCCAGTACAGAGTATGACTGGGAAAGTCAGGTTGTAGGTTGTTTAGAGAGAAAATCTACAGAAATCTTAGATGGTGAAAATAGGCTATTGGCTAGACACAGGGGCGGAGTCTGTATGTGGGTTACAGTATTGACATGACATTTAATTTTTGGCTAGGTAGCTAAATTGGTATAAATTTGGGACAAAATGATTGGACACTAAAATTAAAAACCAATAACTAAATAAAGAAAACCTACCTGGAAAACCCGGGCAATTTCTCTTAAAGAGAACAGGTAATGTTGCCTTCCTTGGTCTGCGGAAGGGCGTAGGGTTCTCTTAATGGATTCCAATATGCTGCATGAGGCTGAGACTAGTACATTATGTAAGTTGCCCTCCAATTGTTGCCCATCATTTTTCAACATGTTGGCCTGGATATGTACACAAACAAAATGACTGAATAGTACAAGAACATGATTCTATTCATTATTTTTAGTTACTGTAGCATGTTGAAAATCCATACCTGGAGAATGGAGAAGATGACTTGGCTGAGTTTAGATCCCTCAGGAAATGGGAGGTTTAGCACTGCAAAGTGCCGCTGAAATCAACATTTTAGAAGTTACATTAATTTACAATATTATTCTTGCACTAATACAAAGCTGATTTTTTTTTTTTTTTACTGAATCACTTCTGTTCCTATATCACTTTTGGTTCTTATAGGGTTACAGACTTTTTAGAAGATACACATTACTTTACATTTGAAGTATCCTGTGTTGTACGTATTGCAGCAGTTGAACATAATGCAGATTGTTTTTATATTTTTACTCTCGAATGCATTTCTTAACTTTTACTTGCGATACAGAAAAAAGAATTTCTCACAATACCAAAGCAGGTACTCACCAAAAGTCTCTGTGAAATACTGTGTGTGCTGTCACTCGGGTACTCAGGCAATGACATGGCAGCCTGTACCACAAGCGCTTCAATTTGGCGCCATTCGAATGGTTTGCTATGTTTCACTAACACTTTATCATCCAGGACCTGCCGCAACAGCTAATACAAGACAACAGAATCTAATTATAACAGAACATAATTATAAATATATACAGTTTGTACATTTATCCGATGTGCTTAAGAAAACACTATTAATAACATTTAACAAATAGTTTATTTTTTTTACCTACATTTTGTTAAAAAAAAAGAAAAAATAAATTCAATTTTTCAAAGAATATACAGGCAATACATCCTGTTATTTGCCATCCCAGAGCCCCATCTTGTTGTTTTGGATTAAAACACAGGAGGTATGGTCTTTCTCCTGTTTAGAGAATATGCTGCTGCAGTTATAAAGATGGAAGAATGTTACTGTACCTCACCACAGCACTGAGACTCTGGAAGACTGATATCATCGATGAAAATCTGCAAAGTTTTCTCTTCTCTTGCACCATACACAAAACCTACCAGAAATATAAATAAACAAACACATATCAGAGCCTGACATTCGGTCATACTATTCTGAGCAGGAGTTCCAATTCAGGGTTTAAATCATTATTATAGTTCTAAAGTTTTGGCATATGCTACTATTTCAAAGACCACTCTGTCAATGAAAAGTTTGCTGCTGCTATCCTGGTACCTAATGAATGAACGTGTCGTAGTTTAGACTCACTCCAGTGGTATAGCAGCAATCTGATCATGTAATCTACAGCAAAGTATTAGGAGACAGTCATTTATCTATAAGGTTATATTTGCAAATCCATACTTACTGTTAAAAAAAAAAACTAACATACAAAAGGAGGACAATAAAATGGAGACCAGTGATGTTAATAAAAAAGCTAATAAGGCTTATTATCTGCCACAAAATATATAGGAGGCTGTGTGGTCCAGTGGTTAAAGAAAAGGCCTTGTAACGAGGAGGTCCCTGGTTCAAATCCCACCTCAGCCACTCATTGTGTGACCCTGAGCAAGTCACTTAACCTCCTTGTGCTCTGTCTTTCGGGTGAGACATAGTTGTAAGTGACTCTGCAGCTGATGCATAGTTCACCCACCCTAGTATAATAAATACAGTATTATATGAAATACCTGAATGTGTATGCTGAAAATTAGCATTGCTAATGTATGATACCACTCTATTCATTTAGATAATGCATGTAACCTTTTGCACAAATGGAAAATGATTTATCTAGGATTATCTTTTTTTTTTTTTAAACATGCTAAATGTTTCTATATTTGATTCTATTCAGTTTACTCTTCGTTTATATTAATGTTCATGCTGGCTCTTACCTTGTCTGTGAACAGTGCTCTCCTCAAACATTTTCTGCAGGTTTTTAGCTTTCGACGCTCCCGAGAACACCATTCTCTTAACTAAAGTGTAGGATTTATCTAGAGAGAGATTTAGAAAAAAAGTCTGAGGTAAGTCACAAGTGGTGAGAATTTTCAACGAATGATATAAATACATATCTTTTTATTTGTAACAAAAACATACCCTGTGCATAAATAAAGTCATTTATCAGTGCTGTCTTCCCAGAACCTGGGGATCCCACCAGCAGCACATTCTGAGAGGCCATGTCTGCGTATTCCATGAATGTGCGAACTGCAAGCTGGTGAAGCAAAGTTCATAAAAGAATAACACTGTACTGCACTTGAGAGAAAAAAAACAACAACATAATTATCAATGTAATTATACAAATTAATGCAGTAAATGTTATTAAATCTGAAACTGGACGAGAGCTGTAAACAGTTCACATTGGAGCAACATTCCAAATTCCTGTTGGCAATAAAGTTACGCATGGCCGAGAACTCCGGATTGCCTTTAGCGTGGCTCGAAGGGGGAAAGGATGGAGGATGGAGAAAGGAAGCCTCAATTTAAATCAAGTGATCATTCATTTACGGTAAATACCACACTGATTCATATGAACTTCCCATTAACTGTTAACCTATATCCTTCTGCTTAAGGTCTGCAGCAAGCCTTTTTTATGGAATGTGAAGGTTTCCACAGTTGAGGCACCTACTGTGTCTACGGTCTCCACAAAGACTTCCCCCAGAATGCCTGTCTGCCTTGTGCGATTGCGCTCTGAGATCCGAGACTCCCAGAGGTCCCACTCCCCTGACTCGTCCACGTAGTAATTAAACACAGACACCTCATCATCATAGTCTGGCAAGCTAGACAATATGAGAGAAAAAAACAAGACAGACATCAGGTTGACTAGAATTGAAAATATATTCCTCATGGTCAAACAAAACACACACAGGAATGTTTATACATGGTAAGCACTGCTCATATTGCACAGTGGTACTGACATCATACAATGGTACTGTGGTACTATTCAACGTCTTACTCATAACTTTGTAGCTACCCTTGTGATAGAGAATTGTCATTGTAGTGGCACAGCTTTGCCACTGAAAGATCATTCAACACAGGAAACTACAGGTAGCCTTATAGATAGGCTTGCTACTATTCAATATTTATTTTTTTGCGAAATTGATGATTAATATTGATGTTTATTTTAGAAAGAATTTATGGTTTTTTTTTCGATCTTTAATTTTCAATTCAAACAGAGAATGGGTGAAATGGACTTTTATGCTTTAAAAAAACCTGACTTTTTATGCCATTGAGAAACGTGTCATTTAGCAAAACCCCTTTATCATATTCAACATGCAACAAAACCATGGTTACCAACATTATAACTGAAATAACATTTGGTCACAGTTATACCTTGTAAAGATAAAGATCCTACACAAATTTAAAAATTGCCTCAAATAAACCGTAGAAAACGCAGCAAATAAAAGTGTATTACACAGACTTTTATAGCATAAATTTACGAGTAAACATAATATGCACAGAACAAACATTAGATAGTGGAACAAAACTAACTTGCACTTATTATTCAGAGTCTGAGCTCCGCCCCTCTCCTGCTTAAGCAAAGCTGGGCTCACTGGAAGGCAAGGCAGACGGGCTCGCTTCGTCAAGCCACTGAGATTTCAGCCGTCGGTCAGGGTATTGTGCACAATACTCATTAAGTGTTTTCTTCTTGCACCCAATTTTCAAATCAAACTATCTTTCACCGTATACATAGCAAAAGCTGACAGCGACCAATAGCCATTCAGAGCAGAAAAGAGACAGGACAGACAATAAGTATAGAAACTACACAAACTAGAGATGATTTCTAACTGATTATTTTTGGTAAGAAAATAAGAAATAGGGACATTTATCCTATGTAAATTTATTTCCGTCGAACTCGTATTTTTGGGAAATTCAACGTTTAACAAGCTTTATCGATTAAAATTGAAAAGTAGCAAGCATACTTATAGGACTAAAATGTTATTTTGGTAACAATTTTAACTTACGTTGAAGTGTGGGATTTCAGGATGTCACTAAACCTTTTTTTATCAGATCTTCCCAGCAGTCCTCCAACAGTCCAGATGAGACAAAACAGGAAGAGCCTCTCGATGTGTAGCGGGCCTCCCAGGCTTTGGGCCTTTTCGTGCAACATGGCTCCCAGCAGGTTGGTGATTGTTTGAAAAAGGCCAACTTCAGTCAAAGGAACTGGAGACCTAAACACCACACATCACACAAGGAAATTTGAAAAACAGCTGTTATGAAAGAGAAATAAAAACTTGAAATGCAGTAAACCTTTAGGTTTTCTAAAAATAAAGTAAAAAAATAAAAAAAGCTTCCAATAAGTAATTTGTTATTTATTTATTTTTTTGTTTGTTTTTTGTTCTGTAACGTTAGCAGTTGTTTTTTCCTTTTACAAATTATTACCCAAACCAGCTGGGACAAGGGAGTATATTAACAATTTGTATTGATAATGAAATTATTACTGCAAAATTGTTAATATGGTATTCCCAATCAAATGTGCTGTACAGTAAATAGATAGATAATGTAGACGATTAGTGCATTTTCTTTGACAACAGGACTAATTATCAAGGGGCTGTTAGGATAACACAGATGTCTATAAAGTTGATGTTCAGATATTCCAGTATTATTTTTATGTGAAATATGTTTGGTTTCTTACTTGATATCACGAAGAATGTAATTAAAAATGGGGTCCAAAGCTGTATTAAAAGCCTTAGATAAAACCTAGAATACAAAAGTGAAAAAACATGGTTAACCCAAAACTTTAAAACACCTATCTTAAAAACACTATACCTACATCCAGTACCACTTTTATTGATGCTCTTGTTTATCATTTATTTTACTTTGAAAAGTGAAATAAATATATACATAACTATACAGTAGCCCTCTCCTCAATGTCGGGTCTGCTATCTTTGCTGAGCAGTTCATTTTGAGTTAGAACAAATAAAATAAAATAAAATAAAATGTTGTGCCATCCTGCTTTACTGAAGCCTTATAACAGGTGAATGGCACATTAGTTAAATATATCGATCCAGCACAGACAGCACATTGGGAACCAGCATGGAGGAGAGGGCTGTTCTGAAGAGTTGTGAGAAGCTGTACAGCTAACTAAAGCTAATCAAGGGTAGGATTTTTTTAATGAAATGGTTATTTTTCTACAATGTAGTAGTACATTTCTACTTACAATATTTTCTTGTTCATTTCTTCTTGCTAACCAGGCTTTGGACAATGGTCTCCAGCCAGTTATTTTGCTGTCTATATACAATATGCCCTGTGGAAACAGAACAAACTGCTAAGAAATGGAAGGTTTACAATGCATGTCAAACCATCCACTGTGCATAGCCCTGAGCCACCACTGCCTCCCACATGCACCTCATTCAAGAGGATGAGTAGTTGGGTCACATTTCAAGGCTTCAAGGAATACATCTGATGTGTGCCCTTTTATTTTTTTCTTTGGCTCCAAAAATTCGAATGGGTAATTTAATGCAGGTCTTTGCTGTCTACCAATGGCACATCTTTGAATGACCAGAGGATAAGCTGTTTGTTAATAACTTGCCTTTCTTAATGAAGAACAGGCGATCCACTACATATTACTTTAATTACAATGTCTTCAAACAAAACCTTTGGAAGCTTTGAGAAATGTTTAACAGGGATAGAAAGTTCCTGTTTAAGCATTATCATTTCAACTATTGAGTGAGGTTTTATTTTTTGTGGCATGTGTTTGTTAGGCTCTTGCTTCACTCACTGCTCTGGAAATAGATGCTGGGGAAGCCAGCTCGAGTTCCGATGTCTCAAAAAGAAGCTGCATGTTGCTTGTTATTTTCAGGTGTTCTCCATTGCTCAACTGCAAAACCTAGAGAAAAAAAGAGAGTTTTTATGAACAAAAACAATGCATCCACGTATCACAACAGAGTGCATTCACTTGCTGTGCAACCCTGTAGGATATATAAGCCGTTTCTGATATCGTTACCACAAGCACAACCTAAATATTGCTGTCTGTACAAGTCATCTGAAATAATCAAAATCTTGAAAGTACAGTAAATAGCTTAAACAGCAGGAATACAATAAAGCCTGCCAGATACTGTACATAATTTAAATCCTTGTTTGCTTTTTTTTTTAATAAACTTCAGTATTTTATCTGCAGTGATAACATCTGTTGCAAACAAAGGGAAGACAGGTCTTTAAACAGTACCTTTTCTTGTCCCAGAAAGCTATTGAAGTTGTCCACCCAGCTTGAAGTTAGCGGTCCATCAAAGCAGAGCCAAGTGTTGCTACAATTCTTCTAAGGAAAGACATGTGGAATAAGAGTTCTACTGCACATTAAACCACTTACAGCTGAATACGACACAAGGCAAAAGCAAAGACAAATAAAATAAATTATAGAGGACTAAAACAATTGTAACGTATAAGATCACTTTTACGTGGTCAATTGAGGGGCCATTATAAGAAGGTTTAACTCTAGTGTCCTCATCCCAAACACTTAACCTAAAGCACATATTTACCCTTATAGCCTTTCTCCAGGCACTGGTGATGATACCATCCTCCCAATTCTGAGATGGAAGCTGTGAGCCAAAGAGCAGTGTGAATTCATCCACAGCAAGCGGGTTGAATTTAACAAGCCTGTGACGGATTGGCTCATTCCTCATAACCACAGGGCTCCCAGCTTGCTGCTGTTGGTGGCCTGCTGGAAGGAGGCTCAGGGCCTGAACCAGAGTGGAGATACAGGAGCTTTTACCAGCCCCAGGAGGACCAGCCACAATAATGCCTGCAGAAGAGATGCAGGAGTTGTTCAATGACATTTCAATTCATTATTGTGATAGCATCCATAACATCTAAACTCTCAATCAGAATTCTAAGGTATAACTATAAGAAACTAAGTCAAGTAGACAAAGTTTCAGCTGGCGTCCTCTTCAGTACTGTACTTTCACCTTAAGGGCTTGATACCGAATCTGTCTTACCGTGATGCACTTGGGATAAGCTGTAGAGCTGCTTGACTTTGTTCACCCATGGAGCATGAGGAATTAGATTCTTATCCTTGGCCGATGTTAAAATAGCATTGTCTATGCAATTCTGAGGAGACTGGAGGTATCCATTTGGGCTTGACAAGTCCAGCAGTACTCCAAATATGTCCCTTACAATTTGATTAAAAACTGAAAGGTCCTGTAAAAAAGGAATATTCAGCGATGTATTTGTTATAGACACCATTCCATGTCCTTTGAAATTCTGACACAAAAAAGAAAATATGTTCAGATCTCAAGGCCTAAATATTACATTTACCAGTGATGCTTGTCTGCTTAAAAATAGCTAATTGAGCAGCAACAGCATGGCTTGTTAACCCACTCAAGACACCCATGCCAACTCCATTCAACTTTCAAATGGGTCCTCTGGTCCTGATTTCTGTGATACGTTTGAAATAGTGACTTTATTTACCACTTTGACAATTTATAAAAATTTGAAGCGGTCTCCTCTTGCTCTTTTCCAAAGCTGTATCATGCTATTGCTTGGCTTTATGACACTTTGCTGTAATTTCACAATGGTATACCACAGTAAACTAGTATAGGGGTTGCGTGGAGGCCATAGCGAACAGAAGCCCATTAAGACTTACATCTCCTTCCATCCTGGGCGCAATGCATTCCAGCAGAGTCTCTCCTACCAATGCATGGTCTAGTCTAGCGGCAGTTGTCATAGCGTTGTTGCTCACCGCCCTTGTTTTTCTATCAGTGCTAGGCACTGTCTTCAGACTTGGTGACAGACCTACAAAAACGCAATTTAAAACAGTTGGCTCCTGTACAATTCACATCTGTCTACATACCATGTTTTTCTTTTATACCATTAATGTTGCTTTAAATTACATATTAAAAAAACACTGACAAAGTAAAAGACAAGATACAGAAATAACAACATGTAGCATATTGTACACCAACTTAAGAGACTAACAGAAACTCTAAATTAATATACAACATATTATAATATACAGAGCTACCTCATTATAACAAAGCTGTTCTGTATAAGAACATTTACAAATGAGAGGTGGCCATTTCCCCTTCTAAGCTCGTTCGGTTTAATCTAAGCTCGTATGTACACACATATAAAATATACATGTGATTCCCTACAAATCGCCGAACTGGTTACATTGTATGACCATGGCTCTCAGTTTTTCTCAATATGCCATTTCCCCGGGACTTGTATTCACATAGAACGATGAGGGAGCACTGCATACAGTTCCTATGAAAGGCTCTTACTCATTGCAGAACCACTGAAGGGCTGAGTGGAGGTGATGCTGCTGGACCTGGAAGTCCTTTCCCCCTCATTCCTGATCTCCAGCCTGTCGTGTCTGCCTTCCGCTCTCTCCTCTCTGCCGGCCTCCTTCTTCTGAGCAGCTCGCTTGAGCACGGGCACCAGCGAGGACAGACTCAGGTGGTGGTGCACTTTCTCTGGGCTGAAATAAAATAATTAAAATACACAAAAGACTAGCTTATAAAATGACAAATAACCCAACTAAAAACTGTTATGCTTAGACGTCTAACAGCATTCTGCAATTATCATTATCACAGGTTTTGTTTTTGGTACTTCTTTAAAAGATGCTATAAAGATAGTGGCAGAATAATCAATGTACTCACAGCTCCCAAACTGAGTTTGCTGTCTACAACTATAACAGACTACAGAATAAAAACGGATGTATTAATCAAGGTAGACATGTTTCATTGTGTGTACTAACAGTTGGTCTTTCACCAGTTCAGTAACAAGTTGAAGCCGGTGTGCTAGCATTTTGGGGCTTTTGAATCCAAAAGCAGTGAGGTTTGCTCTGAGAATGACATTGTGGTCTGGTGCTGTCAGGGAGACAGTCCGGAACAAAGCAAGGACATCGCTCGGAAGCTTCTTATACTCAGACTTGCAGTGGACAGTCACAAGCAGGGCAACATTTCTGTTCAAAGTAATCTGGGAACCAAGAGAATATTATACTTTAAGTGGTGTGATAAAAATATTAGGTATATTGTAGTTGGTTTCTGGCCAACCAAAAGGGTGTCCTTTGTATGAATTTTAGTATAGATCATGTAGAATATCTGTAACTAGTTAAACTAATGGGGGGATCTCCTGGATTGCATCAACCATAAGTGGTTATCCTGGGATTGCCCCTAAAAATAGATGATTGCTGAAATCCAAGGGTATTCCCCAGTTCTGTAATATGCTCAAATAAAATCCAGGGGTGGGCTATCCTGCCAGAGTTTAAGGTGATCAAATCAACCCCATGTTCATTTATTTAGGGTTCCAGGGTTAATTCACTTTCTTAAAATTATGAACCCAAAATCTGGAGTCTAGTGGTGTAAGAAAAAACTGACCTCTTTTCCATCTCCCAAAATGCACGTGTTGAGCTTTGCTTTCAGATTGTCATACAGAGTCTGTGCACCGAACATAAATGTAGAGACTGACTGCTTTGTCAGCAAGTGGAAGTCATCGAAACCCACCCAACATCCATCCTGCAGCATCACAATAAGGAAGTTTGTCAGGTTTATGAAACAAAATCATTATCTAACTGGCTTTTCCCCTCTGCAATCAATTTGAGTGTTTCAATTTGAACTAGCAGTGTTTTCTTAACTAGACTAATATATTCTTCTTCTTGTTTTGTATTATATTCTGTTTCACTCATTACATCCTGGTTTTAGTGTGGCCTGACTTCCAAGTAGAGTGTGTTACCATTAATCTGTCCCCTTGCAACATTCTGCCACCAGTGGATGTAAGAAACACATCAGTAAGAAATACCACATGGAACAAATGTGGTATTTCCCACATCCATTTTGGTGTTGCAAGGGGACAGTTTAATGGTTGCAAGATATGTTAGGCATGATTCTGTGAACAATATTGAGGCCACATGGATACTTTAAACTTCTGAGCTTTAAAAAGTCGCCAGGACGTAACTAAAACAAAAAATGATACAGTGTGAATCTCAACAACCAATGATCTTTAACTCAAGATGTACTGTATTTGCTCTTTAAAAACAGCTCTTTTTCACGAGAAAGGTCTTTTGAATATATTTTTTAAATGAATCCTTTCTGCAAAAATCAGACTACCATATTCCTTATGGCATTCTGATAGCTCCGTATCCACACACTTTTATCTAATATTAAAATGATAGCGTGCTTACCCTTGCTGCCCCGTGTTGCACCGCTGTGATCGTGGCTGGATCTGTATATGAAGAGCAGTTGAATAGAAGAAGGAACTTCCCCAAAAGATGGGCAAAACCCTGTGTAAAATCAAACAAATTACAGCTGCTAGGAGACTAAACATCATAATTCAGCTGCTAGGAGACTAAACATCATAATGTAAGAATGCTGTATTTCAGGCGATGACATCAGAAATATTTAGCAGATATAAGCGGATTCAGAAGGTTTTATGATCCCTGCTTGCCTTAACAGTCTCAGTCTTGCCAGTCCCATGGTCTCCTAGAACAACTGCACCACTTGTTTTCTGTATTATCTAAAACACAAGGTGAGAAAGGATGCCTTCATCAATATTAGGAACTGAGGGAGAGGATAATAGTACTGAATCACTGCTATGTCAGTGATTAACTGTGTAATCCGGTTACCAATGGAAATCACTTTGCTCCTGTTGGTGTTGTCCTTGAAGAGTTATAAACTGACCACTTATTAACATTACTAAAGCCTCACTAAAGGCTAAAATCTGGACTGTAAATATGTATAACCTTTCTGAGGCCTCATCGCCTGAAGCTGAAAGTAATATTGCTATGCTTCACAAGCACAAAGGACAAATGTATTTTGTTTTATGTAACTACTTTCCCCCAGTCAAGTATACAAAACCTAAAAATTCATCAAAATTAAAAACATTAACAATTAACATTGCATATCTTTATAGACATATAATCACACTAATACCCTCAACAAACCAGTTTGACCAATAAACTACTGATAATTTATTTGGTGTTGGGTACTGTTGCTTGAAAGAGTTCTAAAGAAGAGTAGGGTTACTAGATTAAGGAGTTGGCTTCAGTTCAGCTGCTGTTAAGATCATATGTATGGTAGACTTAATTGAGACGGATACGTTTGCATGCTTACATGGGACAGAGAAAGAAAAGACTTCTCGGTTACTGGATTCATTGTGACAGGGACTGCAGCACCATAGAACTCGTGGCCAGACTCATACTGGGCATCATGTATACATAAATTGTGGCTGTTACTTCCATCTGTTAAACCAAACATGAACAATTAGCATGGTTCTCAAAACAGGGGTCAAACCAAAGTGGTCAAATGTTCATTGAGAAGCCTTGTGAAAACAATTAGGGTCAGCAATGGGAATGTGGCAGCCTGATTTTTTACATGCTACTTGATAACAGGCCCATTTATAAAGGTTTACTGTGGTTTACCATGGCAGAAGCATGGTAAAGCATTGGCAAGCATAGCAAAGAACAACGCAAACTATAAAAAATGTTTACAGTAATATTGTTGCTAACAGTAATATGCTGTGATAAATTTCCAAACAACATTAAGAAGTGTTATTTTACTGAATTGTGTGGACACACAGGCAATTTATAAATGACAATGCAAGACTCTGAGGTGGAGGATCAATTTAAAGGTAAACGTTGTTCACCTGTTTCATGCCAGTAAAACCGCAATGCTCTTCTCCATTCAAAATCTGTGACCTCCCGGACTTTGTGAGCATTTAGACTTTCCATCACCTCCCGTAAATAAACTGCAAACTGTTTGGAAAAAATAAAACAAAATTTGAAAACATCTTTCCACCAATCAGAAAAGAAGTCAGGAAGAAGCACGACATTATTAAATGGTTGGAGCTAAATTCTTTAAATGGCTGTGTGGCAGGATGGAAGCCCTGCATGGATAAACAGTGTGTGTGTGTGTGTGTGTGTGTGTGTGTGTGTGTGTGTGTGTGTGTGTGTGTATGTGTGTGTGCGAGTGTGTGTAAGGGTGTGCGTGTGTGTGTAAGGGTGTGCGTGTGTGTGTGTGTGGGGGGAGGTTAAGAAAAGAGTGATTTATTTTGAATCACATGGGGAATGTCGTCATTCCCTAATTAGGTAATTGAGTGCTAATTGGGGAGTGGCCACATGTATATAAAAGACAGTAAATCATAAGTTTAAGGTGAGTTTGTGAACTGTGTTTGTACTGTGCTTTTGAAATGTGTAGTGAAGGTGAATGCCCAGCCTACCAGTGCTTATTATTTAGTTTGAACCTTTTATTTTGGCCCCTGTGATGTGTTTATGTTGTGCTGTGTTCATTAAAGTGTGCTTTGTGCGTAAAACTGTAGCTTTCTGTCTCTGGGTTTACTTCTTGTCGCTAACCAGCCTTGGCCGTGACGCTACCCTTTCACAGGCTGGAGCTGAAGTAATGCATTCTACCAGTCTGGGTCATCTAGGCTAATAGTGAGTTTAAAAAATAATGCCACATACCATGACCATGTTTTCCAGTTTTAGTTTCTGTCTGTATGTCACAGATTCATCATTATGTCTCCATGTGCCCTTGGAGATGATGGTAGAAAGCCTGAAAATCATTCCTGTGTATTTCTTCAAAGCTCCTGGAAGAGCCTTGCGGTCAGACTTGAAATCAGTAATAGCAGCCTCACAGTCCCTGGTCCAGCAGTACAGCAAGCCCAGTCTTGCTATTTGAAAGGGATTCTGGAAAGAACAATTGTGCAATATCACAGACAATACTTCCCTAGGATGCAACATTGCACAGCTCTTGTGAAGGGGATTTCATTTCAACCCTGTTTATTATACAAGTGGCTGAACAATAAAACTAGAAACACCCACAATGTGTAGAACACACTTTTGTGTAAACGGGAACTCCCGTATTTGGTTAATTCATGAAGTAAAGCTATCCTGTATAATATATAAAAGGATGTCTACGTGGCCTGACATCCCATTCACAATGTCATGGCAGGTGTTTCTGATTTTTGTTCCAACCCCTCTATATGTACTCTGTCTGCTTCTTGTGATCATTTTTTACTAGTAAATTCTGTAAATTACATCACTATCAGGCATTTTGCTTCCCTTTTTGAAGGAACTTATTACTGTATGTGTTTATTTTAAACTGTTCAGCCCAGAAAAAAAAGGTCTAATAGGACAATGATTAATCAATATAATGGGAGTGAATAAAAATAAATGCACATGCTTTCTGTTCCTACCCTGTATGTCCACTCATCAATGCTAACTCCTTGACTGATGTCCATGGCTGCCTTATTAATGCAGCTCTCCAGGGTCCTGAAAATTGCACACTGCAAGTTAGTGAGCCACTCCTCCACTGCCAAAGAAATGGGAACCTGAACAAATGAACAACAGAATAAAAATGATAACTAAAATCTAAAATGATTCTGTTTTTATTTATTTAATTAATTAAAGATCAATGCCAATACCCATTTGGCTCTGTACTGTACATACATGTTTCGTTTTTATATATATAATTGTACATCTGTCAATCACCACTAAATTCACTGTACCTCTTCATCTAACTGAAGCTGTTCGCCATCTTCTGCAATCACCGACACAGCTTGCATAGCTCTATTTGGCTCCCGGCCACTGGCTGGTATAGGACTTCCCATTGAAACACCAGCCTGAGAAAGAAATACAGAAAGAAAGAAAAAACCTATTCAGTTTCAGCAAGAATATTTTGGAGCTACATTTCTCATTTTACATGTTTTAGCAGTCTATGGGGCCAATCCGCAAAACTTGAATGTTGTACAGGTCTTGACAGTTGCAACAAACTTTTTTTTAGGGTAAAATGAACATATCCCACCCAATCATTCTGCGATGGCAGTAAATGAATAGCATTTGGTTTGCCACTGCATTTATAGTCTGTGATTTCAACTGTATACATACTCTCAAATGGCAGAAAGCTTGTTTAGAGCGCTTTAAGAAGAAGGTTTTCGCACAAACAAATACCCACAAATACATTTCCACTAAGACCTAAAGGTAATAACTTGATGAAATCTTAAAGTGCAGCCCATAACAAGAGGTGTGTCTTACAGATCTGATGGATTTAGGCAAGATGCTGTCTGTGTCGGTCATGTGTGTAAAACTTCGCTGGCTTGAGGATCCCAGTCTGTCAGTAACTCCAGGAATCTGCAGGGTCTCCACAAGCTCGCTCACACAGCTGTTGCTATCTTCCCAGCCATCCATCCTCTCCAGCTCCACATCGTGAACACCACCGAATATCAAGCTGCAATCAAAGCAAAGATCCCACAAGACATACTCAGTTCTGTTATTTAGGCTTTACCTCTCAGTTGTCGGTTAGAGTTTCTTAGAGGGAACCCTAAGTCCTTGTTCCTGGAAGTCATTCCATGTATATTCGAAAAACATATATATGCCGGATTCTGCCGAGTCAATGCCCCGGTTTGAATGATCAGATGATACAGACTCCGCAATCTGATTGATTATGCTTTCCTGTTGTTACGCTACTATACATATATATTATCACTACAAGAGCTTGTAACTCAGGCATTTTTTTGTATTGAGCATTTTAATGCTATAGTGCTACTTTGGATGCTACGTTAATGTATTAACACAGCGATTTCTTACTTACAGAGGTCATGTAAAGCCATTTATTTTAGTGGACTGAAAATTTAATGTGTTTATATATATTTTTTTTAAATGTAGCAACTTTTATTCTACTGTTTTTCACCTACATATGTGTTTTTTCATGATGTGCGTTTGCACTGCCCACTGTAGCTTTAAAGTTGAATGTTTGTTTTGTGAAAATATTTGAAATGACAGAACAGTGGACATACTGAATTTGAATTGTATTTCACTAGTCAATAAATATGTTAACTGCACTTTCTTTAGCGTGACTGTGTGCTGTGCTCTACCTTTGAATTTTAAGCATGCCTAATTGTAAATGTAATCTATTTAATTAATGTTAATAATGCCTGTAATTTCGCTCCTGTCTGAGTCAGCGCCCCCCACTTTTGCCTTAACGACAACTTTACACCACCTGAGCATGTATTTAGAATTATAATTTGCCACTCTGCGTTCTGACTTATTTAAAAGTTTGAAAGGTAAACAGTATATTTAATAAAATAACAAATGGCAGGAAATGTTCCATTCATTCTCCACCACTACAAGAATTAGAATACACTGCCTGCCGTCAATTTATTTTTGTCGTTCAAAAGTTACCTGAAGTTCCATCAGTGTACACACTATAAACTGTGAAATGAATCAGTTTCAACAAACAGGATTCTATTTTCAGCAAAAAACAGATGAGTAGTTACCCAAAATGCTTTTGAAGAGAACCAATGTCTGTTGGATGGCTGAGAAAGAAAAGAAGAACCAGGTCTGGCAAGAAGTAGAATCGAGGGAAGGCTTGTCGTCTCCTGTCCAGGAATGAGGTGAGAGACTGGCAGCAGATCTCCAGCTCTTTATACATGTTCCGCAGAACCACTTCTTTGGGGAGCTCCTCTGCACAGCAGCACTATAGGGAGGAACACAGCTGATCATTTGCTGTGTTGCTGCAGTTCTTGCAGCCTTTCATTGACATGCATTGCTCTGGTTCTGGTTCAAGTGCAAATGTGAAAGCGCCTTTGTCTGCGTCATAAAAGTAATTATCATATAAATCAAAGCTGATGTTTAGGCATTGACCTGGAACTTAAAACTGAATACAAAATTTAGAACATACCTGCAATACGTTCTTGGTGTTATTGGCCGAGCGCATCATTTTAATCCAGTTTCTCTCAACTTTGGCAAAACGCTTAGCATCCTGGGGCAGTTCCTAGACAATATACAGCAATTGATATGTTAGTATAGTTGAGTGACTTCCTGGATATTATAGTAGGCTACAGACCTGAATAGGAAAGACACCAGCTTCAGTTAAATAATTAAAACATATATCCATGTACTCCAGAGCTGTCTTTAATCAATATTCCATCATTATCCTACAGCAGATGCCCTCTAAATGCTAAAATTCTTTATCCTTTGATAAGTCCCCTTCTTTCGGCCTCTCTTTTCTGCCCCTGCAGCAGCAATCAGTGATATTTTCTACCAGGTAATGCCCACTGTGTTTAATTATTTACCAGCCCAAAGCCATTGTTGAAAAGAAAGTTTAAGAGCTTTAAGAGTTTAAGAACAGAAAATGGAGGTCTAACCTTGGCAATGTTTGGGTCACTAAATACAGACTCTAGGTTCTGCCAGAGATCCTGCACTTCCAGCCACAGTTCCAACACGGCTCCTACTTCCTTCAGCTTCTCAGACCAGGACGCTGCCTCCTCTCTCAGAGGTCCAATGTGCTTTGAAGTCAACATGTGGGCCAACAACAGCCTGGCATCCTCGACCTGCTCCAGCATGTGCACAGAGTCCTCCTTCACCAGGAGCACAGGCCCCCGGTTCCTGTGCGCTTCAAAACTGAGAACCTTCAAAAGGCAGACATTTCACACATAATGAATAACCAACACTGGGCACTGGCTAGAGGATTCAGCAGAAATGTTCTCTTTATAATCTCTTTATAAAAGTAATTTATGCCCCTTTATGGAACAACCAACATGCTCCTTTGTGCACCAACCCACTTTATTGTATTTCGGGGAAGACTTTGACAAATTGTAGGAATGCAATGGAGTTTATGGAGTTCAATTGTCTTTCCTTTTTGAAGAGGAATATGGTCACCTCAGAACTTTGCATACTGGTTATGGACCATGAACATCTGTGGAGTGGTGAACCCCTACAACCCCTGTTCAAAACCTACAGTAAATGATACAACAAAGGGATTCTTGATCTAGTTCCCTACCTGCTCTGTCCATTCTTCCTCAATAGTCCTCATCTTCACCTCCAACTTTAACTCCTCGCTAGCCGCCGTGGCTATAGAATTAATTTCCTTCTGGTGTCTGTAAAAAAACAGACAAACAAAGGCTTCTGGTAAACACTTCATGTATGCCACTTGGCCATTGTATGACAATAATCCAAGCTTCCAATAAAACTGACCAGTGATGGTGTGATGTGTCTTCCTATTTTAATACAGCTATATTGACCACATTTAACATGTATACTTTTTATATTGCATTTATACACAATATACAGTAGTGGCTTTCTGTAAAGGAATTAAAATGACCTTTTCAAGACTGATGAGAATAATTAAAATTACCTGTTCAAGTGAAACTCATGTTGCTGTATTCGGGAAATAAGTAAAATAGCAAATATACTTAAAAGTAGCTTTTCATGAAGGTACAGCATAAATGCAACATAACAGAATATCAAAACTGGGTTAGAGTTTACAATACAATTCCAGACAAAGTTTACTCATATGAAAGTGTTTAATTAATTTCTGCTTAACTGCAATTTTTTACATTTATTTTGTTCTACACACATGGATCTATGAATTTATAAACCACACCTACTTTAATAACTCAATCCCTAAAAGATGATGAAGCTTGAAAACAGTGGCTTCCAGTGGAAATGAACTGCCTGTGACTGTCATCACTTGAAGCCAGTGGCGATTACGGATTTCCTGTGGAAACAAGTTAAAAACACCTTGATAACACCTTCATCAAACCTTCAATAGCATCACGAAAATGGTAGCAATGAATTTAAACAATTATTCTAAAAAAATATGTTTTTTAATTCATTCAAAAGGCATATTATCATTTCAACCAAGCAGGCATATCTGTATCTGTTCCCAATCTGCTGAAGATAGTACTGTGACAACAAACCAATACAATGGTTCTGTGTATGTAGACATTTTTTTAATCAGTAGATCAACATGGCTGCTTAAAATAAGTGTTGCTGTTTAAAATGAGGTTCAAGAGTCTAAAGTCCTCTTAGTTTTAAAAGGCATCTACCATAGGATAATGACCTCTCTACTCGGAATCTGATTTGCTAAGACAATTCAGGTTTATAATTGTATTTTAAGTGGGGATACAACCCTACAGAGATGTGTCTAAGTCAATATAACTTATTAGAAATTAAAAGTTAACTAAACACTGATAAGGAGAACTTATCTGGCGTTTGTGTGTGAACGTGGATTTAAAAACCTTTAAACATTCCAAAAAGCTATAAAATGTGTCTTTCCGTTCATACCTTGGCAGCAAGGCTGTGTAAAACGGGAAAGCAGTCGACATAGAACTTAAAATTCCAGGCCATTTTATCGTAGGCATCCCAGTTTGTTAGTCTGTCATTCCAAGACTGGCATTGAGACCAATAATCCATGACCTGTACTTAAAAAGAACACATCATGAATGAGGAGTTTGGTTCGAAATACTTCTGGTGTTTGATTGCAGCTATTGAAACATTTTCTATGTAACAAAACAGCAGGCCAGTGCTGCTCTGTTCTTTGCTTGCATAGCATAGCAATAGATCAATACAAGAGGCAACATGTAGGTTGTTTTCCTTGTGTACATCTTAGATAGCTTATTAAAAAAAAAAAAGTTCAGAAGTGAATCTGATTAGTGTGTGTGTAGAATTTTTTTTATGTTTATCTGAAGCAGTAACCGTAACACATTAATTAATTTTAACTTGTCAACAGTCAACATAATATCACAGTTATGGCAAAAAGTCCCACCTCTGCATTGCTTTGTTTTAAATTCACTTCGGCCCACAGGGTATCTCGGAAGCGCTGGTCAAAGCTGAGAAACTTCTGGAAGAGCTCATACAATGTACCAAGGAGTTGTAAATCCTGATCAAGCAAATAAAAAAAAAATAAAAAAAGATTATGAGAAACCTGTATAATGTCTGAGAATGAAATGAAAATAAAAACATACACATGCAGTCTAAATGCTTCAAAATATCTTTCTGCAAAACATCTTAACATCACAATTATAAATACATGATGCACTCAATAAGGAAGTAAAACACAGACAGCTGACTTAATCAATATAGTATGGCTTCTAGTGTATTTTCCATGACCATTTTTATTACCTTTCCAGTTCTGTCTAGTTCTGGGAATGCTTTTGGAGTGATACCAAACAGTCTCTGTAAGGAATTAAGAGTCTTCTTTTTGGCATCGTAAACTTTGAACCTGCAGAAAAGAAAAAATACAGAAACAAAGTCAAATCAAGCCTCATTTTAATTCACATAGTGGAAGTTAATTTACATGCCCCACAAGTGGCAACTTTCAATCATGCTGACACAGATATCCTAAACTAAAGCCACACCACATAAATCATATTGTAGGAAGTGAATACAGAGAGAACAGGCTCTGTGGTCACTGTGAGACAGGAGAGGTCGAGACAGAGATGCATTTTCTCCTACACTGCGATAAAAGGGACATATTCTTTAAGAAGATAACTATTCCTCTCCCACATCTGAAACACATGACGGACCCAGAAAAACTGGCAGTCATACTGGGAGAGGGACACATAGCCCCACTGGCTGCCCAGTATGTAGCCGCCTGTCACAGCCTGAGGGACACACAGTGAGCACTCTGCACAGGAAGAGGGAGGGGGGTTGTTTAGTATTTAGTGTTTCAATGTTTAATTCAGTGTCTTTGTCTTGTCTTACGTTCATAATGTTTATAAATGCTGTATTATTATTATTATTATTATTATTATTATTATTATTATTATTATTATTATTATTATTATTATTATTAACTGTTGTAAATGCTTTGGCAATATTGCCGATGTTAGTCATGCCAATAAAGCACCTTTGAATTGAATTTAATTGAATTTAATTGAATGCTAATTATCCAAACCATATAAAGTAGGGTGTGTGAAGCAGGCACCTGGCGATTCTGCCTCTATGGAGAGTTCTGCTCGGTGTTGCTCACTAACTTTGCAGTTTTTTATAGAGCTTTAAAAACCTGAACCAATCAGGGCTGAAGTAAGATTTACACTATTTGCTGTTGAATGTTTCTATAATGTATTGTAATTTAAACCATGAGCCTATCATGTTTGGCATTTTAGATATGTGGGCGGAAATACAATCTGTGCATAGATCTGCAGTATATATATATTTTGAAGGCTCAAAGTCAGTAGAGGGCGAAACTCAAATCCACCGGGAAGAAAAGGTAGCTAAATTTGTAGCATTAAAACTAATTCCAGATATGTTAGGTAAAAACAAAATGTAAAAATCTATTTTGGATTTTGTTTGTTGAAATTAAAAAAAAAATTAAACTACCCTATATAACGCACATTGTATGATCTGATTTAATAATGAATGAAAGAGACTCACTTCTTCTGGAACTCCTGTAGCTGATGCACTGCTTCCTCTGGCTTGAGACCCGGGGCTGCTGGGCCCTGAGTGTCAAAGCTGTTTCTAAACTGAATCACATCCACTCCGAAGCTCTGCCAATAGTGAACATGTGTCAGATTACATACGTACCCCCATGTGGAAAACTTTATTGTAACATGTCTATGCTAAAATGTATTTCTCTTATTTGAGGGGTTCTACAGCCAAGGAGTTAGAGGTTGAAAATGCAAGTTGATGGGTATAAATAAATAATTGTAACCTAAATACCCTTAAAATCCTGTCCTATACCAAGTTCTACCACACTAGGAAGAATAGTTCTCATGATATACAAATAAGTGTGGTAGCCTTTATAAAGTATCTGTCTGGAGAAGTAATCACCCTGCATGTGAGATAAAAATAGTAATATTAATATTGGAATTATACAGTAACTGTTTATATGGTTCCACATTTACATTGGAGGAGCAAATCAGTTTTTATTGCATCAGTTATTTAGCAGTGGTAGTCATGGTATTTAAACATATCTCTTACCTTTACTTGCTTATCTAGTTCCTGTTCAAACACAACTTTCTTGTCCTTCAATAAATGCCCCTTAACCTTACAGTGCGAGAAATGTTAAATTATTTTTTAAAGGGACTTCACTTGCTTTTGCAAGAATGAAAATAAATCAAAATGTACCAATTTTCAGGCAATCTCAAAATCAAGCTTGTCATTAACATGAATATTACATTACAGTACATAACATTTTATTTAGCAAAAATCAATATTGTAAAAAACATACATTTTCTGCCAAAACAATTAGCTCTGCCCAGTTTTCCCAGAGATTATCTACTTCTGCTGTTTCTTCTCTTGGGATCCTTAGGTGGTATGATCTGCGAAATGCATTTTAGTAATCATGGGCATTAGTGGCAGTTTTGTACACATGAAAATGATCTAATTCTTAAAGTGACACACAAAAGTCAGTTGAGAACAGTCATGAATATCAAACTTTATGTTATACATCAACATATGTACACCTGTCTATACCCTGGATTAGGCATTGTTCACCATCTTGGACTCTCCGTAAGCTTATATTGAATATCTAAAAATCACAATTAAAAGGGAACATATTTCCACCCACCTGAGTTGTGTATAGGTGCTCTCAATAGGTTGGTAGATCCCATGAATTTTATTCTCCATATCTTCTATCTCTTCCAGGAGGCAGAGTGCATTGTTTAATTGCTCAAGTGACTGAACTTTAATTGTTAACTGCTTGTAACACGCATCCCTGTACTGAACAACTGTATCCAGCCTTTTCTGGAATAAAAAAGGATAAATGTAATCCGTGCATGCACCTTTAATTCACTTTCCATAATTAACACGCTAGACACCATCTTAAAGGGTACATAAGGACCTTTTTATTTTATTGTGTTACATGTTCCCATGTGTTGCTATAACTGTTTACGTAAGGTGTGTGTATTGTTTTAATTGTTTTTTTTACATTTGAGCACTTTTTAACTTTTAAATTGCATTCCCTGCCTCAAGATGGCTTCCCATGTACCCGCATGGACCTCTCAGAACTACATTTCCCATCATCCTCCTGCTCATTGGTAAATCCATCTCAGTTACATATGTGAGCAGGAGGATGATGGGAAATGTAGTTCTGAGAGGTCCATGCAGGTACATGGGAAGCCATCTTGAGGCAGGGAATACAATTTGAAAGTTTAAAAAAGTGGTCAAAATGTTAAAAAAACTAATATGTTGGGCATGTAGTTGTGGAGTAGTAGTGGTTAGGGCTCTGGACTCTTGACCGGAGGGTCGTGGGTTCAATCCCAGGTGGGGGACACTGCTGCTATACCCTTGAGCAAGGTACTTTGCTCCAGTAAAAACCCAACTGTATAAATGGGTAATGAATGTAAAAAAAAATAATGTGATATCTGTATAATGTGAAATAATGTATAATGTGATATCTTGTAACAATTGTAAGCCGCCCTGGATAAGGGCGTCTGCTAAGAAATAAATAATAATAATAATAATTTAAAACAACTAAAATTCTAAATCATTTTAATATGCTTTACCATACATGCCTGGGCTTTACAATGCTTACTTATGCTTTACCATGCTTTCACTATTTACACTTTGCTATGCTTTTACTATGGGAACATTTTATGAAGGTCTCCATCTAGCCTCCTTAATCATCAGTGTGATAATCTAACTAAAAACAATTGACTGCTGATCACTTTGAACCAAATGTCTGAGATTTCTTACCTTGACATCTTGGTGCAGAACTGAAGAATACTTAAACTTCCACACTCCAGCAAACCCCTTCAGAGTGTCTCTAATGAGAGAGGAGTCTAACCAAAGGCATCCGACCTGAAACACCTGTATAAACAAACATTATTTGTTTATAACATGTGTTATTACTGAAGGATGTAGAATGCACGTAGAAAAAACATTGTGGAGAAAACAATATTTGCAAATAATATTTTATTTATTATTATTATGGCTGTGTAATGAACACTAGGCAATTATCTTCACAGCAAACTAGAAACGGCCAATACAAAGTATTCTCTTGGTGATCACAGATTCTGTTTCACAGAAAGAATAATCAGCTAAAATAAATGAAAGTTAGTCAGTACAATGCATTCCAAGAATATACTGCACAATACTGGTAAATGCAAAGATTAAAAAAACCAGAACAATTTACAAACAAATGCAATAGATGTTGTACATACTTTTTCGGTGATGCTGAAGCATTTGTCTAGTTGCATTAGTTCAAAATCACTTTTTTATATATATTTTTAAACCTACTTGCCACTGCTTGGTTGGCATGTGTTTCCATATAAAAGACTGCACAAGTTTGATAAGAACAATCTCAAAAGTGGAGACTACAGGGCCACTCTGGAGAAGACTTTGTTGCATATTTCCATCCCTAACTTCCTTAAAGGAATTAGAGCTGGTATCCATGGAGGACAATTTAACCACCATGTTGACTGCAGTGCCGGTCTGTCTGCCAAAGACGGTCCTACCCACTCACAGTGCTATGGCAGGTAGATATTTAATTTTTTTTATAAACCAGAAAAAACACTGTACATACTGGTGGGAAATCTTGTATCTTCTGTTCAATCTTGTGTATACGTTCAACCACTTTATTTATTACAAGCAGCTCACGATTGGCTGATGTAAGTTCGGTGTACTGGCAATTCATGTCATCTTTCCACAGAAAGTCGTAATAGCTGTAGTGAAAAATGTGTTTTTCGATAGCAGGTTTCAGACCTAAACAGAGAAACAAATGTCAAAAAATCATATTGGTCTTTTTGGTGAAGTAAACTAATATGTTGAACTATTAAGATCTCTGTCAGTATGTTTCATTTTTTAAATCCCCGCTTACTGATTATGACATGGTTGATGTGTCTGAGAATTTGTTGAATCGTCTTGTCTTCTCTTATAGTTGAAATGAGAGTCCCTTCCTGGGTCTCTCCTGGCCCCCAGCTCACACAGTCAGTGAGGTCCAGCACAGCTGAAGCAGCTTCGTTTACAGCATCTTGAGCAACTTCACATGTGGGATCGATCACAATGGTGGGGATGGTCAGTCTCAGTTTCAGGCTGCACCTATGCGAAGATCACACACACATTTCAAGTAATTTCAGGGACACTTCAGGGATATAAGAGAGAAAAACAACCAACACATATAAATCAATACACCCTGCTAATACAGTACATGCAATACCAGTATGGTACCATATACTGTACCATACCATACTTGACATATCTTCCATTTTCTCCATATGGCTTCTGTTTTTGGAATTCATTATAAAAGAGTTCAGGTTGAAGTTACTATAAGCAAAGCAAGCACGCAAAATAAAGTAGTGGGTGAATCTTATGGTGTTTAATGTTTTATTGCTCTGGTGTAATTTCTACTGTAAATAAAGTTTGTTTTTCACTATCCCTTTGCTTCGGGGCCATGCATTATACTATATAGATATCCTTCAATCAACTCTTATTAAAGTTTAATGCAATATATGATGGTAGAATCAAACAAATCATAGTAAAGGAAAGCACATTATATCAAAGTATGTTATAGCATATAAAAACATTCACAGTAAAGCTTGCTGAACACATGATGATTGGTAAAAGCACACTTACTACAAAATTACTATGAAGACCTTTACTCACATTATATATTTTACAATAGAGCAGTTAAAAGGTACACAAGAGGGAGGCAACAATTTTTTATTACATGAAATGTTCTTTAAGACCACTGTTTCTGCTGAATTATTATATTGTGTCTTACTGACCTAAGATGGCTCTTTTGGTCCATCATGATTTCTGAAATGGTGGATCTGATGATGCTGGAGCTACTGACTTCACTCGCTGTGTTGGTGCCAGTGTCACTGGCTGTAGCAGAGGAACCAGTGTGAACCTCCTCTTGGTGATTCAGACTCACCTCTGCAATAATCCTCTCCATATCGCAACCTGTCACTTGTGCAAGTACCAACAGAGAACGACAGACACAGGCAAACACAGCCTTACCAGTCTGACTGCAGAAGTACTCTAAAGAGAAAGATAAAAACAGACTGTATGGGTCATGATCAAGAGTTAGCGAGGGGTGGGCAATGTATAGTATAGTCACAATCAATCCCTTAGAGATTCCCTCACAAAATGATCTATAATGATAATGCAAACGTTTTGTATAAAAGGACAATGGCAGAAGAAGGACAGCTATGATACAATCTTACAAATACAAACACCGGTGGGCAACTGTATCAAGCCTATGACCCATGTGCTACTGTATGTTTTGACCCTATGACCCTTGTGAGACTCTGGTGTTCAAGCACGCTGAAGAGATACATACCAAGAGCCTGGCTGTCGCTCTCCTCATAACTGTTACTGCCACCAGCCGCTATAGACAGAGATGCGTGCTGTCTTGCCTGTGATAAAGCCTGTCTCAGGTGGGAATGGGAGTGTTTGTTCAAAGGCTTCAGTGGGGCAGAGTCCTGGCTGACTCCTAAAGAAGCATCCTGGTGATTATAATTGGCGTGATGGTTAACACATATATAAATAATAACAATGTTAACTGCCATGTAGAGGTTTCATCAGCATTAAATGACTAGCAGCATGATTTTATTACCTAACATTATCCCGTTAACTCTTCTACTTTTAATAAACATGGGAAAGTCTTCCCTTTTATGATAGTGAAAATATTGCTTTATCATTTAGCTCCTTACCTTTGCGTTCTTTATGGAAAACCTTACATCAGAAATGGCTGTCTTTATGGTTTTCACTATTTGTTCCAATTCTGCCTGGTTTTTCTGCAGAGAAGATCTTATCAGCTGTAGAAATTCTGTTGGACTCTGAAAAAAAAAATACATTAACATCAGTCATGCAATCCATTAGCAAAAAAAAATACAACAATTTAAACTATATAAGTTGTTAAGCATTAGATATACATTATGCACATTGGTAATATGTTTTACAGGCCTCACCACACAGGAAATGCACAACAACTAAATCACTTTAGATTGCCTGCCATTAACTATCTGTTGATAACATCGTGATGTCTGGTTAACTACCAATGGTTTCAGCTATTTCATGATAACTACTGAAGGAATAACTGTGTAATTACATGGAAATGGCCTGATGGAGATTTTAGTTTATTTTACCATGCCTCTACACATTTAATGTCTAAAGTATTTATACAGGTATTTAAATGGTACAATAATATATTGTTTTTTCTAGATAAGTTCTATAAATCTAGTGATACTACTGTTTTGTAATAAGAATTGAAAATCCTCTCTGACTTGGTTCTTGTAACAAGTTCCCAATCCGTTCCACTGCTTTCTGAGATAACAAAGCATGTGTTGCACTTGTCAATCCAACTACATTTCACTCATGTAATGCAGCATCAGAGACCCCAGACGGCAGGAAGCGTGAAAAAGGTCTAATCAAATAATTACTGACAGCTGTTCCTTGAGTATAATGTCATTTCCGTAACACAACTCTTAAAGAATTGCAGTACAATGGAAACGGGATCCTTACAGTTGTTAAAAACATGAACATAGCACTTAACCCTTCGCACTTTTTTGCGGTCACTTACCCTTGATTCAGAAAGAACCTCGTTTGCACTGAATAGCTCCAGATTATGGATAACTTCAAGAGCTTTGTCTATGACCGTTTCTTTAACTTGTGCAGCTTTTTCAACAAGAGCCCTCAGCCTTTGGAGAAAAGAAAATTAACAATAAAAGGGACTGTAGTATAAACTCAAAGCATATACAGTAGTTAAGATTACTGTGAGTTTAACCAGTAATGAGTTACTATTTTAATCTTAATATTTTTTATTCGTTGTCTGCAAAAGCGATAACAGTTGAGGGTGTTATACTGGCAAGGGAAACTGTTGTCTCGGAATAAACTCAATACATCCTCAAGTATCAGAAATTGTATGACAAGTGCGGTGGTATTTCCTTCTTTCTAGCTCCTGATTTTTAATTAAAAGACTCAGTTAAGTGCTGCTTCTGCTCTGACTTTGACATCAACCAAACCAGTGATTATGCTCAGCAGCAGGCTGCTGTTACTATACTGTGAACAGACTCTTTATGACGTTTATTTATTCAAACAGTACTGTATCGTTTTAGTGCAGGATAATAGGATTTGGAATCCCAATGAAAGTGAATGTCACAGAGATTTTACTTTTTAAAAGTGAAGTGTAGAACTAGGCGACAGTATGTGCTGTATGGTCTGAAGCTTTGGACCATCAAACTGTTCTCTACTTCTGTTTTTACCCACAACTCAATGAAATGAAATGAAATTATTTATTATTTAATCAGGATAAGAAACCATTGACATCTACATCTCATTGACAAGGAGACCCAGCAAGCCTGCAGCATTACACAATCACAATAAGTGACTTTCTATGTAATCTCATAGGAGCCAGGCCAGGCCTACATCACACAGCCTGTTACATTGAACAAAACTACACTGGAAATATAGAACGAACCTGGTGATATCTTTGTAGACGTGATGTAGGAAAGCCTCGATGTCAACACTGTTCCAGGCTAATAGGGAGAGACCTGGCTGAAAGTGACGGTTCACATATTCCAACTGGGCTGCAAACTGCACAGCCAGACACTCTGGAACTGCCTTCTTAACACACTGGTACTCCTGCAGAATACCCTGCAAGTGACTCTTATACATCTTGAACTTCTTCTCCTGTAATAAACATTCATTTATCATTTTCCAGATTCAACATTTGTTCTCTTGGTGTTAGTAAAGCAGTGCCCAGTATTATTTGCATCATATGTCAATACATATATAATGGATATGTACATTTTGCAAGTTTTTTCTTCAACCCTGACATTTGTGATTACCTGCTTTAAAGCCAACATGACTGCTTGTGGAACTTGCAGCTTAAATCTGATCATCCATTTGGTTTCTTCAAAAAGCTGGATTATTCTGTGTGTGTAATACAATACAAAAAAACCTATTATGTTATGTACAGGAATTAATGTTTTACTGCAGCATTAATGATGATAAGAGAATACAAGAGGGTAAATAAAGAGAGTCATTGGATAACACAAATAAATGACACAGGAAGTAAACGGAGGGAAGGGCTTCCATCAAACATGGGTTTCACCTGTCAAAGTTAGAATACAGAAAAATCAATCGCCCAAAGAAAAGAGACTATTATGATATTGTTGTTATACTGCTGAGTATATATATATATATATATATATATATATATATATATATATATATATATATATATATATATATATATATATTTTACCTTGGATCACAATTCACCATCAGCTCCTGTGTACTGGGGTCCCGTATTAGCAGTGTGGCATTGAGCCCATCAAGACATCTATCTGCTTGAGACCTCCACTCCTGGTACCACAGGGTTTCATAAGCCACCAGCGCAGCAGCAATTCTGTTGTACAACTTCACAGTCTGAATATAGCTGTTGGATGATTTTATGACTCTTACTTCTCGGAAGATCTTACAAGAAAAGATACAGTGGCAATTAACTTATTAATTTCCTACAAGATAGAGTACTTTATATCAAACTTTGTACGTGTATAATTTAGATATGAGATAGATCAACAGGTTAAGAACTTCAGACATTCGAGACAAGTCACGTGTTGGTTTGGTTAAAAAAATCTTTGTTGATTGCAAAACACATGGATTCCAGGTTAGTATTGGGGTGGGGTGGGGTTGGGAAGGATCAAAGAGGGTGGAGTGGGCTTGGTCAAAACCATTTTCTAACCAAAGGCACACCCTACAGTCCTTCATCTATCCCTCCACCCCCACAAGTTACTTTACATTTATATCAAAACTTTTGGAATAAATCGTTTGTGCAGGAATGTAAGTCAAAGCTTAAAGCTCAAAGCTCACATTGAAATTCAGTCTGTGTAAATGGAAACATACTTTCATTGGTTCCTCTATTTTTGACAGCAGTTGTCTGGACCAGTAGATAGCACCAGCAGCTGGAGGTAAGTTCCTAGGCAAGACCGGATTATCCTGCAGCCAAAGAAAGAAAAACAACATGGTGTACAGTTACCTGTAACCTAACACAGATACATTTTTGACATTCTAATTGTATAACAATGGAATTAGCAATATGCCCTAGTAATCCATATGGTTCCATGTACATTATCAGTTCCAAAATGCTATGAGCAATATTTTTTTATATGGACTTTTAATGGTTCTGCTAACCCCTTTGGGGTTATATGCTGGTATAGTAATGGTATCCCAACTTTCCAAACATTTTGCACTGATAACTTTGATGCAAGAAAGATCAAATGATTAGGCAGAGTTGCAGTACAACAAGCTGTAAGGCAGGAATGAATGACCTTAGCCACAACACCAGCCTCACCTTCTGTTCTTCATATGTTTCCTGAACCTCTTTAATTTCTTCATAGAACCATTCCAAGGCTTCCACGTAGCATTCATTTATCACAGGCTGAATACCCTGACGTTGACCAACCACTGAGAACCTATTAACAGAGGGATACATAAACCATCTGAGCAAAACATCTCAGTTTGTTTTATTCGGCCAGACAAGCCAATTTCCTTAGCGAAATAACAATAAGTAACAAAAAATGGACTTTTAGAGTGCTTTGCGTTCAAGTGCATGAAATAAAAAGGTGTCATTATTTGCAGAACATTTTGACAGTCTAATCAAATAAAAGCTTTGTCCCTTTTTTCAGATGTAATGCCGCAGCTTTCATCTGCCCCACAGTTTCAGTAAAGCAGGACAGGTTAGCATGTGTTCAGTGAATTATAAATGGAAAGGGAAGTCCTGCAAAGTAAAGTATGGGTGTAGACTTTGTACTGTATTTGTGGACCAACGTGTAGAGGGCTGCACTGTAGGGTTACACCTAACACTGAACAAGCGGGGCACCAACAGCAAATGGAGGATAGACGGATAATATATCTAAAGTTGTAAACTCTAACTTTTATATTTAAGTTACGAGCTGTTACAAAATGAATTAGTGCCAATGCTAATGATTTTGTGATATTCCTGTCCTTATGGGAAACTGGCTTTCAGGAAGCCATATTTACATTGACTGAATAGCAAAGGGAGAGCACCTTTTGAGAATGGAGAGAGCTTCCTGAGTATGCATCCGTCTCAGAAACAGAGCCTGGATGTAGATTGAGAGGTATCTCTCCAGCTGCTGGTTCATCACAAGAAATTCAGAATAAACATCTTCAAATCTGTCTAGATCCCTGTGGAAATGCAAAAAAAGTGTAAAGATAATATTCTTATAGCATGCAAACTGATTTTGTGTTGGCCTAAAAACACATAAATTGTACTTACTGCATCCTTTCATCAATATGAAAAGATGTTTTGGAGAAAATATCCTATTTCTTGGATCAACTAACACAAACACATGCACTCCATTCTCTCCATTCATGTTAAGTTTACTTCCAAATGGAATTGGATAATGTGAATTCATTTTTTTTTGTGTAATAAAGGCATTAGCCAAAATGTCTGTCTACCTGACTTGGTTTTACCTCTTACCTTTTCTCTACACCTAAGAACACCTCAGTCCTGACAGCTGATGCCATGGTGTTTATCATATTATTCAGGTAGTCACTGATGATGGATGAGAGGGAGCAACCTTCATCCTCTGGATCGTTCCAGTTATAGAGATTTCCTGAAACAAAAATCAATGTTCAACAATTCCTGGCTAAGCTAAATACAAATACTGTAATGATTAATATAACTGTGGCCTGGCTAATTCTTCAACTTAGTATTGAGTTCTCCTTCTCTAGAAAGTGAACTGGACATCCCTGCAAATGAAATGTAGCATCATCACGTGTTGCTACAACTGTTTAAATAACGTACCTGTAATTTGTCTTTTCATTGTTAACTTTTTGCACTTATAACTTTAAAGTATGTTTCAAAGCTCTTTTCAAAATGGCCACTCTAGTGTACTGATAGTGTAAGGATTATTGCCCACATTGTCAAACAGGTTACACCGCAATAACAATACATGATGTGGTACGGAACAGAAAAGCCAGAGCCCTTGTTGTTATGTTTTTTTAATTTATTTTTTATCGCTCTTCCTGCAGAGATTTAGAGGACAGATCTCAAACCCCAGAAGAGAGCTTTGAAACAGACTTTTAAGTTATAAGTGTAACAAGTTGTCAGGATGTTAACAGCACTGAAGGCAGAAGTAAACATGTTTTCTTCTACAGTATTTTACATGAAACTGTAAGCTTCGTCTCAATACCATTTCAGTATACGTCCTCATTTTTTTCTTTTAAGGGACCACTCTTTAGGTGCAGTTCACCAAGTAATGACGTAATGTAAGATATGTGACATGGATACCCAATGTGAGCCAGTATGAATTGACTTCTTACTGACTGCAGTTCTGAGTGTTCATTGCTGTAAACAAATATGTGTTCATTACTCACGTAACATCAGCTTTTCCTCATAAGACAGTGTGTTTACTGCCTCCTCCTCTTCCTCCTCTTCTTCTTCTTCGCTCCTTAGCTGCTGAGGCTCTGAGGTTTCCTCCAGGGGCACTAGTCTTTTGGACTTAGATTGATGGTGAAGAGCAAGTGTGGGCAGCCCAGTTGCACTCTGAGGTAGCACAAAAGCAGGGAATAACTTACACTGTGAAGCAGCCCATTACCTGGCGTGATAATGATAACAAAGAAGATATCTGTATTTTTTTAACATTTTAACATAAACATTGTCCAAGATCATCAATCTAGGGCATTGATAAAAGGCAATTGTCAGCAATAACCATAAAAGGAAATACTAATGGCCTGAAAATAAAATAAAACACAGCTCATTTCAGAGATAAGATATATAAGATATTGCTGAAGTATTAACTCACCTGGACCTCATCCTCTTCTATTAGTGTTTGCAGCGGAGCTACAGACAATCCTGTGCGGCAGGGCTCTGTTGAGTATAGCTTTATCTCAGCCCTTAAAGAGTCTGCAATCAAAGCATTGACAATCTTTCAGAACAAAATCACTGAAAACTGCATTTGTTAATAATAAAAGTAATAATCTTTACCCTCTTCTTCAATCAGGTCTTGGTAGAGCTTTATTCAGGAAATGATCCTGTTAGTCTACCTTTTTTGTAACACCTCTGTAATAACAGAATGACACTGTCCGATTACTGCTTACCAAGTTCTCATCATGGACATGCCCTGCTTTCAATCCTAAAGGACTGGGTTAGTGCAATGGTCAGTGCTGAGTGTGATACAGGTTGAAAATTCTATAACTGCACAAGCAAACAAGTCAAGGTTAACAGGGGACAAGTGTAAAGGGCAGTGTTGTGAAATGCACTGCTTTTAAGGTTAAAGTCAAACCTCTGTACCAAGTACTCTTGTGGACATTCACAATGCTGCACCCTATAGCCATACACTAGTTAAAATATTAGATAGGGATAGGTGCATAAGATGTTTACCTATATGGTCCTCCACTGTCAGCTCATGGATACTTTCTCCATCACCCAAGTCATTCACACAGAGATCCTCATAGCTTGGCTTCTGTAAACCTCTGGTCTGATCCAATAATATTTTATACTGCAGAAATACAAATTACAAGACAAAACCATTATGTTTAAAAAGCAATAAAAAGTTAAACAAACAAATAAACACATAAGAAAATAAATCTGAAAAATGAAAGACTCTTTGGCATTTGGCAAACAAAAGTAAAATGGATTGGTTGTTAGCTTACCTGTTGCAGGGCGACAATGACATTAGAAAACTGTCTTAGTTTGCAGCAAAGAATATCCAAGTTGTGCATAATGGTCTCTTCATCTGTGAGAGGTACACCTAAGCCTTGATAATCATGATTGTGATCTACTGCATGGGTAAAAATTTTATCTGTTAGGGCATTCAGTGAAATATAAATATATCTAATACGTTGACCTAATTAATTCTATGATTTAGCTTAAACTGGATCTATCAAACACACCAAATAACTTAAACTTTGTCAATTACAAAGGGGTAATACATTTTAGTAAACAGATAAACCATTGTAACCTTTTTTATTTTATTGTGTTACATGTTCCCATGTGCAGCTACAACTGTTTAAGTAAGGTGTCTGTATTGTTTTAATTATTATTTCTTTTACATCTTGACCACTCTTTTTCACTTTTAAATTGCAGTGCTCTCTGGCTGCTTCTATTATAGATCCAAGGTGGCCTCTCATGTATTTCTCAGAATTACATTTCCCATCATCCTCCTGCTCACTGGTAAATCCATCTCAGTTACATATGTGAGCAGGAGGATGATGGGAAATGTAGTTTGAGTGGTCCATGTGAAGCCATCTTGGAGGCAGTGGAATGCAATTTAAAAGTTTAAAAAAGTGGTCAAAATGTAAAAAAAAAAAAAAAAAAAAAAAAACACAATACACTCACCTTACTTAAACAGTTGTAGCAACACATGGGAATATGTAACACAATAAAATAAAAAGGTCCTTTAATACCCTTTAAGTAGTCTCAGCCTGGGGTGCCAGACCAGTAGGCATTGCTAAAGCTAGTTTTCCTTCCAAACGCAAAGTGCCAATGCAGCGCTCCCTGTGGGCCCCCAACCAAGATGGCCAACTCAGGATTTGAGCCACGTTTAAATGACTCACCCTGAACTCCAAATGGGAGTGCCTTTAGTAGGCAAACCACTGGGGATCCATATATTTTGTTTATTTATATAATTATTTATACAAACAAATGATACACATTCTAACAAACATAGAAATATATTACATAAGGAAAGAATACACATGTACACTAGTATCAGCTTACAGCAGCTCGATGTCAGTGATGTCTTTCTGAGACTGGCTTTGGTCACCTGTCCTGTGGAAAACGACGTCAGTTTTCCTTGCATGGTAGACAGGGAGCTTGAGGAGGAAAAAAGATGGAGCCCATGAGAGCCGCCCACAGCCTCCCGCAGCTGACGCACAGTGTCCAAGAAACAGGCCTGCAGCATCAAGCAAGCTTGTACTCTAGAAAGACAGAAGTCAAACAGAAATGACTAACACAGGTAAGACACACGGTATTCATTTCTACACAGGACGGTGCATCTCAATGTGGCTATCCCAGCGAGTAACTTGTTTCAAATAAAATAAATTATAGAAACAGCACCACTCATGCCACTTGGTATCATACCGTGGATTCATGATTTAGTACTCCCGGTCAGATTTCCCACTCTTCAATAAAAGGCGGTAAAAGGAATCACCTTTCATACAGCGTGTTTGTATTTATTGTCTGCTCAGGTTTCCTCTCCTTTCCCTTGTTCTTGGGGTGTGAAACAGCTTGCAGAGGTAATAAATATCCTCTCTCCATCTCTTCTCTTATCCTGTCCCACAGCCTGTCCTCAGAGTTACCCAACACAACCCCCTCCTTGAGAAACTCTCGGCAGGCCAGAGTCAGCTGGTTACCTACCTATGGAAGAAAACAGTGGAAAAGTTGTCCTTCCAATCTACACCAGAGAGTAAAGGTGACGGGGGAGAAAAACTTAATGTAGCGGTTAATGTAGCAGGCTGTCCCTCGTCCCAAGAATTATGACCAGCCTCCAAAAAAATTGCATCTGAAAAGAGACTTAAAGGCTGTGAGGAAGTGAGATAGGTAAGCATATTAGAATTGCACTGTGCACTGAATTCCATAGGTAAATAATGCACTCTCAAGCCTGCTCAAAATCACTTCTCCATGATAGGCCTTGAGGATTATTTGCTGAAATGGTTAGTAAGCTTGGGATGTAATGATCTAAGCAGAAACAACACCATAGAGTGATATAGAACACACATAATTAAACAGGAAATCAAAAAGAAATAAAAATATTATTAAAATGAAACCGATCATATAAAGTAATGAGGAATGAAAAATCTAATTTAATAATGGCTGATAATGCTATTTGAAGCGTGGACAATAACTGTTGAGATACCTTGGTAAGCAGAAGACCCAGATATGCATTCCGAGAGAAGAAACGGGACATTGCATCAATCTGTTTAACGGTGTTAACTATCCCAGGTAGAACTGTGTGCATCAGGTTCACTGGATTGTTCTCACTGGCCAGGGCATCAAAGTGGCGATGAAGAGCTTCGAGATACTTCACTCGGCTCTTTGTGTCGTTCGCAACATCTGTAATGCTAAAGCATGTTAAGTGTAAAAAGTTGTCAGGATATTAACAATGAAAAGAAAAATTATAGGTACGTTATTTAAACAGTTGTAGCAACACGTGGGGATGTATAACGCTATATTTTTCAGAACCCCACTACTTGATCTTTAAATCTTTAATATTTAATCCTGTATTAATAGAAAGAATAAGAATATGTCCCGAGATGGAGCTATATCTGTAGATGGTAAAATTACCTTTTCAAGAAGAACAATTGAATAATACAAGTCTTGCAATACGTGCCTGTTTCGATAGAGACCAAGGGCTACCAGATCACCTAGTGCTTGAGTGAAAATAGGCTTCAGCAGAAATGTTTGTTATAGTTTACCACAATGGGATTATACAGTCAATGATGATGGATATAGAAAGAAAATAGCAACATTCAATGCAAATCAAACATCAGAACTGCTGGTAATTTCTGAGTACTTCTAAAGAAGTCACCTTATATCCACAGCTTTCCACTTTTTCAGGAGGCGTGACTTGGTGGAGATGAGCAGCCCAATGACATTTCTACACTCCTTCCCTTTCAGCTGCTCTGTGATGGATTCCAGGCTCCTCTGCCTCCTCTGCCAGCGATCAAGCTCAGTCAGGGGGGTAGTGTTTATATCCAGAACCCTGCAACCCAGAACAATTCTTCTATAGCTTTACTGATCACCTGCCAGTCTCCAAACATGTGTTTTAACCATTGTACAAAACATCTCCTTAACACAGTTCCTCTTACCTGTGATCGGCTAACAAGCCCTGAAACTCTTTCCTGTTTAGAGAACTCAATCAGCTGCAGTAGCCATAGTAGTTAAGAGACCATGTTATTTTTGTATCCTTATGAAGAGAATGTGAGAGCTGAAGGAAGCCATGAGCATACTGTCTTACAACCGGTTCCACGGTATAAAGGGCCTCCTTTCTGTTCAAAGACCTACTAACACTCACTACAACCTCTGTAACTGACCTGTCATCACCTCCTTCATTAAGGACCTGCTCGATGGTTTTCATCCAATCAGAAACAAGGGCCTCGTTTTCACTAACAACATCTGAATCAATTGGGACTGACCGCTGCTGCATGATGTCTGAGCTCACTATTTGCGCTGGTCTCTTCAAAATCTACAAAAAAAAAAAAATGATAATATATACGTATATATATACAGTATATTATTATTATTTGTTCATTTAGTAGACGCCTTTATTCAAGGCGACTTACAGAGACTAGGGTGTGTGAACTATGCATCAGCTGCAGAGTCACTTACAATTACATCTTACCCGAAAGACGGAGCACAAGGAGGTTAAGTGACTTGCTCAGGGTCACACAATGAGTCAGTGGCTGAGGTGGGATTTGAACCGGGGACCTCCTGGTTACAAGCCCTTTTCTTTAACCACTGGACCACACAGCCTCCTATTATATATATATATATATATATATAGAGAGAGAGACACACACACACACAATATACATCTCCCTCATCATAAGAAACTACATTTATTTTATAATAAGCAGCTTTATTTTGTTTTTGCTTAACATTAAAAAGGCTGCATGGGCATTGCATTTATCATTTCCAGCCAACAACTTTAATGTTACCTGTTGCTTTTCTGATCTGACTGCAGCCCCAGTTGAATCCTGCAGGGCAGACACATATCGGTCCAGTCCTAATAGAAAGTGAGTGACATCGTCCTGAGTGCAGATGCCCCAATCCTCTTGAGCTCTTAACAGAGGAATGTAGATCTCGGACAGCTGGGATATCAAACTGTCGACAAGGTTGTGCTTAATTTCTCCACAGAAAATATCTTGTTCCATCCGAATAGGATCCACATCTCTGTCAGTCTAAAAAATGAATACAAATTAAATGGAAATGTTAGAAATTCTAATATTGATAGTAGATAGTAGCTTTTTGGCTGCACAACAGTTCTCACACTCTGCAAATTCCGCTGTCATTGTAGGTAAACACCAAAAGATTCTAATACCAACTTCCCATGAAAACAGCTTTGCCGCTTTTTGATACAGTAGTGTAGTATTATATGCTATTATCAATACCAGAAAATACCGTGATTGAACCGTCCACCATTAACTTTGCTATACTTCTAGTAAACTACAGTACTACAATTTGTAGAACTTCCCCTTATAAATGTTTACTGCAGAGAACATGGTTACAGCAAAGAAAAGTATTGTAAAACTAACGATAACATGGTAAAACACAGGCAACTGAAGATTTTTATGAGTTTCTTACTATCTGTACAAATTAGAAACTCAAAGAAGACTGGTGTGAGTAGGTTTAAACATCAGGGCTGAAAAAAGAGTCATATTATTTTATTGGACTTTATTGGACTCAGAATTTGTTTTGTGCATTAATTGTCAGCAACAAAAGCAACTGCCTTTAAGCTAAAATCTACTGGTGCTAACACCTGCCTAAAAATATACAGATCTACCACCACCTACAGAAAAGAGTTTGAAATTAAAAATAAACTCTGTAAGGGCAGAAATGCATTTCGTGGAACTTACCTTGTGTCGAAGAAAATACAGAATGGCTGTGTTTCTGGAATCAATTACTTTATCCAGGTTTTCTCCAATGTTTAGGTCGCATGGTTGCAGTTCTTCCTGGCTTTCAGTATTGGCAAAAAAAAACAATTTGGCGAGCCCTTCAGCTAAATGAAAAACGAAGGTAAAAATTACACGTTAAATAACTGCAATTCACATCTCCAATAAAAACGAATCTTTATGGTTGATTATGGTATACAACAGTAAAAGCAAAGCAGAATGTAGGACGACATGGTAAGTATTGTAAGGAATTGTAAAAATAAATGGTAATGCTGTTAACATATACACATGAGCTAAATAGAGTAAGCATTATCTGTGTAAGATATACATTTTAAATATACTGTATAAAACTATATTACTACGCGCCGAAAAAATATAAAATAGTAAATATCGCATAAGACAACAGACGAAAACGAACCCAGTGTAAAGAAAGTCCATGTGTAAACTGAAGATGCAAACACACTTGTTTGGGATATAACTGGCAGACCTTTTTTTTTTTTAAAGATATAACATACAATATCAGAGCATGTATGTTTTTCACTAGTGGTTTGCAAAATCTCAATAAAATACCTCCTAGAACATGTAAAGACTTTCCATCCAATTCCCAGCCATTTTTCAATCTTTGTGTTACAGTACACTGTGGTTTAAATTCTGAAATCCGCTGACAGACTAACCTTTGAGAAATGTATCGATGAGTTGCAGGTTATCTGCTTGTAAAAACAACTCTTCCAGTTCTGTTAGGCTGTCCTTCCCTCCGACTCGAAAAGTTTCCTGCACTTTAGTCGCAATCCACCAATGTCTCTCGTCCATTTCATCAAAAATATGTTAAAATAATTTAAATGTTGAATCAAAACCCTTCAATGTGGCTGTTTGTTCTGCTAAGCCATGTTACAGAGCAGCAGCTTGTGGTTGTCAAGGCCAACGGTAAACAACAACTTCCTAACAACTCACTGGGGTTGTGTGGAGAGTGCTTGCCCTTGTTATCTCAAGAGTTATACCATGCTATTGTGTTCAGGTATTCAGTTCACATTACCCATATATATATAGTTTGGGTATGGGGTTAAGAATACCAAACATGGTGGTCTCTTAGTTTAAAAAAAAACATGTAAAAGCTGCAGCAGTATAATGGTATACAGTACTGTAGTGAAATGAATCAATGCATGTGGTAACCAAACTCTTGGTAACAAGCTCAACAGAATTCAACACAAACAAACATCCCTGCTGATGAGAGTCTGTATTGCACTGCTTCTGCTATGCTGCTCTTTACCGCAGTGATTCCTAACCCTGGTCCTGGGGACCCCGTGTCTTCTGGTTTTCATTCAAACTGACCTCTCAGTTACTTAACTAGACCCTTAATTGAACTAATCATTTGCTTAATTAGACCTTTTTCATTGTTTTCAGCTTCTAAAAAGTTGAGATTTCAAGTTACTTATAAAATGTTATAAATCTGCAACTGTTTAAGAGCTGAAAACAAGTACTCCGCATTTTTACTGTCTAACTGCGTATGACTTAGCTGCAATATACATAGACACTTAGAATTACTGTTCGTTATATTTCGTACTGCACATCACAAACAACAATATACAAAACAAATAAAAACAAAGCAGCAATATCGTACCGTTATCATATACACACTTATTGCACAATAACATAAAGCATATTTAAAATCTACTTGCTGAAATGTGTTTTTATTTTAGCCAACGAGGTGTTCACGTGAGCAGCAATGCACTCGCTAAAGTCATGAGACAGTGACGTCAGCTCCTTAGCAACAAGCCTCTTATGTTGTGAATGGATTCTTTCAATGCGGCGGGTTTGTGCATTTGAGAAAGGAGAGGAAGACTCATGAAATGAATTGAACTCAAGCTGATGAGAAGCAGTTACCCTCCACTGTACGAATTAAAACGATGTGCTGCTTTTTATACGAAAAATGAGAAAAAGCAGGTTGCTTAGAGCAGTGGTTCTCAACCCTGGTCCTGGGGACCCACTTTCCTGCTAGTTTTTGCTCAGACCGAGCTCTCAATTATTTAATTGAACCCTTAATTGAACCAGTGGCGTAGAGGATTTATACTGTACCCTGACGCCTCCGATAAAACCAGGACGTGGTTGTACAGTATTTGTTAACGTATTTGTTTTTCTGTGGGTCTCACGGTATATCGCGGCCCTCGATATGTAGCAGATTTATATCGGACCCTAACACCCGCGATATACCAAGTAGGGGGTGTATAATTAACTTTAGCATTAGCTACAAACAGTATAACTATAGCAATTAATAGCGCCTGTACCAAAATCTGACAGTGTACCACTTTCTAACATTACACAGGTCACGTTTTTGTACAGGTACCACATTCTGATGATGTACCACTTAAAGGCCCTAACTGGTACCATAAATAACACATTATGATATTTTTGGATTACCACTGATGGGACTTTGGATTTCAACTTTGTTTCCATGTTTTCCAAAGTATACTCCACAGGTGTATCATCAAAGAGCCTTACAGAAGAACGGTATGGAGATATTGAATGGATAAAGCTACAATATTTATATGTGATGAACCTAAAGAGGATTTAGAGTCAAGCACCCTGAGGGGTCATGCATTGCCACTATCACTCACAGCCCTGCATGATATCTTATTATACACGCACATGTTATTAATTTTCAGAAAGTGCAACTGGGTATGGAGGATATTTTAAGCCAACATTATAAATAAATAAATTAATATTTATTTATGTATTCATTTATTTTTCATTTATTTTTCATTTATTTTTTATTTTGGCATAAAATATCTGCCATAACCGGGTACATGCAACTATTTCAGTAATACAGAACATACGTTTACAAAATTAGGCTACATTAAAATGAGCTCTCTAACTTCACTTTTTTCTCTCTCTGTCCTGACATACTTGCTTTATTATTATGTTCTATTAAATGTATCTTCTCTTGTTTCTCCATATCTCCTGAAACACACGTGTTTTGTTTTTCTCCACCTTTACAACCTTTCAATCCCACCTGTCCGTTGACTGAAATCCTGAAATAACATAAAAATGTGCGTCATTAACATAAAGGTTTCGCATTTAAATACTGCATAGTTATTCCGCCAACATTATGTAAATTGCACCCATTTTTGCACATGACTACAGTGGCTTTGCATTGGGTCAGGAAAATATTATGCCAGGGTAAGAAACAGGCCCAGCCATGATTGGTGGAGATACTGTATTTTGTTTATAATTTCCAAGGAGAAATGCTAAAATTGCATAAAGAAATTATTCGAAGTAATAGGAATGTTAAACTAAATGAAGGTAAGCTCTTTTTTTTATTAAATTTCAACACTTCTATTTGTGATGAATATTCAGTATATATGTATTTATATATGAATTTGTTATTTTTTAAAAAGATGGTAAGGTTCTGTTTTTGACAGCTTTTGTTAGGAGATGCATCACATAGGTATTGCAGCTGGTTAAAAATAGAATGTGTAGATCCTCAAGGGCTTCAAAGTAAAGAAAAGGCTGACAATTCCTCAAGGTGGAGAATGAATGGAGAGCAATCCAGGTTATACAATTATAGGATAACTGGAACACTGCCAAGATACAGCTTAAATGTTACTGGGTAAAGCTAGGAAGCTCATAAACATAGTGCATACTGGTATGGTGATCATAAAAGAGTAACATACATTTATTTTGTCATTAATTAATGAAGGCCTATTTTAGTGATCTAATACAGCTGTCAGTAACTCAATTAATTAATAGTCTAACATTTTCATCATATGTAATTTCCTATCTGCTAATTACCCTATTATGTGTTCTCTATTCTATCAATATCTTATTTTTTCTGTTTAGATCATTACTGTTTAGGTCATGCTTACTAGCTATTCCAGAAAAAAATGTCACTGGATGTGTGCTGCTAAATTCAATCCCCTCTGATTTTCCATTTACTAACTCACAGTTGCCATAGTCTCAGAGGGGACAGACATTACAGTTGCACGCCCCTAGAGGTTATTTCTAAAACTAACTTCAGAAATGTGGCTTTCAGAAGCATTTTTAGCCAGACAAATAATAATTTAAGTAGAAAAGGCAATAAAGATACATGCAAAACACAAATACTAGGATATAGAGAAAAAAAAGGAAATACATGAAAATGTAATTGGTGTAAGACATTATGGTTGATTTAGACATGAAGTAGCCTATTCAAGGCTTTGATAAGACTAGAGTAATCAGTAGTCTTTGGAAGACGCAATTATAGTGAAAATACAAATAAATGAATATTGTGTTTAAACTTGGCACATGTTTAATGAGCACAAACATACTGAAGTTTTTCCTGGCTATGCAGCTCTTTGGCCTGGATGTGGCTGGTGCTTAGTAATATAAAGACGCTTAGGCTGATTTTCTTTATGATCGAAAGTTTCCTATCTTTTGCCCCAGCTGAATGTTTAAAGTCACAATGCATAATAAACACCATTCACAGGCAGTAGTTCATCCTGGCAGCTTCTCTATAGAGACGGGCCACCAATTCCTCAATGCACGCACTGTGTGACACTAAATTTATCAGACGAATCACTGTGCTTTTCTCATCTCAGACTCAATGCAGGGAACGAACTCGCTGAGGATCTCCCAATTATTTACAGCAGGCAGCTCAATGTTCTATCAAATAGGAAAGTGTAGTTTTGAACCTTCTGGAACTTCCTATAGAGAATTCTAGAGCTTTGTAGTAGATCTGCTGAAGCACAAAGGGTACAAAATTCAATAGATGTATGAAAAAGGAAAGGTCTGAAATGCAAATCTTGCTGCAGAATAAAGGAAGGGGGTCATGGAGATTGACCATTGTGTGATGTGGGATTAGGGGGTCATGACACACTGGTGGATCATCAGAGAATTGGAAGACTTCAAGATTATTATTATTATCCAGGGCAACTTACAATTGTTACAAGAGATCACATTTTTTTTACATACAATTACCCATTTATACAGTTGGGTTTTTACTGGAGCAATCTAGGTAAAGTACCTTGCTCAAGGGTACCCCAGCAGTGTCCCCCACCTGGGATTTAACCCACGACCCTCTGGTCAAGAGTCCAGAGCCCTAATTACTACTCCACACTGCTGCCCATAGATGAGGCAAAGCATGAGCTGGGAGTAGACAACAAAAGTGCTTTTTATGTCAAGATCGCTCAAAGCACATATAAAAATGTAACTACAGTAATTACAGTAAAAAAATAAATACAAACCTCTACTGTAACATTAAAATGCACAGTTGCAGAGGCCAAACTGAAAAAAAATAATTATTTAGTTAATTTTGATGTATTGTACAGAAGTCTCTAGTAGGTTTTGGAATTGAGTTCCCGATAAAATGCTGCTCCCAGTCCTTTCCAAATCTAACTAACTAGGGTGCTGTCTCCCAGCTCCTCTTTTATACAGGTAGTCATCCAGCAAATTAGCAATCAATTACAACTTTAATTCTAAGCAAATAAACAAAAAAACACACACACACACAATATTTCCAAATTTACAAGTGCATGACCTCAGCCTCACCACAGGAACATATGGGAGGAGCAGCTCAAGAATATAGGCAGGAGCAAACCATGTAAGGCCCTGTAGATGAAATTCTAAAATCAATGCTGTATTGCACCGGAGGCCAATGAAGAGATTTCACATCTGGGCTAATATGCGGTCCAACCCCCATATTAGTTCAAATACCAGCTGCAAAGTTTTGGACAAGCTGCAACCTACTCATAAACCCATTGGATAGGCCAATGAAAAGAGCACAATAATCAATCCAGGGGATCACAAAAGTATGAACATGGATTACTCACACAGCAGCACCAGAGCAACCCTTTCATCCACACTGAGCCATCTGAGCAGAAACATTCATGCAGGAATCATATTTTTATTATACAACTGAACATGATTGTGGGACATTGCAGCTTTGATAATGTATGCAATATACTGCACATTGATTGAATAGTTATTATTATTGTATAGTTCTTGCTTTTCTTTCTCTGGTCTCTCAGATCTTATGACAAAATAAGTCACACACTTCACAGCTACCTTGCTCTGCTCTCTTCCTGATCCACTGAATTTGTCATCATCAAGATACTGTATAAAAGACTGAAACCCTAAAAAAAAGTTGGGTTTAAAGATACAGTAGGTGATAGCCTGGGGTCTGAAACTCCCTTCAGATTCATAGCTGCAGGGAAATCACAAAGTCTCAGAGGACTGTGTTTTTATTCACAGTGGGTGGTTACCAGATGGGACACGGGTAGGGAAACATGGGGGATAGTCTGGATTAGGGTTAAGACTGGGTTGATTGATTTGTACAGCTGTGGCCACTGAGAGGAGTGCCTCCTTTTGAGCACAACTGACGAAGAGCCATATGCTAGCTAGAATAATTTATCTGCAGCAACTTTAGTAAAAGCGTGCCTGCGCAAAGAGCGCTTAACAACAGTCGTTAGGAGCCAAGAGGCACATTCTCTTGTTCTCTTTTCAATTTACGCCCACTTCTGACGTTGACGTCAACTCATGAATATTAGCGTTGTTTGTGGCCACGCAGCGCCTGGTACCTTGTATCAGCATCTTCTCTACATCCTGTCAGAACAGTACTTGGAGCAAACGGGTAAGTAATCATATTAAAAAATGTAATAACAAATATTAAAAATGAATATTAATCGTATTAATCATCGCTACAAACGTGACGTAAATGTAAGTATGCATGAGAAACTAGACAAGGTTATTTTATATTGCAAGTTAAACGTTCACCCCCAGTTTTTTAAACATAAAGTGTGTGGCATTAATGCATGCTTGACTGTGATCGATTGTAATTTTAATTGATCCTTTGTATTATTGATGAAAATTACCAGTCGTCACTGGGCTTTTCAAAACAAAGGAATAACCTTATTGACAAGCACGTGGACTATATATATATATATATATATATATATATATATATATATATATATATATATATATATATATATATATATATATATATATATATATATATATATATATATATCTAGTAATAAAGTAATAAAGGACATCACCCAAATTTGGATAACAGAAAGTAGGAACCTGTCAGAGCAGACGGGGTTATGAAAATGAACATCTAATCTGTCTCTAAAGCACACGTCGTATTGTGCTAATCGGTAATGGCGACTATCATTAATTAGATAAGGGCATGCATTTGTGTAAACACCGACAAGAAGGTCAGGACTTGTGTTATTAATTCCTATTGTATGAGGTTGTGTTTATTTTTGCCAAGCCTTTCTTTACCTGTCCCCCCAGATCAATCCTTCTATTCTGACAAGATATAATAATAATAATCAAATACAATCAAGTTTATTATTCATTTTAATAACATTATTATTGTCAGAATTTGCATTACATACGAATATATATATATATATATATATATATATATATATATATATATATATATATATATATATATATATATATATATATATATATATATATATATACATTAATTCTGAATATGAAAATATTTCAAATAAAATGCTGTACATAAACTGATGCATCTTGGCAGCTTTGATTTTGGTCACGTGTTTTGATTGCAGCTAGACTATTGATTAGAATTTGAACTACAACACAGGAAGTGATAAGGTATCATGAAACAGCAGGAACTTTTCGGTTTCAGTGTTTATACAAATATTGAAGTATAGAATGCAAGCAAAGAACCTAAATATATTCTACAGAACAAGAGGGGCCAGTGATAATATTGCTTCTTAAGGTGTAAGCAAATTTACTTTAAAACCTTGCTTAGCATCCCTAATGAAGCTAGACTGATGTATGTTTATTTAGCAACAGTCTAGAGAAGTTTATGCAAACAAAACCATCAACATCAAGTTATAGGCTTAAACATTGAATATGATTTATGTCCACAAATTGTTTCACTTAAATTAAGAAAACAAAGCGATATTTGTTGTACTTTAAATAATGTTACGCTACATAATTTCGATATACAGTAGGGAGGTGCCTCGTTGTACTCTTTAAAAATTGTTTTAAAAATATGTTACCAATTGAGTCTTAATCTACAGCTAACATTATATCTCAGTTTAAAAAAAAAAAAAAACTTTTTTTTCTACACAGATAGCTTATTGAACGAAGTGCTCATACATGTCTCATACAAGTATGATAACGCACTGACATATTTATCTATTTAATATTTAAATTGGAATTTAAAGGAGTTGGTTTTGTTTCAGATGGTGAGATACAGGGGATGGATGATTTGCAAATACTGAGTGTTCTCAGATGACATCATGAACCCTGCCGCAAGCGGCGCTGCTGATTCTCTGCAGCTAGACAATAGCAACAGAAAACAACAGCCGGCTTCGTCTCCGGCTAGATTCAGCGATGTTACCACCAGATTAGCCTCTAAAACCTCAGCATCTGCCAAAAGCAATGCTCCCAAACAGGGCCTGAAACATACCCGCGGTTCTGTCAAGGGATCCGTAGCTAACAGCAAAGATAAACAGCGAACTAGAGGTGCGGTCGCTGTTCATCCGGGTGGTGCTGAAGCGAACGCTTCAAATGCGTACAGGGCGGAAGCAGCCAAGAAAACCGAGGAGAAAAACAGCCAAGGACCCGAAACCCGGAGCGCAGATATAACATCGATAAAAGTGGATTATTATCGCCTCGTTTCTGACCAGTCCGACACTACGTCCAAATCGTCGAAAGGGAAACTGAAAAACCAACAGAAGGGCGGAGGCGAAGCGTCCACTAGCAGCAAGCAGAATAGTAAGACTTCTGTCGGTTGCGGGGCCGGGTTTTGGAAAGAAGGATGTCTGCAGTCTGAATTAATCCAGTTTCACATCAACAAAAGGCTAAAGAAAGGTGGTAAAATGCATACCAAAACAGCAAATACCCAAGAAACAGACTCGCAATCGGCGGTGCCTGCTGAAGAGATCAATACGGAAAATATGACACAGCAAGATCAGAACCTACAAAATGAAATAGAGCGACTCTTAGAAGAAAATGAAGATTTCAAGGTATGAATTTATCATGTGTTGTGTAAAGCAGTTTTCCCAGGGTATATTATATCAGCTATTATTATTATTATTATTATTATTATTATTATTATTATTATTATTATTATTATTATTATTATTATTATTATTATTGGGCAATGACAATGCACAAACGTATGTATTTCTTATTGGGTAATTATATGTTTGATTTTGTTTAATTTGAAGCGTAGTTTATTATGGTGTTTTATTTTTTCGAGAATAATGACTGTGATCGTTTTATTTCTTAAAACCTGTTTATTGTAGTGGTTTGGGTAGGTATTTAGTACCAATATATGGGCTTATAAACTGTAGGTCGAATTAAACGTAGCTACTCTTGTTTTCACCTTGAAATAGATCGAAATTGACGAGATGCGGACGGAAATGGATGAGATGAGGGACAGTTTTTACGAGGAAGATGCTTGCCAGCTGCAGGATATGCGTCGGGAGCTGGAGAGAGCCAACAAGAACTGTCGAATATTGCAGTACCGCCTGCGGAAGGCCGAGAGGAAGCGGTTGAGATACGCGGAGACCGGTGAGATAGACACCGAGCTGGTGAGAAGTCTGGAGCAAGACCTTAAGGTAAAGTTGACAAACAAACCCAGCATGTGGTCTGATTTATAAACACTTTTGTTGTTGTTGTTATTTTCTTATTATTTAAAATTAGGCAGCTAATTTGCCAGGGTTTTACAGATTAACACAGGGCTGAAGAAAAAGAAAAAACATTTTTATTGGCTTTACTTTTAGAGAAAGGGAAACTATCAAGTTTCATATCAAAAACGTTTTTAAAGAGTCTGGTCTGGGTTGCTGTCCTGGTTCTCTACACCAGTCTAAAATATCTACAAACCCTGTTAAAGAAATGTCAAGATCTAGAGGCGTCGAAAGACAAGTTAGACATACAGAAAACCCCTGGTATATAACGAAACTATAGTATAGCCATGTCAACCCCATTACTAAAATCACTATGTTTCTTACGTTCTTACATTCATGTACATTCACAGTCTATCAACCTACCATCAAATGCATTAAAAAAAAAGAAAAAAGACACAAACAGAATAGCAAGAAACGTTTTGTTTTGTTTTAATAAAACAGTTTTTAACTTGTCAGGGTGGATCCAGAAATCATGCAGTATGATTGCATTTAATATTTAGTGCATTGCTACCTTTGCTATGTTTATGTTTAGTCTCCAATACATCCACTTTGAATTCCAAACCAAGATAAAGTCATAAGAACATAAGAAATTCCAGAATGAGAAAAGACCATTAGGCCCACCTATGTTCGCTCGCTTTGGTGCCAGCGTGATAGGTTAGCACTCAGGAGAGGAAAAACAACCCCCAGCCAGGTTAGTAGGGGAAATAAAACATCTGGGACTGCCCTTCCTCCAGGCGGCTAGCTAAAGGTCTTGCATTGTGGTCACAGAGAGGGTTATACAATATTGTTCATGACAGCATCCAGTCTATTCAGTCTCTGCTTCCACAACTCTGTGTGGCAGCCTGTTCCAATGGTTCACCACCCATTCTGTGGTTTCTATTTGGCAGCCAAACAAATGTAATGTATAAATTCACTACATCATTTAAAAAAGGCTAACTTCTCACCCCCAACCCTTTAATTATACATTTGTTTCCCATCACTATTAGCAACTAAATTAGCAACTCTAATGGTCTCTTGTTGCTTGGGTTAATACTGGGTTGTTGGGTTTGTACAACTTACAGTAACAGTCAACACATAATATGAAACACCCTTTACATTTAATGAATGTTTTTGTTTTACACAGAAGCACAAATAGTCCTATTTCAACAGAATGTCTTTAGCACAATAAAACTGTAAACAGTATGAGCCGGAAAACCTTTACATCAAAATGCAGTTTGCACCATATCTGATAGAAAAAAATGTATGTTCATGTTACTTAACTAGTAACAAACATTGTAGGCTCACTTTGAATTCTGAAATGAATTCTATGACTTGTGCATTACGTGTTTTCTAAGTTAAATATTTTTTTAATGTAATTAAATATATATTTTTTTCAAATTGCATTTTGGTATAAAAGGCTTGATAAATCTGGCCCTATATGTTTATGTCACATTTTGGTCATTGTTTATTAAGGAAACTATTTATCATGATGTGATTGATAAAATATCATTAGAGGAGTGATATTGTTTTAGTTAAAGTTAGGGTTTATGTAAGGACAGGATAATATAATTAAATAATACAGAATGATTTTTGCAATCAATTAGTTACTAATTAAAATTACAATTACTTGTAATTGTTGCCAGGTTAAAGTGTTAAAGTGCTAACCGTATTTTATATCAAGACTTTAGTAACCACAAATACTGCCAAAGATTTATTACTCACAGAATTATTATTATTATTTTTTTATGCTTCTCAATAATCATTGAATGAAAATAGTTGCAATTTAATATTCATTCAAATATACAGTATATTGTGTGGTCATAAAAAAATGTGATCTTAATAGCATTCATAATGAATCAGCATTATTAATTTAATTAATTATCCTAGTGCTTTTGCAAGTGTCTCAAAATAACAGTGAATCGTTTTGCCAGGTGGCAAAAGACGTGTCAGTGAGACTTCATCACGAACTGGAGAATGTAGAGGAGAAGCGAGCAAAAACTGAAGAGGAGAACGAAAAGCTACGACAGCAGTTCATTGAGGTGGAAGTCACCAAGCAAGCGCTGCAGAACGAACTGGAGAAAGCAAAAGAGGTAAGTAATTCACACCAGCTTTGTTGTGCCAAGATTTAAAACAAGCTACTTTTGGTGGCCCTTCTATTGACTGTTTGGCACCAATTCTTTGGAATTGGTTGCCTAAATATATTAGACATACTGTAGCTGTTCCATTTCTGTGTTTAAGTTCAAACTAAAACACACTTATTCACTCTGGCCTTGATGTTTGGGGATGTTATCATGATTTTAATCATTTTTAATTTTGTTTCAATGGTTTCTGTCATGACATTGTTTTTTATGGTTTTATTGTGGTCTATAGATTTATTGTGAGCTTTGAGTAGGAAGTTTGATGTTACATAAGGAAACAAAAAGAAAGAAATACAGTATTATGGGATTATCATTGTGTTTGGAGATTCAGCAAATATGACATTGTGGTAAAGCTATTAGTAAAGCAGACTAAGGTTTAGGTCAATGTCTCCATCAGTGTGAAATTGGAAACAAAAAAACACCTTTCTAAACATCACTATTATAGGTACAAACACTGTTTTGAAAAGCCCATGTGTTATTTTCCCTGCTGCTTGCATTTTAATGAATCATAAGCTCCTCAGCAGGGCCCATCTTATTGCGTTGGGCACATAAGATATGCTCTAATACTGTGCTTCAAGGTGCTGCAGTGTTGCAAATAGGCTCCCTTGTTAATTTTACAGAAGAACAGTAATAGCTTTCAGAGCCATTATGGTTGTGTTCAGTGCTCTGAATTCAAGACCCCTATGTAATACTGGGAGGGGCCAGGGAGTACTTCGACTATGACCCTTATATAGTTAGGTTTAAAATTATTAATCTGTAATATTACATACTAAATAATATATTAGTAAGAGCAAGTCTTCCACAAGATTTACATATTACAATACAAAATATAATAAAATACAGGCTCTTAGGTTATAATAAAATACAGGCTGTTGTGCTGTATAAAGTTCACAGCCTAACTCTGTAAAGTGCTTTGTGATGGTGGTCCACTATGAAATTATTATTATTATTATTATTATTATTATTATTATTATTATTATTATTATTATTATTATTATTATTATTATTATTATATTGATTTGAAGCTATTCATACAATTCAAGGAATTTATATTTTAACCGGTTCTAAAACAGATCACAGAGAGAACTAAACCTAACATATGGGTATCCTCTATTTTTATGAAAGAAATCTTATACTTGCTCCCTTTCTAGAAATTAAAAATTAACTACAATTTCATGTGCCATATTAGAGACTAAATTTGAAAGACCTAAACAAGGAAGACCATATTCAGTGGTCCAGTTAAGCTGCATACCTGCCGTTTTTATGCATTAAAAAATCAGAAATATGCACTAAATTTAAATTTAATGAGTAAAAATATGCATAGCAATTTTCCGGCACAGCTTGTCTGCCTCTCCTCTAGCCTCCCCTAAAACTTCCACTAACAACTACATCTCCCAGAATACAATGTCTTCAGTTACTAGGAAACTGTACCCAAGAAAAACCAACCCAACAAACATTATCCAATCTCTGGCTAGCCCTGTTGTCTTTGCAGCCAATCACAGTAAGAATAAGAAAAATTCAAAGCTACACAGCTACAAATCCAACTGGAACCATCATCAGAGGCAACCGCTAAAGAAAGGTGCCTATAATATTAAACTGTTTTATAACTTATTAATGCATTTCCTTATTTATCTGTATGGCTTTATATTGAAGTCCTAACATGTTCACTGAGTTTAAGAATGTAATGTTAAAATATAAGTAAGATAATTAATTTGCAGTCAGTGTGATATCTCGAAAAAAATGTGCTACAAACCTTGTAGAACACATGCATGGTTGTACAGCAGTTCAAAGTAACTTTGCAGTTACAATGGAAGGCTCTTTTTTAATGCCTACCCCACTACCATTAAAAATTGTACAGTATTTATCGTAATGTTGCATTTTAGACCCTGAAAATACATTTGACTCTCACAGTGTTAAAATTAGAGGGTAAGTTACTCCCAGACCCAAAACCTTATCTGGAGCGCTGACCCTATGGGTTAGTCACTGCCCCCATCTCCAGATTTCCACTGTTTAATCACTACTCTTGTCATTTTTCAATTAATAGAATTGAATTAATAGAGAATAAAAACAAACTAAACTAACAACTACCTAGCCTATATTTAACTACTAATTTATTGTAGTCTCCACTTAACATCCCAGCGGCTTCTGTTTCAGTCATTCCAGCCTAAGCTGCTAACGTTAGCTATTGTAATAAAGTGCGGACCATGGGTCAAACAAACGTTCACGTTGGGTGAGTTTATTCCGGTTTTCTATCAATAGGGCCTTCTGGCATCTTCTGAATGCTTCATTTTTTTAAATTTAATTTTAAATAATTTAAAGGCCATAACAAAACATAGAATAGTATAAAACACAAAAAGGGGAAGAGCTAAATATATAGTTTTGTAAAATATATAGCTCTGGGTGGGCACGTGCCCCCTCTGCCCTGTGGGTTAGGCACCTATGTATATATTTCCACACAAGTATATAACCTACACTATATATGTTGGACTCACTACTTACCATAATGCTGATCTGGATTATGGGAACATGCATCAACTAACCAATAAAAAGACTGGTACCGTATGCCAGAGATTTCCTTTGTATTTGGAAAAGCCATTCATTTCATACAGTTACCAAATTACTTTCTATGATCTGCCATGTTCTGTATCTGTTTAATATCCTGTTATGTGTGTCCCCAATCATGATTCTTAGTTTTTTTCTGCTTAGATCATTAGTTACTATGCTTAATGTATTCCCTAATCTATTACCATCACTATGTATATCTTACACTCTCCTATAGAAATGAAGCACATATTATGTTAATGGTGTATTTGATTTTTAATGGTATTTTTTTTTAGCATTTATAAACAAAAAGCTGGCAAATGTATCTTGCATTGTTTTCCATACTGCGTGTAGAAGGAACTGATCTGGGACACACAAGTTGCTTCTGGGAATTTGAGTCCTTGTAGGAAAAATAATTCTGAACATTGTTTTTTTAGACAATGATTCTTCCTGCAATTTTTTAAATATATATAATTCTTCAGAAAAACACTAAACAAAACACTGAAGCATTCTAAATGTTTGCTATTTCTTTTCTTTTTTTAAGAACTCACAGAAGCTAAATGCATTGGTTTTCCAATAACTGCTTTTCCTATGACAAATGTTTTAATGCCTAAATAAGTCCTTCAAGCTACTTTAGGAAGTTGACTGGAAGTACAACATTACATTATCTGCAAGGAGCAATATTTCAAATAAATTGCCATTAAAATATGAAATGGGAGTTTTTCATATAGGAACATTTTAGACCAACAAAATTAGGTAAGATTCTTAGGTAAGATTTACTAGTTATAATAATATATATTTTTTAATCACCTTCTAAAGAATGTTGTGCCAACATCTAATTGGCAATGGACCAATATAATGCCTTAATTCAAAGTATACACCTACAAATAAACCTAGCCAGAGGTAATACAAACAAAAACAGTATCCCTTGGGTTATGGTATCAGTTCTTATCTTGTTCAAGTACCAGTGCTCTAGGTTTAAAAACAATATATTCTATTAGTCAAGCTAATGAGATGTATTTTTTAATATATATATATATATATATATATATATATATATATATATATATATATATATATATATATATATATATATATATATATATATGTTTTATTACTATTTTTAGTTATCACTAAAAAGAAGAGGAAGCAAGGACTTGCAGAAGTCTGAGAAAAAGACTCCTCAAACACCAACAGAGGTAAGGAAGGGAATCTGTCTTTGTTTTAGAAAGTTACTGTGTAAGGTATATAAATAATGTATTCATCTCATCAAATAGCATTAAAAAAGGTTTTTAATAAAATTACAGTATAAGACTGGATTTTGCCTAGGGCACCCTAAATATGTGATCTTAGTGACAATGTAATATTTCTGCCATAAGGAGCAATTATAGTATAGGAGCAACAGTGGTATGGACCGTTGGTACAATGGTACCACAATGATATGAACCAATTCCGGTGTAATCCGTTCAGTACCATTGTATTACTCTAACCTTTGACTTTAACCAAGAAATGATGGTCAGATTTGGATACAATTTTGCACAAATTGATACGAAATTGGTTCCTATTAATTTTAAAGAGTCCTTCAAGCAGGTCATTCCCACCATCATTGGAACAGTGCACATGCTGTGATGATTCGGTGCAGATACTGGAAAACATGATTCTATCGGATTCTGTGTCTATTTGCAGATGCAAAGAGTAGATGATGACCGTGAGAATTAAGCAGAAAATTCCATTGCCTCTGTAAAGCTGGTGAGGGGACGGCTTAAGTACTCTTGAGTTCTTCATTATATCTGTTGTATTGCGGAAAGCAAAGTACTTAGAGCTTAGTTGGCAGTTTTTGCTGCAGCATTTTGAACTGATTGCCAACCTGCTGTTTATGAAAAGCAGCCTTGGCAGCATTATTCTGTTTACCTTCTATTCATCTGCATAATGGGATGGAAAGGCATCTTGTTCAAGTAGCTATGCTTACAGGCTGTGCTAGATCGCGTGCAACCCCAGTGACCTTTTAGGAAGCTGGGGAATAGTTTCTCAGGGAATGCCATAAGGTTTGTGTGGCAGCAGCAATTAACGTGTAGGATATTTGCTTTGTTAATGGTACCAGGTTTGTCATGTTGTTTTGTGTGTTTAATATTAATTGTTTAATGCCACTAACTATACATTTCCTATTGTGTAATAGCCTGTAAATATCATGTACAGTTGTAATATTTAGCTTAAATAGCTTCAACCATCTGTTGTCACATGTACAATACTAATGACACTAATTTTGAATGGCAGTGTGCACTGATTTCTTTATTACTATATATTGTAAAATGCTGGTTTGTAAAGTAAAGTTCTTCTTTAGAGTTCTATATAAGGATCTGCGTCATATCTGCGTTTCTTATTAGCACCTGTTTTTTCTTTCTCATAAGGATGACAGTGAGGACTTGAAGTGTCAGCTTCAATTTATCAAAGAGGAAGCTATACTGATGAGGAAGAAGATGGCAAAAATCGACAAAGAGAAAGATCGGCTGGAGCAAGAGCTGCAGAAGTACCGCTCCTTCTATGGTGATCTTGACAGCCCTTTACCGAAAGGTGAGGCGGGAGGGCCCCCTACCACCAGAGAGGCAGAACTGAAGCTGCGCCTGAGATTGGTGGAGGAAGAAGCCAACATCCTGGGCCGGAAGATCGTGGAGCTGGAAGTGGAGAACAGAGGCTTAAAGGCTGAACTCGACGACCTCCGAGGTGATGAGCATGCCGGTGCTTCTGGTACGTCCTTCAGGGAACAGAGCGAGGTCTCGGAGCTAAGGCAGCAGCTGCAGCTAGTTGAAGATGAAGCAGAGCTGCTGAGGAGGAACTTGGCCGACATGGAGGACCAGAATAAGAAAATCACCACTGAGGTCAACAAGTACAAGTTCAAGGCCGGGACGCATGAGAGTTCCAGGCACAGTGACAGTGCCAAGACAGAGGCCCTCCAGGAGGAGCTGAAGGCAGCTAGAATGCAGATCAATGAACTCAGCGGTAAAGTCATGCAGTTGCAGTACGAGAACAGGGTCCTGATGTCCAACATGCAGCGCTACGACTTGGCCTCGCACCTGGGGATCCGCGGGAGCCCCCGGGATAGTGATACAGAGAGCGATGCAGGAAAAAGGGAAAGTGACGATGATTCACGCCCCCCTCACAGGAAACGAGAGGGGCCTATTGGTGGGGAGAGCGACTCGGAAGAGGTGCGCAACATCCGCTGCCTGACCCCTACCAGATCCCTTTACACTGCCGAGGGCCGTTTTTTACCCAAAAACTTCAAAGACCGCCAGCAGATGATAGACATCCGCATGGAAGCCGAGCGGCTCAGCAGGACAATAGACCGACTGATTTCCGACACCAGCACCATCATAACCGAGGCCAGGATTTGCGTGACCAACGGGGACCTCTTTGGAAGGATGGATGAGGAAGATGATGGCAGTCGGATACGAGAGCATGAGCTGCTCTACAGAATCAACGCCCAGATGAAGGCCTTTCAGAAGGAGCTTCAGACTTTCATTGACAGACTAGAAGTCCCCAAGTCTGACGAAAGGGGAGCTGAGGAACCATTGTCTGTAAGTCAGGTAAAAGTGTATGCATTATGAGTATCAGAAAGTGTAACAAAGACTTTTCACTGGTGGCATTGCTGCTGCATTACTGATTTAGAGTGGAGGCAGCACAACTGGCTTTTTAATGAAAATCCAGGACCTTAAAAAGGGAATCCGAAAGCAATTGTCACACAATAGCTATATCTAGGTGACACATTTGATTGTATTTGGTAACAACAGTCTCCATCACAAGAATAAAAACCTAGACCTGCAGATTCTGATTTTGTACACTTGGAATTATCTGACAGCCTCATAGACTCAAAGCACCTTGTAGTTAACGCTTAACTAAATTCAGTGCTCAACTGGTTCTCAAGACTAGACTTCAAGTATTCCAGACAATCCATGTTTTGTTTCAATCACAACACTATATTAGTTTTAATTATTCACCTACACCATCACAATACAGCTAGTGAATCAGATTGCTCTCTTGCTAGAGATTATGCAACCATACATAGCTTATTTTGTAGATGCAATGTATGGAAACCAGTCTTAAACAAAAAATTATAATAATAATCAACTGTCGATAACAGAAGACAGCAAGGTAAGCAGGTAACTTGGAGTATTGTTTAACTGTTAAACAATAAGTCGGATTTGTTGTCCCACAAGTTTAGGGAGGAAAATCGGCTTGGCATAGTTCACCTTAACATGCTTCAGTGACCACTACTGAACAGGCAGAGGCTTCCCAGGCTGGGCCTTGTCTCCAGTGTTAGTAGCTTGGTAGCCTTAGACTAATTATCTATAACTATTTCAACTTCCCAGTTATTCCCAATTATGCCTTGATGTTTATTGGAATTAGAACATTTATAACCTTGTACACTGCACCTTAAAATAAATTATTGCTTAGAATTGCACATTAGACTGCACTAACAGACAGACTCTGTACAGTATGGTACTACAGTGATTGATCTGTGTACACCAGACGACAATACACATTTTAAAAAAGGCAGCTCGTTGAAACAGAAACTAAGACTCTTACAGTAGGGGTACTTGAGGGCTAGGGTTAAGAACTCATTGCACTATCCAAATATAATACTGCCTGTCAGTGCCTGCTTCTCGTTAAGCAGTGTGTGCAGGCATATGTGTTGCTATTCATCTCACATCCCAGCTAAACTCCACAGCAATGGGGATTTCTATTGCTGAGGATGATGACTATGTGAAATATGGAAATGCAGGTTCACCCTGCATTTAGGACTTCAGCAAGGGGGACTAGACTATAGGCCCAGGGTCTGGGATCATGTTTTAATTACGTTGCTGTTGCTATCAGTCGAGCAGCTTTAAAGAAGTACCAGATAACAAAACAAACACTGAATAAAGATAATTTATATTATATTAAAACTTTTAGAACAACATACTTGCAATTGACTTTTATGACAGTTTTGGTATCTGGTAGTTAGGGATAAGCCACTGTAAGGATAGCCGCACCATAATTATAATTTAGTCAGTGTGTATACACAGACACGCTGTAATGTTCAGTGTTTTGTCAACCAGCTACAGAAAACAGATATTGCTTGTCTTCTGTTTTCTGTAGGTAGCTAAACTGATCAAGAAAATATTTTACAAAACCTAGAAAAACAAACCCGGCATCAGACCTATGCAAAGTTGCAAACTGATATTTTAGTACTGCTCTGACAACTCTACTAAGACAGGCACTGTGCAATCTACATTTAAATGTAAATGTATACCATTCTAATTCTGTTCTTTAATGTATTCCCCATTTTTATCATTATTTTCTGTTTTGTAATTTACCTACCCAGATGTTTCAACCTCTTATTTTACTTATTCTCATTCTTGTCTTGTTTTCATCCCTTTCCTATGCCACCATTTTTAAATTGGTCTTTCTGTTTACACTTTTCTTTGTACTGTAAATCCCATTCCTCCATTAGTTTAGTGTTATTTTTAGTTTGTTTATTTATTTTAAACACCTCACTAAGGTTACATGAAGTACAGGAAATTCATTTTCTGCATGGGCCGCAATTCTACGTCAGATTACACCCTTAAGAAAAACACTGGAGACTACAAACTTTATATGGATGACACTCTACATTTACAGGTATGTGGTATTAAACAACCCAACATCTAACATTGATGTTAATATATGCCTTATATGTAATTGTAAGGAAATCCCAGTCATTACAGTAGACTCTTGCTAATCCGAACTATGGTACTCCAAACTGATCTACAGGCGATCACATAGGTGATCTATAGGCTTGCTGGTTCCACCTATAAAGACCAGCCATCGTAAGAAAGCAATAGCAATTGCATTACTGCCGATTGTGGAATTGCTTACTTGACAATACTCATTATTTCATGTATTAGAGTTAATTGCCAGGAAGTCAAAATCTGTAAGAAACAAGATTAGAATTTCTGGCCCAGTTTGTAAGCAGTCCAAATAAAATGTTAATTTTAATACTTTTCACATCTTATTAAATGGTTCTGTTTTTTTTATCACTGATAAAGAGCAGGTGCTTATTGGTAGTGTTTGACAGTGAATAGCCAATGAGAAAAGTAATGTCCATAAAGGCTGGTGACCTTGACTGAGTCTCTCTAGTAGTGCTAAGAAGTTTAATTTGTTCTCACCTCTAGTTGGTCCATTGCACAGCCATTTCCTGTTTCTGCTTATGCTTTCATTGTTTTCAATACAGAAACCTGCATGTTATGTCTTCATTAAACAAAAAACAAAGCACAAACACAATACAGGTGCTGTCACTAACATCGGTACTATTTGTAATGTAGTCAAACCTGACTGCTGTTTAAAGCAGTAAGCCATTGCATCACACTTTTCCACCAAATATTTTGTTTGTTGAAGTTATAGAAGTAGTAACCAAAAACATTTGCATAAGTTGCATGAGAAAAGACCTTTAGAAATATGTTTGAAAGAGTCTGTGTTTTAGAAATCTACATTCAGGAGAGTCTGGCACTTGTTCTTATTTTGCTTTCATAGAACTAGAGAACACTGGTGCCTTTAAAATAAAAGAAAGTACTGAAACTCAGTGAAGAATTGAACTTGTGCCAAGCCTATGGGAGAACTTGTACTGAAGCTATGTATGTGGTTTTGTTCTTCAGCCAGTATCTCAGGGGAGTGAATAGGTATTCTAAAGAAAATCTTAGTTTCCCAGAAAATGGCTGCTGCCATAAACTATTAGAAGTTAACAATACAAATTCACAAAACCGTTTAAAGAACATTTATTATCCCTTGCTCGGTTTTCATATAACATACACGAACAATGACAATACAATGAAAACTGACGCTACACCCTTATTCTGTTAAGTTAGTGTCGGCTCAGATTTTGCACGTTTTACAGACTAATGCTTTTACCGTTGTTTTACTATGCATTTAATGCAGTTTACCATGCTTTCTATGCTTTACAAAACTTTGCTACAGTGGTATTATGGTATACTGAAGTAAACCTTTATAATGTTTTCATACATTTAAATTAGAATCGTAATATGTCATAGGTATCTCGTGGCCACGATCTGTTAAGACGTGTGCATGAGATATTTTATTCTCTCAGGTCCTCTCCCGGGCTCCGTAGAAAACGACATGATGCGTAACTTTTAAAAAGCAAGTGTTCTTTTTAATTGTAAGTGTTATGTTTTATATATATATATATATATATATATATATATATATATATATATATATATATATATATATATATATATATATATATATATATATATATAATACCATCTTTGTTTTTCTCTCCCCTTCACTCAAATTCCAAGTTTATAAACGCATGCTTCCACGCTTGAATTTGTGCTGTACTGCATAATTAGGTAAGTACTTCATATTATTTAAGATTCTCATCGTCATCATTAATAATATATTTTAAATGTCGTTCAGTCTGCATATTTTGGATAGTGTATTATTTATTTAAATGCCATCAAATAAATTGTAGTTTAAGAATGATGAAATTAATATTATAGCCCGTTAGCTTAAAGGCTAGGTATTGTATGTTATTTCGAGAATGTTAACGCTGGTATGTATGAGCTAACCAACACGTTCTGTTGTACATTAGATCATAGTGTTATCTATAGACTTTCATAGGGCACGCATATTTAAAGGGATGACAAAAAACATCATACTAGTATCGAAAACAGTGTTTATAATTAGACATTCTTTAGTTGTTATGGCCAGTACTAATACATGTAACAGTTAAGTAAGAGGATCGTGCCAACTACCAAAATCACGTCACCACAAGTCGTTTGATGTTGCAGTTTGAAGTGACAAAATAGCTGTAGTAATAGTCCTATTTTAATTATGTAAATGTAACCGGGACTTTGTGACTGGGATCCCGCGACACAGAAATGAAAACCCGGAATGGATTTGACATTGTGACGCTCAATAGGCTACTGTGGCGTCCACTTAATACCTTGCCTCATCATAACGCCTAAAAATGCTTTGGAAGAGGAGTTGTTTACTCGAAAATACGACAGTCAGATAGAATTACAGAAGAGGTGGGAGGGAGGCTTTAAATCCAACCTCGGGGAGTTTAAGTCAAATCGAAGCCAGCTGCTGAGAGGATGCTAACCTAACTGCTTTCAATATGCTGAAGTTCTTGAAGTGGTCAAACTAAGCGTAAAGCTCACATCATTTCGGCACTTGTCTGGTTTGGTAACTGACTCTCTCCCTCTCTATAAAGGAGACGCTTCCAAGACTTCTGGACCATCAGTGCTGGGGTCCCAAATTCAGCAGAGATAGATATACTATTATCATCTTGTATCGGAGATTATCAAGTTCAGAAATCTTCTTTAGATATATTCTAATCCTGCATCAGAGAGTCTCAAGTTCAGAAATCTTCTTTACAGGTAATGACTACGCTGTTATAAATTCCGCTGGAAAGCGTAAAAATACAAATTTAAACCGGTTTATTAAACAACATACAGAGAAGTAAAAACTGTGTTTTAAAAAGTTTAACAGATTAATAGTTGAGACAAATTAGACTACGGTGTATGTAGCCATCACAGAGAATGTTTTTTTTCCATGATATTTAACGTATATACTCGAGTTACTTTTTAGGGCGACATAAGTGTACTAAATTATAGGCACAGCAATAGCTGCCTGTTTATTTACAAATCCCCTCAACGCTGAGAGTTAAGTGTATGGGTAAAGAAACAGTGCCCCGTTTCATAGGACAAAAATAATCCGCAAGTCTTACATCACCGTTAGTATTTTTTGGAGCCTTGCATTCTCCCGGTGAAGGGGGTGTCATCAAATCAGTTTGTGATAGAATTATTACAGTTCCAGAGTTATTTGGAGTATGTTTTCGACCATCGGTGTATTTTGTTATTTTATTTTTCCTTAAGAAATATATTAGTTTGACATTTATTAAAAGTGGACACAAGTGTATCTGTTAAATATCAAAGTTTTCCACTGAAATGACCGATTGACCTTGGTCACATGGAAAGAACAAATGCTTGCAGTGCAAAACAGACTGCAGGAGTTACGCATCGGAAAGCTAAGTGGGACCGGAGAAATGACTGGTTTTGGTTGACTGATGGAATTCAGAATTAAGGACGGATATAATACTAATAATTTAAAACAAGCAGACATATGCTTACTTAATGTTTGCCAGTGGGCGGTTGAGAAATGTGGAATGCATTTGGAAGTCGGTCAGATGTGCACGGACGCGGTGGTGGTTATGTGAGCAGGGCTAAGGGCTGGGAGTTTGTGTCAAGGTCCCGTTTAGAGAAAGAAAGGGGCAGGGGGCAATGCTGCAGCCCGCGCAGAAGTATAGCATCTCCAGCTTATGTGGCTCCGTTCTTCGAGTTTACACCTGGCGTAGGAGCGGCAGAGTCAGAGTCAGAAATCCGAGCACAAGACAACAAGTACGAGCTCCAGTGGCAGCATTCGCGGGTGAAGAAAAAGTGTGAAGAGTTGCAGAAACGCCATGGCCAGGAGAAAGATGAATGGATTAGGGAGAAAGAAGCACTTTTAAGCCAAATTGCTGAAATACAAGTAATTATATGAAATGTTTCAATGCGGAATTAATCACGGTATACAATATGTATGTAGATAGCTTTAAAAAGGACCACATTCTACTCAAACCTTAGGAGGATTTGTGTTTGTTACATTAGTTGCACGGCACTGTTTGTATTAGTGATTTTTTAAATGGGTTTATGTTTTTCACGGTAATTACACATTTTGAAGGCATATTATTATTATTATTATTATTATTATTATTATTATTATTATTATTATTATTATTATTGTTGTTGTTGTTGTTGTTGTTGTTGTTGTTGTTGTTGTTGTTGTTGTTGTTGTTGTTGTTGTTGTTGTTGTTGTTGTTATACAAACACAACTTGTTTTCTATCAATTTAATTTAAAGGGGGGAGAAAATAGAAGGATTTTGTTGGATTTCAAGTCCGTTTTGGAAGAGGTTCAGTCGGAGCTTAAAAAAGAGGAAACGAGAAGGAGCGACTTACAGCAGCTGTACACAAGGGATCGTTGTGCCTGGGAGCTGGAGAGAGCAGAACTGAAATGTCGCATCACACTGGTAAAAATGACTTACATGTGGAAGTTATGTATGTGTGTGTGTGTGTGTGTGTGTGTGTGTTTTGCTATAAAACTATTTCCAAACAAATATGGATAGCCCTGGGTGTTGTTTTAGACTCGCTATACAGTTGTATAGGCCCATCACTTAGCTTCACAGTGTAAACAAGATTGTTGGTCAAAATATCCTCTTTCGAATTCAGGGGGTAGGCGTGTCACTCCTCAGTCAAGCAGATTTGTATAAACAATAAACTAACTCAAATGTGTCTGCCAAAGCTGGGTTACATATAAGCCATCACCACTTGCTGCCATCTTTTTGAAATTAAAATTCCTGGTTTCAAAGATCATCGGAAGGTTCTCTGCTCTTTTCCTTCCCCCTTTAGATTCCATTCACATATTTGTCATTGTTTTAAAGTAAATAGTTAAAGCATGCTTCGAAGAGTAACAACACTGTATCAGAGCCAAGTTATTTAGGTCAGTGCAGTCTCTTAATGGAAGATGGCTAATTAATTGCATACAGTGGAGTTAGTGGATTTGGCTTGAGGGGGCATTATGGAAAATAACTCCCATTTCAAACTGTGGTTCTGGCAGAGGACCCCCCACAATTTATATAGTGGCTCCAGCAAATTAATATTAATGACAGCTTACACATTGACAATAAAAACATAGGAACAGACCTATCTGGTTTTATCTGCAGCACCACTTCAAAAGAGACTGTTGTTCTCCTGAAGACATATTACCCTTCACACTAGGAATTTGCAGAGAAGTCACGCCAGCTATAATTAGTGTAAGGTCTGTGCAGAGTCTCAGTTTCAGGGTTATCATGGAAACAGTCGCCTTTGACATTGAACTTTACATGCTGTGGTTAAGGTGGATGACTTTTAAAGTTTTATTTTTAAGATTATATTTTTTAAATTGTGGATAGAGTTCTTAAAAATAAATGATAATCAAGGGCTTAAAGTCAATTTTCATACCTTTTATTTACGCAAGTGGTAATAGGAGGTAAGAATTGATTCAAAACCCTTGATTAGTAATGCAACTTAGGAACAAAGAACATAAAATAAAACATTTCACATCTATTTACAAATCTATAATTATTTAGTTATTTAAATATATACAGTTGACCCTTGACTTTTATGCATTGTAGACTGCAGATACCACCAGTGGTAGTTCCAGTTTGATTTCAACTAAATTATGTTCTTTTGACATGAATGCTGGGGCAGCAGTGTGGAGTAGTGGGTAGGGCTCTGGACTCTTGACCGGAGGATCATGGGTTCAATCCCAGGTGGGGGACATTGCTGCTGTACCCTTGAGCAAGGTACTTTACCTAGATTGCTCCAGTAAAAACCCAACTGTATAAATGGGTAATTGTATGTAAAAATAATGTGATATCTTGTAACAATTGTAAGTCGCCCTGGATAAGGGTGTCTGTTAAGAAATAAATAATAATATGAATATAGATTTCAAAATATACTATCACCGGAAACATTTTCTTTTGTTTTCACTTCCTTACGATTCTCACAAAAGCTGGAAGCAAAAGCAAGTAAATACCACTGTGAGAAAACCATCCGTGACCCGAAGGAAACGCTGAAGAGGGAACGTGAGGAGCAGAAGAGACTGCTGGCCGACACACACACTGCAGCGATGGACTTGAGGAAGCAGCTGGAGAGCAGTGAGCGAGGCTGGGGGAGGGAGAAGGGAGAGCTGCTGCAGAGATTTGACATGGAAAGAAAGGAATGGGAAAGTCAGCTGAAAGACATGCAGAGGAAGATAGAAGAGGTACTGTCTGAGTTTTTTTTAAAAATTTCTTTAGAGAGAAAAAGGATATTGATTTATTTTTAAAATTTTTCAATAACACTGCAAATAAATAATAAGCATATCTAAATGAGTAAGTACTTTACCAAGGTTTAATTGGTTCAATTTTATGATTAAGGATGTGGTTGGATCAAATTACTGGACTGGAAAGGGCCTATGACTCTGTTTTTGTCAATGACCCCTGAGGGCATGAATTGGATTTTTGTCAAAATTAGGAAAGGGACTGTGATGAGAACTGGGAGCTTGTCTGGTCAGTTCCACATACTGTGCAGTAGGCATTGGGAAGTCTCTAGCTGAAGGCAGACTTGGAGAATATGACTGCTTTTCTATGATTAGCAAATGACTACTGTACGGAACAGTATTTTATTATATATTTTGAACGAAGGAATGTATTTGGAGCACAAAATACAACTACACAAGAACTAGAACAAAGGCAAGCAAACAATATGTTGAAAAAGGAAAATGAAAACAAACTGCAAGTCGGGTTCGAAGACATTTATGTGTACTGTATATATTTGACTCAAAAGATAATGGAGTGCTTGTATGAAGTTACTAAGGTTGATTTTACATCTTCAGCAGCATTTGTATGCAATCCATCTGAGAAATATAATGAATGTGCAAATTGGGAGCCTTTTAAACCTAAAACATTGGGAAATCGGTATGTTCTACTGCTGTGCATCAAATGTTTCAGTTGTAATTGCTAAGTCAGATTTTCAATAGCTCTTGGGCAATCTCCTTTGAAAATACAATTATTTGTTCACTAGAGTTGCAGGTTTTTTCGTTTGCATAGAACTCGCCAATCAACAAAGCCTAACAGCAAATGCAGTTGAGTACTGCTGCTGCAGTTTAGTAACATTCAAATAAAGTCATGAACTAGCCAGTTCACTACGTGCACAGCACAACTGAACAATATAGCAAACAGATTCCAGTGAATTTGTTTTAGTGTTAAAGTAAGGATCATTTTGGGACTGCAGCCTTAATGCTCTCTTCAAAGTAACCTACTTATTGTATTAGATTTTCTGTGCCACAAGTGCAGTGATGTAACTGAAGTAGACACCCCCATGAATTGCAGACACACAATAAATGCCTTATAGACTTTTTGTTTCATCAATTTAAAAAATGCAGGTATACAGTACCATAGACTTAATCAAAATGGCTGCCTGGCCTTCATTCTTCCAGCCAGACAGCCATTGATGGCCTTTTGCTTTGTGGTCATATACATTCTTTTTAATGACAACTAAATACCTTCACCACAGATTGGAAAAAGTGATTAATCAGTATCATGTTTTTTTCTTCTTTATTTTTCTTTTGCAGCTTTACCATGAAGTGAAGGCAAGACGGGAGAGCAATTTGAATGTTCAGGAGCACGGGACCTGTGATGAAGTGTTGAGGCTTAATTTACATTCCCCCACTTCAGAATCCAGCTCTCTAAATGGCACGACAGGCCAGAAGCTTCCCTGCATCTCAGAGACTGATGCGTTGGAGAAGGATGAGATTCTATGTAAACTAGAAGGGATAAATATTTCAACACCTGGTGGACATGATCCAGCTTTTGTGGATCATTTTAACAACAAGAGCTTCCAAGAAACTACAGGCTTCCATGATAATAATAATAATACAACATGTGGGCATGATAAAAAGAAGTACACTAGTGCTCTTAATGCAGTAAGTATTTTAGCACTTACAGCTGGTTTCACAGACAACAATTAGCACATATTGGACTACATTACGTAAGGTAACATTAGGTAGTCCAAGGCAGGTGATAATCAAGGTCTGAGAAACCAGCCGGTTAAGTTTTTAGTGACAGGAGATTATTTCCTGAGTTCTGACAATGGAAAAATATAATACCACATGTTCTATGTGTTTCACAGGCATTGAAGGAAATTGCAAAAGTGAGTGAAGAGCTCTGTAGCTACCAGGATGAAATCCGACAGAAATCTAATGTCTCTAACCACAGGTAATCTTTTTTACTTTTTATTGTTTTCAAACGTACTGTATGGACAAAATAGGCACTGTCCTAGGAAGTAGCAGACTATCAAATATGATTAGTAACTGGGTGTTTGTACTCAAATGTGCCCAAATATTTTTTGTCTGTAAGTGCATGGAAATATTATTTCATTTTATGATAAAGAATTTCTAATATTGTAAAACATAGTTGATAAGGCAATCAAATATGACAAGTTAAATAACATTTTAAATAACAAATTAAAGAGGGAATTAATTTTTTTCCCTACATTTTGTTAGCAACAGAACTCATTCTGTATCTGCTCTGGAGGAATACGAGGATGCACAGAATGAAAAGAACAAAGCTGGGCCAAGATGTGAGCCAAACAATGAAATACCAGTGTTCAACCCAGAGTGGTCAGGTGGCCTCAGAGTGACAGAGGAAGAGAACAACAGGTTTAACTGGGCCTGCATGAATATGGACACGAGCGACGGCTTTGTGAACAGTGTAGATACGGAAGCTAAGCTTCCACCGATGAAGAAGGAGGCGCCACCAGTTCCTCCGAGGACTACGTCATGGTATCTGATGAACCCAGTTACTCCAAAAGCCGTGGACCATCCTGTGGCAGAAGTCAGCAAACCATGGAAGCCGCAGGATTCCTTTTCTGATAGGAAATGCAATAGTCCTTTGGTTTTGAAGAAGTTTGGGGCTCTGTTGCAGGAAAACGAAGGGAAAACATTCATAGATTCTGGGATCTTTACCAATGTAGTGCCTGCTGATTCCAAGTGCAATATTGGCTGCTGTCACAGTAGGTGGTCATGTGACATTAGTACATTTGGCAGCAAATTACTGACCTACCAGCCCGTCCAGAAAAGATTTTCAGACGTCAGTATACTGTCATTTGAGAAGGATGACAGCTCAGACTACAAGTCACCTGAGCCCAAGTTCCCAAATGGTCAATTTCAAAGCACAGACAGTAAAAGAGAATCTAACTCTTCCTGTAGCTCAGCTGAAATAGGAGGTCCTACCTCAGGCACACACTCTTTGTACTCTGAATCCAGCAGACCTAAGAAGAATGAGACATTGGCAATGAAAACTGCTGAATTCAATAGGACTTTGTTTCAGACAGACATGGGTGCTGAAGTTGATGAGGACAGTCTAATTCTAGCAAAACTCTGTGCAAATGCTAACCCTAGTGGTTCAAATCCTAGCTGCACACTTTACTACACAGAGAAGGACAATGAAAAAGAATACTTTAATCCACAAAGAAAAGGTTCAGCTTTCTCCGAGTACATACCTAACAGACACAGAAATAGTACAGCACTGAATGCCCAGGGAGTATTAAACAGAGGTTTGGTCTGGGGTGGCAGCAGTAATGGTAATGGCAAGCCTGTTTCAAATGAACACCCCTTGAGACCAAGCCATTTAGCTTCTTATCCACGACCAACAGATTCAAGATCCAATTACAGAGTTGTTGAAAAGATTTTGAGGGGCTATGAAAATTCAAGTTCTTCTCGCCTGAATTCTACATGTGGCATGCGTCAGCAGCAGAACCCAAGGTCTGGATTTGCACAGAGCAACTCAGACAACCTCATTGAGCACCTAGACATGCTCCAAATAGAACATGAAGCCCAGTCTAGTCAGAGCCTGTCTCCAGCTCCCTCCAGGCAGCCCAACATGCACAATGATGTACTGCTGGAAATACAAGAGGTTAGTGAAAGTTCAGCTTTATCGGGGAAATGTAAGGCACACTTGATTTCAGCATTATTTCAATGTGCTATGGAGACTCCACTTGTCGCACAACCCAACAGAATATAAGAAGAACCATGTTCATATAAGGCAAAGAAATGCATCAGACATTACCCTCAAGTGCAGCATTTTGTAAATATGTAATTTTCTTTTTCATTATCGTAAAGTATTTTGGAACATTATCGTAAAGTATTATTAAACAGATGTTAGTGTAGTATTTCTTTGAAATACTAGTCAATTGATTTTTTAAAATCCTAAACAAAATGAATCGCTGAAATGAAATGAAAAATAAAGAAATCACATCTTATCATAAGGTGAGGCACCTGCGATGTTGACATGGCAACTTTCTTTACAACAGCATCCTGAGAAACCGCAGGAGACTCCTCCTTCTTCAAGAGTTCAACGTGGTTTACACAAGTCAAAGCGTAATCACGTACTCACTGCACTGTGCTACGCGAACTGTCTTGCTCTGAAAAGCAATCTCTGTTCATCATTTGAAAATACTGTGTTCCAATTAAACGAAGTGACGTCCCAATTAAACGACATAAATAGCATTGGGAAGAATCGTCTCCCAGAGTTGTATCTTATTTAAGCAGAAATCCCGATAATCTGTATTCCTTTTAAATTAAACCGTACTTTATCCAATGCGCATCCCTGAAAATGCTGACTCACATCAATATAGTGAATAAAAACAATGCTTCATATTAGTCCAAATTCTGTAATTGTAAGGAAACCACGTCTTATTTTATAATGCATTTATGTCACCTTAATTACTTTATTAACAATTTAGGAGTTGACGCAATTTAACTAGTACTAAAATAAATCAGCAGAGCTGATTGTCTTCATAACAGGTGTTGTTCTGTGAATATACATTGTGCCTCACACAGCACTCTCCCATAAAATAAATGATAACAAAAGATGAAGTCTGAGACTGCCTTCAATATCAGTTGCTAGCCCTATCTCAGAGATAAGAGATCAACTTTGTGGTGTCATCAAGTGCATTAATATTGTTTGGCAAGCAGGAAACTAGCAAATGCATACTGAGTTGCATAAAACACTTCCAGAACCTCGTTAAATCCCAGCATGTTTCCTGTCTCCTGCTATAAAGCACCCCATCTGTAACCTCTTGGGTTACTTCCTTTGCGTTTGCGATTCACATTTTTCATTTGGAAACACAGTGTGGCACATAACAAAAGTGACATTAATTACTGAAGACTGAGTGTATGGATATGGACAGGAAACACAGTACTCTGTGTGTGTATGTGGAAGGGGGGTGGTTGTGGTTAAGTGCTGTATATTTTAAAGTACTGCAGTGTGATTGTTTGACTTGGAGTATGTATACATATTGTGTGATGTTCCTGTGTATTGTTCAGCTGAACCTGTGATGGTTTAGAAATGTTCTGAGTGGATTGCTACAGTTTCAAGCAATATTTGTGTTAATAAGGAGTGTAGAAACTTAAAGAGCAACTTGGTATGGGTCTCTAATATCTAAAAGAATTAATTTGCAAATCCCCTGTGGCCAAAACTGTCAAACACATGTTCTGTCTACAGCAGGTACACCGGAGTGTAAACATTGACCTGTGCCCCTGCAACACTCTGCCCCCAGTGAATTTAAGAAATACCAACCACAGTGTTCTCATGATTTTTCTTTTTGATATATTTGTTACATTTACTAGGGGCGGAGTGTTGCAGGGGGCAGGTTAATGGTTTTAAAAACCAGGGTGTGATGACTGAAACAGAAAATGAGAAAAATACTACATAAGCTTTGGGAGTTTCTAAGAAAGGGAAGTGAACACAATTTTAAGACCTGAAAAAAAACAAAAAAACAGTTTAACAATTTTTTTATTCAGGCTTGATATTAAACAGCGTTTGTGAAACTGTACAATCTGCTTGTAATCTATTCACAAGTTTATGTATAGATACTGCCTGCAATTTATAACAAAGCATTTATTTGAAATTAAGAATGTGCAAAGTTGACCTACATTCATAGTTCTAAATGGGTATCAGCTTTTTAATAACTTTGCAAAAATATCATGTGACAGTATAGGATTCATTTACTTTGTTGCTGTTGATAAAAGCCTAACAAAGTGCATTATGTTCTTTGTCTCCTAGAATCACCCAGAAGCCTCAGCTTCTTTAGCTAGGAAGAGTTTCTCACGACCTGCTCGGCCAGCAAACCAACGACTCCCGTCACGCTGGGCCAGCAGACTCACTCCTGCCCCTCCAGCAGTAAACAGAGCTCCACAGAATCGGACGCATTCCTATCCCTACCACTCAGAGACAATACTTTGAGACTATGTATGGACTCTTTAACAAGCAGATTAAACCAAATACTGCAAGAAGTATGCCTAGCTTCCCTTTTAAAATAGTTTTTACCTTCTGTATATACTTCACTGTTATTTATACTGAGCTTTTAAGTGCTTAACTTGCGTACGTGTACACAAAATGTTTTTAGTATGCTTTAGTAAGAGAGACATTTATACGCTTCATTAAAGCATAGAAAGTCTCCAGTGTTTCAATGACCTTCTGTACTTCTGTATTGACTTTAATCACGACAAACATTACATTGTTTTTACTTAGCATTTGTTTACTTATTTTAATATTTATAAACAACATTTTACAGTTCTGTAAATTCAAAACATTGTTTCATGGTGACATGCATGCTTATGTGTTTGTTGTTGCATGTGTATGTAGTTATGAGAATATCAAACATATGTAGGTCATCGTTGACAAACTATAGACCAATATTGTAATTTTAATTGATCTATAATCTCCATGTTAAATATCTTGAGTGATTAATCATTATAATGACAAAGCCAACTTCAAATGTTCTACGTATTGACAGTGAAACATGTAATGAGTGACCTGTTTTGTTGTCTGTGTATTTTTTTCTGATAATAAAAAGAAAAATGACAGTATTTACATGTAGAGGCTACTGATAACAACTTTAAACTGCAGGATTTTTATTAATATAATCACATTGTATCCTCAGCTTTTCACAAACAAAAAAATAAATAAAAGAGAAGAGGCTCTAGTCTCTGTTCTGGAGATAAACCAACAGAGAAAAGTGTACTACAATTGTGCATCTACTAGGACTTGCAACTTGCACTAGCCCTGCACCCAGTCCTTGGTTTCAGAACCTCCCTGGTTTAGGTATAATATTGAAATGACTAGAGATTTGAACAATCCAGCCTGTGATAAGTCTTCTCTGAACTGCTCACACTTACCACCGCATGAACAAGTCACACCCAAGTCTTTGGGTTTACCAGTAGGATAAATAATAACAATGTCATTTAAATAATAAACTGACTGTAACTGAATGTAGTTCTGAAACCCTGGACTGTGTATACATTTTTTCTATAATGCCTAACATACATCTTACTTCAGTACCTAATAATAAAATCAAGCTATATGAGATTCTGATTTGTGAGAATAAACCCTCCAAAATATTTGAAAAAGGGTTTTGTGAACTTAATTTAATTGGAAAATCAGTCCTTAAAAAAGCATTACTTAAGCTGTCTTTAAGTTTTGAAAATAGGCCTCATTTGCCCACATCCAAAAGAGGCCAGGGAGGACCCACTAAAACTGCCTTATAACAGGAATTGTGCTATGCATTGATAACTTAATTGGTCAGTGTTGAATGTGAGTTCCTTTTTCTTTTATAAGTGCTTCACCTTTGTAATGGTCTGTGCAGAAAGTGCATATAGTGTTTCCCCTTGTCTTTTTATTTGACATGACTACTATATTACTATAGCTTCCTGTCGTGACTTTTTCCCATGTATTTATTGCCAGAAGCACTTACAGTACTGGCATTCAGGATACATGTGTTTACACAGATTTCTGTGTATCCTCCGGACATTTAAACAGGATATCCCTTTCTTTCTTTTAAAAGGGGCCATATCAGGGTCCACCAAAGTGATGCTTTTTGAAACCTTGAGTATAATTATAATTATCCCTCAGAAACGCTGTAGATTAACGGCACAATTCTGATCATTCATTATAATGCAATCTTTAATAGCACAGAACCATTTTTTTTTTAATGTGGTTAAATAATTGATTCATGTAGGGCAGCAGTGTGGAGTAGTGGTTAGGGCTCTGGACTCTTGACCGGAGGGTTGTGGGTTCAATCCTTGGTGGGGGTACACTGCTGCTGTACCCTTGAGCAAGGTACTTTACCTAGATTGCTCCAGTAAAATTCCCAACTGAAAATGGGTAATTGTATGTAAAAAAAATAAATAATGTAATTATATGTAAAAATAATGTGATATCTTGTAACAATTAACAAGTTGCCCTGGATAAGGGCGTCTGCTAAGAAATAAATAATAATGTTTTCCACACAGAACAATCTCCCTACTCACAGGCCTGGAGAACTGAAAGCCCAATGAAGCAGAACTAATCTGTCAAGGGTTCCAGTCAGGTTGGCCACATTCAGTTCTGTCCAGTCAGACCTGATGCTGTGACATGACAGCACTAAAGGAAACGAAGGGCTCAGTTCAACTGCCTTTTATTTGGGTATTTTTGAAAAATGATAAAGATATACAATAAACAAAGCCAGTGTACAGTGATTTTCATTTTTTTTTCGATTAACATATCTTTGTTGATGAATCAAACCAAAAATGGTTCCCCATGGCTTTTGTCTGTTTTTTGGCATGAATTACGATTGTCCACAGCTAAAAGTTAATTTCATTGTTGGGCTTTTAAGTTCAGATGAAAAGAGAACGACTGCGCCTCATTGTACCCCCAATGTTTCTGCAATGGTAGCTGCCATGACTGGTAGCAACATTGAATATTAATGTATCTCAAATTAATGCTTGCAGGATGTTAATAGTATATACTGGATGTTGTGACTGCATAAACCACTACAACCCTTCTAGTTAATAATGTCATCCACAGCCTGCAATTCTCAACATGCAATAAACAGTTATACGATAGTCTGTCAGCGTTCTATTAGTAATAAAAGTCTTTGCAACAAGTATGCTGTTAAACGTTCTCTGAAAGTGATTCAATTATCGGCCATTTATGCAGCTTGCAATGGTATTAAGCAACACTAGCCCAACTGGAATCTTGCACCAAAGACTTAAATAGAAAGAGAGACTTTGTTTTGGTGCCAGAAATCTTAGCCTGGTTGTGTTATAAATAAATGAGTAATTTCCTTAGCCATCCAGCATGTTTTCTTTTCCTGCTTTTATATATATATATATATATATATATATATATATATATATATATATATATATATAAAACAGAACTTGTAATGCTTTATTTGCATATCTCCCTACAACCTATTTGTTTTTGAATTTATTGCTTTCACTCACCTTAACTTTCGAAAGGTAAAGGTTTTTATATATATATATATATATATATATATATATATATATATATATATATATATATATATATATATATATATATATATATATATATATATATATATATATATATATATATATATATATAAAGATCATGAAACACGTTGCCTGGTCTGCACACAGAGTTTGTTTCTAACTCTTCAAGCAAGTGGGACCCTTTAATAAAGTTTGATATATATACTACTTTGTGAATGCTGGAAATTCCTCCCAGGGGTCTTTATTGACCGCCTTTTTAACATAACTGAATATTATTAAATACAGCTGGAAGAAGTCCATTTTATGTTTTAGGACAGAGTTATTTAAATGGATCAATATTTACCCTGATGCGATTTACATATCATAAAAAATTAAATTCAGGTAAATATAAGCCATACTCTCCCTGTTTATTTCACGGATCTTTTTTGCTTTATACAATGTTACCTGTGTTATTAGTCAGAGAAAGAGTCAAGTTGTGTTACTGTGGAAGTGTGCAGAGCAAGTGCCAGGGCTGTCTGTATATGGCTGCATTTTATGGGACAGGCACTGACTTGGTCCCTTTTGTAGATAACATATCTTTATATGGCTGATCGCTTTTTTCTAACTGAAATATTTTTGATCATTGGCTTCAAAATAGGTCCCAAAGATTTTATTAAACTTGTCCCCACAATAAACACAGATATCCCCACACAATTAAATATTTACCTTACAACAGTTACTATATGATCACAAGAGGAAATAATATATATGGACACCTATTTTGGGTCAAGGAGTGATGCTGCTGTAGCATTTTTTATATTTGGCCACTGGTTCTATATCTCAAAGGCAAAAGGAAATGAGAAGCTGATCTAGCAGTGCCAGGTCAGCAGAGTGGACTGCGGTGAAGCTACACACTACCACCTCCCACCATCAAGAGGACTGCCAACAAATAATGTGTACAGCGTGTGAGAGGGATAAGAACCACATCCTGACAAAATTAAGGCACTGAAATGGGTTCAGAAGGAGGGATTTATTAGAGAAGCAACCAGTATGATGTTTCAGGCTTATTTACAGTACAGGGAATCTTGGCATTTTTGTTTTTTTGAAACAATGAATCGATTATTCATGTTTTGTTCGTCTTGTTTTTATTTTTTATTTTTCGAGCCTTAATTAAACATGAACTGATCGATTAATCAGCCTGGTGTCCTATTTGGAGCCTCATGTCTTACATATACATGTTACTTGTGTTTTGTGATGAAGCCCCTCTTGTCATGATGGCCCGGGCTCTATCACCGCTTTTGTGTGGTGCGCCAAGAAACTGTCAGTCAGTATATATTGTAGCGATTCTGGGGGAGGAGGGGATCCGGGATGTGTGTGTGCGCAGGCTTTCGTAGTGTGTGCTGTGTGTGTGTAGGGGGATGGGTTGCAGGAGTGACGTGAAAGACATGGGGAGTTGGGGCGGGGTCTGGCGTAAGGGGCGGGGACTGAGGGGATATAAGGGGGTGCATGAAAATGACTGTGCAATTGGGGAAGACAAGAGTCAGTGCAAAGGGTGCATGGATGGAGGGATAGAGAAGGAGAGCGGGAAAGATTAAGTGGGTAGGAACTAAAAGAAACAGAAATTATCATTTTATTTTCATTTTCAACCCAGTTTCCTTCTCTAACTTTATGCTTTTGTTTTCTTGATTATTGTTGTTAAAAATGTTGTTAAAAAGTAAACTTCAGTTTAATCTAGCCTCAGTCTCATTTCTATCGCAAGAACCCGAAACGCTACATTGGTGTCAACGTCGATGTCAGTCCTCCAAGTGAGGGGCTTCCTGGGCTGGCCTACTACTATCGGTGGTTCATCTGGGGGTTCGCTGACATTGCCCACGTTCTGCCAACTCTGACATGCGCTGGCCACGGCCCCTGTCCTCGCCTACCCCGACCCGGCACTACCCTTCCTGCTTGACGCCGATGCCAGTGATGTCGGACTTGAGGGCATGCTGTCCCAGGTGGGCCCCGAAGGGGAACGGGTAGTGGCCTACTACAGCAAGGTCTTCAGCAAGACCGAGCAGAACTACTGTGTCACCTGGAAAGAGCTGTTGACGGGGGCGCAGTCAATCCGTCACTTCTGACCCTACTTGTATGGCAGGATATTCACTTTCCGGACTGACCATGCTTTGCTACAGTGGACCAGAGGGGCAAGTGGCGTGCTGGATTGAGTGCTTCAGGGCTTTGACTTCCGGTTCCAGCACCGGGCTGACACCTGGGAACGCTGACACCCTGTCTCGCCAGCCAAGCGAGGTTGCTCAGTGCCGGTACTCTGAAGGAGGTGGGCCACAACGCTAGGGAGCAGGTGACCGTGACTTCCGCCAGGGGTGGGGTGTTGATGGAGGCTATGGAAACCAGTGCAACACCTGCACAGCATGAAAAGGACCACCATGACAGTCATGAATGCCCCTACAGAGCTACCAGGTGGGGTCCCCAATGGAACCCATGGCTATGGATGTCCTTGGGCCCTTCCCAAGGTCCGAGCAAGGGAACCGGTTCGTGCTGGTGGCAATGGACTCTTTTACCAAATGGCCAGAGGTATACGCTCTACCAGACCAGAGCACGTCCACCGTTGCTGATGCCCTCCTGGGTGGCATGTTCAGCTGCTTTGGGGTGCCTGAGGAGCTCCAAAGGCAAGAAGGCTAACTCATTTTACCCTGTAAAACCAAAATAACACAAAATGGCCACCAGAAACCACTCAACCCTTGGGTTAGGGCAGAACAGGTACACCCCATCACAGTTTCCAATGCATCGATTATTGATGATTACCTGTCCGATATTCGATTAGATTGGTTGCTGATTGAACCTCTACTTTTTTCCCTGCTCATCGTGTGTTTTACTGTACATTCAGAATGATGCACTAGGTGGGTGCAGAAGCATGCCATTAATATTCAGTGAGATAGGAAGGAAATAACGGCTCCAAGCAAGGAACCCCTTTGTTTCAGTCTTGCATATTCAACTGCTGTGAATCTAGTCTAGACAGCAGAAAGACTCTGCATTTGTTTCTTCCCTGCCTTTTAGTTAACCGCTCTAGAATACATTGCAAGCAATGTTTGTTTGAATATTTAACTCAGAACCAGTTTATCTGCTGTAAATAAGTGGGGCTCTAAACAATAAATAGCACATTGTTGCACAATGCTAACCAGACTATCCTGTCTGAACAAACTAGCTTAGAGGGAAACCTGAGAGGGTCTTCAGATACAAAGAGAAGTGCAGGTAATTAAACACTGTAGAGCAGCCATGTAGCCAGGTAATGTAAACATTGTTGTGAAAGTGTATTTAAGACTTTAATTAAATTCCACAATTCTGATCTCAGAATAAATTCAATATTTTCTGTCTCAATGACATGGCCATGTTAGATTTAAAAAATGCTACCACTATGTGAGAGAGGAGAGTTTTGCTAAATGCAGTTTTGAAGGTCTGAGTGGAACTCAGTACAGGGTGTGCTAAGGTGCGGGAATATGTTCAAGGTTATTATTGAGATGGAGAGAAACAGACTGATCTTTTAGAATGGATTGCTTGTTCTGGGTTTGGATCCGTCTATGTAAAAAACAGACATGAAACACACGAGTGCTGCTCTGTAATTAGATAAATAACATGGTTCATCTATTACACTTTATACACATAGTATATCGATTTGAAATGTCTAAAAGTACAGCATTAAAAAATCTCATATAAAATGTACATGGATTTTGCAATACATTTTTTCCATATAATCTCTAGTTTCAGAATATCAAGATCTGATATTGATCTTGGCTTTTATTCACCATGCTGGCAGCAGCTCATGTAATGCTTCCTATGGAGTCCCTAGCCTCCGGCTATTGATTGCACAAAAGGAAGGAAATGCATTTCATTGATTCATCTGCTTCAGACAGCTGTCATCACGTAGTATCCATGAGACAGGATTTAATTCACCAGTTGTCTTATTGTTAAAAAAAACAAATACATAGTGCAGACACGGGATCCAGATCACAAGCACACAGCTAATGACATTGCAGAGTTCAATTCTAAAGGGGGAACTGTTTATACCAATAACAAACAACTTTATGCAGGTGGTTTCTGTAGTTATACACATTATGTGTAGTTCAGTATTACATTACTCTATGTATATAATGTATAACATGTGTGCAGCAACCATAAGTACAAATATAACATTTCAGGGTGGTTTCACATACCCTGATTAGCACTAATCTGGGATAATTAAGGTTGCATTGGGTAGTCCAAGATTAGTGCTAATCGGGGACTGTGAAACCAGTAGAAGAAGAAGAAGAAGAAGAAGAAGAAGTAGAACCAGCAGACACAGCTAGAAATTAAGTGGTGATAGACGTTGAACAGAGGGAAGGAGACACTTCCTCACACAGAGGGTGGTGAGGTTATGGAATGGGTTACCTAGTCTTGTTGTTGAGGCAGAATCAACTTGGATCTTTAAGAACATAAGAACATAAGAAAGTTTACAAATGAGATGAGGGCATTTGGTCCATCTTGCTTGTTTGGTCATTAGTAGCTTATTGATCCCAGAATCTCATCAAGCAGCTTCTTGAAGGATCCCAGGGTGTCAGTTTCAACAACATTACTGGGGAGTTGGTTCCAGACTCCCACAATTCTCTGTGTAAAAAAGTTCCTCCTATTTTCTGTTCTGAATGCCCCTTTATCTAATCTCCATTTGTGACCCCTGGTCCTTGTTTCTTTTTTCAGGTCGAAAAAGTCCCTTGGGTTGACATTGTCAATACCTTTTAGAATTTTGAATGCTTGAATCAGATCGCTGTGTAGTCGTCTTTGTTCAAGACTGAATAGATTCAATTATTTTAGCCTTAATTCTGGTCGCTATTCTTTGCACTCTTTCTAGAGCAGTAATATCCTTTTTGTAGCGAGGTGACCAGAACTGAACACAATATTCTAGATGAGGTCTTACTAATGCATTGTACAGTTTTAACATTACTTCCCTTGATTTAAATTCAACACTTTTCAGTATATATCCAAGCATTTTGTTAGCTTTTATTTATAGGTTCCCCACATTGTCTAGATGAAGACATTTCTGAGTCAATATAAACTCCTAGATCTTTTTCATAGGTTCCTTCTTCAATTTCAATATCTCCCATATGGTATTTATAATGGATATTTTTATTGCCTGCATGCAGTACCTTACACTTTTCTATATTAAATGTCATTTGCCATGTATCTGCCAGTTCTGAATACTGTCAAGATCATTTTGAACATGTCAGTGAAGCAACTTTACACTGTATGGAAGCTGTGCACCTCAGGCTTTAGTTACCAGGAAGAGCAAAAGTCTGTCACCTTTCACCTTGCACCGTATTCATCATACAAAAAAGACACTACATAAATGCAGGGTGAGGGACCAGCTGATGAAGTTCTAATTATCATGGGATATAAGACCCATGTCATCTATTTTCATTAGAGGATGCAACTTAGGCCCGTCAGAAAGGAACTGACACTAAATGTGCTATAAATGCATTCACTTACTGCTAAACATGCGTTAAAGAAAACAAATATTCATGTTAAATGTTATATTTATTTCGCATCCTCTTTCTTTTTCTTTTAATTAAAAGGCATGCACTATACTCGTCACATTATTTAACTTCCTGACAATATGACAACATGGCTACACATTTATTTAATGTTTGTTATGTGTGTGTGTTATTCATGCATGTTTTATAATGCTTAGATATTGTCTCATGTACATGTAAGAAAGTTGCTGGGAACAATGCCCAAGAACTATCCATATTTGATTGGTTTTTGATTGCAACTGGAACACGTGCAATGCATCCCTGAAACTGTAGCTGTCGGACAAAAAATGTGCAAAGGCAGCTACTAGCACCTCACTATTTCAAAAAGCTTTGATGATGAAAACTGAGTTGCTGGTGACAGATATAAAAATATCTTTTTCAGTGACCTCCCTCAGATTTTCCACAGCTGAGTGGAAAGATGATGACCCTGTCAATAGAAACCCTTTTGCATAAACTACATTTAGATGCTAAGAGTATAAGCAATGCGCCAATAGGAAACACCTGCCATAACACTGTCAACACGTCAGGGATTTGAAAAAGTAAAAACTTTATCATGCAACGAACAGCCATTTGCTACTTTGGTGCCTGTTTTGTTGTTCTTTATATGTTCCACATGTTATTTGACAGGCAATTTTGATTTCAATTAATACATATTTGTCCCTGCTGCTGTTCTCCCATTCTCCCGCTTTGGAGAAACCAGCTTCCTTGATGGGATACCTGAGCTAATCCTTTGCGCATTTTCAATTTGCATCTGGAAATAAAATTCCAGCCACCAAAGTGCTACTTGAAATAACACTGATTTGTTTTCAAAAGACTTCGGGAATCAAGATTTCTCTGCTCACCACATTGGAAATAAATCAGTGGAGGAGGAGCATGACACTCAGGTTACCTTTTATCTAAGATGATTAGTAACAATATAAGTTCTTAAAATCATGTTTGTTATAAACATCTGCAAATTAATCATCACACAACCAGCGGATTTCAACCCCTTCTCTAACCAGCACACATCTTGACCTATCTCTTCACTTTTAACCCCATCCCATCAAAACATTAATTCAAATTACATATAACTTTATTGGTACAAAAGCATACCATGTTTACAAATTACATGTACACGGATTGCTTTACCCTGATGTAACCAGATATCATGTTTTCAAAATTAAAATACATATTTGCTGAAACGTGTCATAACTGCACATTTGATAACCTATATCGTGAATTTGGGGAATTATGTTGTTTTCTACAATAAATTCAACTGCAGGAGGCTTTCAGAATTATGCACAAAAGTATGCAGCACAACATTGAATCCAAGCCATTACATGCAGCTAAATATGAACAAGGTTCTTACACCATCTAATTCCAAACACAGATGGTGGTAAGCGGATGTATTCTCCATGCAGAACTGATTCTCTGCCTAGTGACAGTGAGTCCCCACCAATGATCCTGTACTCCCATGGTTAATGTCTGCGAATGACATTGAGTGGTTTGAAAACGGTGAATTTAGTTGACACAAGCTCGGAAAGCAGCCTTGGGGAGTTGGCAATATAAACCCCATTCTCTGTGGTGTAAACACACATCATTTTATCATTTCATATGATAATTTAAACATATGAAAAAAAGAGAACAAAAAACTTTCTGGAACATTTACAGCAACATAGAAGTTTATTTCTGTTTACAATAAAAACAAAATCACTAATTTGGACCAAAATAAATACATATTGTAGCTAAAATCACTTGTGTGACATTTGTATAATATTTTTAAGATAATTTCAATGCTTCTTTTAAAGGGATCTGTAATTTTTGCATGGCTAAGTAACTCCATCAAAACAGTTCAGAATATAAACTGGCTTTGGGCAATACAGTAGATTTGTTTTCAAAACATATCTAGTTTAACAATATGCTATCTTTTCTTTTTGTATCTCGCTGTTAAATGATAATAAAAAAAAAAATAAACTGCTTTCTTCTTTGCAATAAAACCTTCACAATGTTTACACAAACATATACAGTGGTATGAGTGGTGCCAACAGTAATAACTCTGGGTCAAAGAATTGATTTTATAATACAGAGAGTGAGTGAACTCAACAGTTGCTCCAGTCAGCTGACCAGAGCCTCCTGAGACAAATCAGTCTGGTTTATCCCACAAGTGAATGAAGTGCTTGTGTGGAATTATATATGGAGACAGGTTACATCCAGCTGATATCACATTACATTTCGAGCACTACTTCAGTAACACCTACTGTAAGTTGCAAAGATTGTCAATATATATATATATATATATATATATATATATATATATATATATATATATATATATATATATATATATATACAGTGCCTATAGTAAGTGTTCACCCCTCTTGGATGTTTTTCACAGTTTGTTGTGTTACAACCTGAAATCTGCATTTAAATGGGATTTTTTTTCCTTTGATTTACACAACCTACTCAACACTTTCAATGTGTGAAAAAATGTGGGGGAGGGGGTGAATAAACAAATCAATTAAAAATAAAAACCTGAAAAGTCTTCATTAGATAAGTATTCACCCCCTTTGCTATGACACTCCTAAATGAGCTCAGGTGCAACCAATTGTCTTCAGAATTCACACAATACGTTAAATGGAGTCCATCCGTGTGCAATAAAAGTGGTTCACATGATTTCAGATTAAATACACCTGTTTCTGTAAGGTCCCACATTTGGGTAGTGCATTCAAAGCAAAGATACTACCAGGAAGACCAATGAGCTTTCAAAACAACTCCGGGATAAAGTTGTGGAAAGGCACAGATCAGGGGAGGGGTATAAAAAGATTTCAAAGGCATTGAATATCCCTTGGAGCACAGTCAAGTCGATCATTAAGTGGAAGGTATACGGCACCACCCAGAATCTGCTTAGAGCAGGCTGCCCTCCCAAACTGAGCAGCCGGGTACCTACCCTTGGCCCTCCTGGCCTACCGGTCGGCAGTACAGTAGTCCAAGTCATGCTGGGAAGGGAGCTGCAGACCCCGGTGGACCTCGTATTTGGACGACCCCCAGGAGGGCCGGAGTACGTCCAGCAGCTCCAGGACCAGCTCAACGGGGTTCACCGGTTTGTGAGGGACCATCTCAAGGGGTCTGCATGCAGCAGAAGCGGGCGTATGACGTCCGGAGTCGGGGACAGGACTTTGAACCAGGGGAGCTCGTGTGGGTGCACTACCCTAAGAGGAGGAAAGGGAGTAGCCCCAAGCTGGATAGCCACCGGGAGGGACCATGTAAGGTGTTGTCACGGTTCTCCGACATGGTGTACTAGGTCCAGATGCCACACAGAGGGCAGCAAATCACGCTTCACCGAGACCAGCTGGTGCCCTACTGACCAGGGGTAAGCACCGGCCCAGAAGAGGGAGGGACGGCGCCAAGGGAGCCCCACGAAGGAGACTCTGGTGGACGCATTGAGCCACCTAGGGGCGCTGAAAAGATACAGACACAGGGTCCCGCCGCGTCAGTTGGGCCCCGCTGGAGGAGGATCCTGTGAAAGAAGGGGCCGGGAGGGGTAAGAGGGCACGCAAACCCCCTCAGAGGTTTCTGGGAGTAAATGCGACAGTGAATGGGATGGTTCACTGTTTAGAGGAGGCAGTGTAACGACCTCAAGAGGTGTCGGGAATCTCGGAGGACCCCAGTGATGGACAGGTGGTGAGGACGCTGATTGGGTGGAGGGGAAGTGTGCCAAGAGGTCTCCTCCAACTGGATCTGAGATGCGAGAGGGGGCAGGCCAGCATATAAGATCGGCAAAAATGACACGAGGAGGGGGAGAGGGAGACAACAAGCGAACTGACGAGTAAGAATAGAGGAAGAGAGAGAACCACCACTCCACCATTTTTATTTACACATTTCATCAATTTGGTACCTGTACCTCATGGATAAAGTTTAAGTTTTGTGGTTATTCCTTATAAAAAAAACACAGCAGGCTAAAAATATCAGCCCCTTTTTCAGTTCTTTACATTTTGTTTTGCCTCCCTGAGCTACAGAGGATCTCACAGATGACATTCATAACCTCCTGCAGTTGCCTGTAATGTCTGTATAGTCAGAGTGGCGAGAAAGACTGGTTTCTGATTTAGTAATGTGCACAGAATTGCAAACTATGGAAGGATGTAGTGAAGGAATCATATTTTGGTAAACATTAGAAGATGATTGTGCATCTCTAGGGGTGTTCCACCTTGATCAGACAGTCCCTTATGCAAAATATTCTGGTAACTTTATTAAGCAGGCCAAATATTCATAAGCAAAGAAACAGTAATAAATTATGATTACAAATGAGAAAAAATTAAATGTTATGCAAATTCATAAGGAATAAAGCATTCCTTTAACAAGATTTTAATTGCGCTTCACTGTATTTAAATCACATTGCTCTGGCTATTTCTAAATGTGATCACCCTTTAGTTATTTATTTATTTATTTATCAAACTGACATGTGAATATTTAGAGCACTGTGTAACCCTGCTATTCCTGGCCTGTGTTATCAGTTTTCACACCTGCTTTGAAGTAAAAGAGTTTTATCGGTCACTAGGATTGCTACACATACACAGTAAGGAAGATTTATGTGCGCTCATGTGGCTCCAGTACTGTCACATGCATTAATAGTCTTTCCTCCCACTCACATGAGTGCTAGCAGCAAAGACTCAGGCATTTAACTCAAAGGCATTGGATCCACCTGCACTGTGCTTGTGTCAAATCCTGCATTTTGCTAGCTATTTATTTTGTGACCTGCTTTTTAAATTATAAAATTATAAAATTATTAAAAGTCTGTTTTGAAGACTGTTTGGGTTTCTTATAGTTTCGCCTTCTGAGCCTGACTTTAACCAAATCATTCATTCTGTCTCAATGAACTATTTATGACTCATGTTTATCCAAACGATTGCATATTTTTAAAGACAAGATTTGGAATCCCAACGAAGGTTAATGGTAGAGATAGTCCACTACTCATATAATGATGAGTAATATAAAAATGTATGCTAAAGAAATATATAACACTGCAAGGACCACAGAGGCACATTTATATGTATATCTGTGTGTGAATAGTAGGAGTTCGGTTGGCACGTTCTTCCATATCGATCCCTGCAAAACGTACTGATGTTGCAAGAGGATAAGTCTAATAAGAGGACATAATCATTGAGGAATGGTCATGCATCTGTCCAGAACAAGTTAAACATCTTCAATATGTGTGATGAAATCCAGTGCCGTTATGGCTGCCCAATATATGCTTAGAATTGTCCCTTCATCTGAGAGTGTGATATCTTGTTAAGTTAAAGAATGATCTTGCCACAATATATATTTATATATATATAGATTCTAAATTTGAAATCTATGTACAGTAAATGCTCCTGACCATGTCACATTTTGCATTACATGTCATGTCAAATTACTGTCATTCAGCTGCTAGTTTTGTGAATGAGTGCAACTCAATTAAGTCATGAAAAAAAAAAAATCATGACACCCACTCTATTCGAACTATCGATGAATCATAATCATGCGCCTCATAAATGATGATGCATTCAGAAACCATTAAAAAAAAATTATTCACATTTGCAAGTAATGTTTTCATAAAAATGACAAATTACATAACAATTTCAAGAATCATGCTGGCACTAGAAGGTGTGGGAAGGAAACTCTTCTTCTCAGAATGTACTGTATTATTGACACCAAATATTATTTAATATAAATTCCAGTTAATTAACCACCAGTTCATGATATGTTCCTGACTTCATATTGAAGAAAAAGGTTTATCCAGAACGAAAGGCTAGAACCCCATCCCTAAATTCCAAACAGTTTTCTTTGTGTCATTACACCCTATTGGTTACCCTGACACTGTGTCCCAGGCAGAAGATATCTGATTAACTCTACTCCTGATTCTTAACACCCTATGCCATTGAATGTAGCCAAACTCTATCTGCGAAATAAACCTCTGTATCACCCCCTAGAGACCACCATGCGTCTGTAGCGTGCCTATACAATGTGCAAGCCCACTATCCTAGAGTGGCCTCAGATGCAGCTTGGAGTGGCATGGCTACTTGCTACCAGACTGGGGACACTCTCCTATACCACCTTGTCCCCCAATAAACAGTTCTGTCATCCAACACTATTTACAAATACCAAATGTTTTATATACCAAATGATACATTCCATCCAGAACTAGAAAACACTGAAATACTAAATTAAATGACAAATGTTTCGACTGTAAGACATTGAGACATTGTTTCTTTAAGTATTTCTAAACAAAAATATTCCCAAAGCGTCAGCCTTCCACACAATATAATGTATAATAATCACCCTGTGCCAAGTAAATCTATTGTTGGGTTAATTAATAAAGGTGAAGTATTTTATGAATTCTGTGTTATGATTTTGCACAGTAAACATTCAGTGACATTTGGATTCGCTTCATCTTACAGTGTGCTTCCTCTTACAGTGTGGTGATGTTTCCCTTGCCTTTACTTAATAAGGTAATGCATAAAGAACACTGAAGCAGTGTTGACGGCACAAGAGGACTGTACTCAGAGTTCTGCTCCAAATGTCAAGAACCAGCATCTTATTCACGAGTTTTACAGGAACAGCAATCGAGCATATTTAAAGAGTTTGCTATTGGCAATCATTCCGCAAATAATGTATGTTTTGGTTTATATTAAGATGATTTGACTGTGAGTTCAGGATCAGTTCTTCAGTTCCAGATGACTGTCACAGACATCTTTAATGTAGTTTGCATTGTAACAGCCAGTGCCATCTGAATTTTAATTGTGAAGCAAAATGTGATGGTGAAACAAAAATAAAATAAAATGACTCATTACTTTCAGATTTCAGTGTTATATATATATATATATATATATATATATATATATATATATATATATATATATATATATATATATATATATAAATATATAGAAGTAATCACGAAATTAAAGAATGGTTTATAACAATTTGTTTTTATAATAAAACATGTTCTCTATATTAGACATGTAAATTTCACTTCACAAATTCAAATTCAGATGTAATATTGTAATGTAGATTTGCGCATTTTGCATTGCAGGGTGTCAATACTGGGAAACAAGTGCATATACACATTTTTTTGTATTAAACAATTCAATTACTATGTGTGAGGTGGTTAAATACTTTTGTTTATTACAAAGTCTAACTGACACGATAATCAATGAAAAAGACAGCTACAGATATGAACCTAATGGGCTTCAAGTTGTTGGTAAATTATCACTAAATGCTGGCAGTATGTTTAAAGTAGTTGATAAGCTATTTGTCTTTGGTGAACTGCCAGGCATCAGTTTCACCAGACAGTCAAGATGAACACAGATTTTATAGAGTCACTGAGATTTAAAAGGCTACTGCTCTTTTTTGACAAAATGGATGACTGTCACACACCCATACCCACACACACCCACGAGCCTGAGACTCCCAAAATAATTTCCCTTGGTGTTATTGTTGCGTCCTGGGCTGGAAGACATGTTGGCTTTGAAGATCTGTTGAACATTAAATAAACATTAAATAAACATTAAATAAACACTTTAAAAAAGAAAGCACATTAATACTGAACTCGTTGTCTATAGCATTATTATTATTATTATTATTATTATTATTATTATTATTATTATTTATTATTATTATAATAACAATTTATTTATTTTATTATTTATTTATTTTCTGTCAGGAAATGGAACTTTGTCACTGTCTCAAATATACTAGATTTTCAAATTTCACAATCAAGTTTAATGTTTTTGCAGTGAGTGAACAACGGTCTCCCTCTTGTGGTAAAAGCTTAGTGTTGCAGTTTGGCATAGTTTAGGATAGAACACTGCAGCAATCTCTTCCTTTTGCAGGGTGTCCACAGATGGAAAAAAAACACTTACTTTTAATTGTGGGCTCAACTATCGTGCTTCTGACTAACTATTCCCACTAGGGCTGCTCCTGAAAGGAAGGTGAGAAAGCATATTAGTTTTGCGCTGAGCACTGAGCACTGTGCATTGAGGAGCCAATCAGAAACAGCCCCTGAGGCTAAAAAAGTAATATTTAATGAGCACGGCAAATAATGATCTAAGCAAATACAACAAAAGTGAAATATACATAACACAAACAATATGAATGATTAGAAAAAATGTAGATGGTGTAAGGAATCCATTTAACTTCAAAATGTACAGAGACTTATCGTAAGTAAATAAGTGGGGTGGCTTTAAGATATACTGTCCCAAGTTTTTTTTCTATTAAATGTTATCAATATAACAAACCAATACTAAAAACTGTCTGTTTTGCTGCCTGAGCTACAAATGCGCTTGAATCTATCGCCTCTAACCTTCTGCTGGAAGTAGTGGATTGAGCATGGCTCACGTGATGCAGTGTGTAGCACACTGGTGATAAGGGAGAATAAGCTATGTACATGAATGCAGCTACTGTATAGGGGAGATAACCAAGGCTTTAAAATGTACATAACCTGAATATATTTCTAGAAATAAATACAAAAAAGATTCACAATAAACTTGCTTAAGCTAATAATTCAGTACTAACCAGTGCCAATTTGATTTCCCATGTTCACTAAATAGGACTATTTTAATCAGGGGCAGTAGAATTAATAAACATGCATGCATGAGAATCTCATGTCCATGCATGAGATTCTGAGTTCCTTCCAGCTTTCCTGGCAGTACTCATCCCCTCTTTAGCAGATACTTTGAGAGAGCTGGCCTGAGTTCTAGCAACAGATTGGCACGAGCAGGCTATAGATCAAATCCATGACCTTGACATCCTGAGGCATGTGTGTGCAAGACCAAACAATTTGCTCAATAATTACCACCTCTGATTCCTTCAGCAATGCTGGGGGTGCAAATCTGCCACACTGTAGGCCACTGTGATCTTGATTCTCAACAGCATATCCCCCCGTTGTCATTTACTGCATGATGACGTTGAAATGTGTACAGGGTAAGATGTTTCATTCCTCTGGGGCCATTACAGCATACAGACTGATCAGTCTCGTGAGACATTGTGTATTCCATAAAGAGCAGTGTGGTGTGGGTGGAAAATAGTTAACTAATATAGTCTTAATGGTCGTTAAGATTCAGTTGTGACCCTTTATGTTTCAGTCATCATCAAAACTGCAAGTAAATCTGGGACACCAGAGTGTAACCATTAACTTGTCCCCCTGCAACACTCTGCCTCTTGTGGTCTCTTTCAGTATGAAATACTACCTCTGTTGAGCTATATTGAGGATAAAGGATGCCATCAGGATGTGATGATTGAAACAAAAAAGCATATGCAAAGTGGTTCTAAACAACCAGAAGAATACATTAGTTTAGATAACTCTGATATGTCCTACCCATACCAAGTTGATCTTTAAAACATGTGACACACTGGTCTTTGATTTCCCTGTTACTGATGCTATTTGTAAACCCACTGTCATGCCCCTTTCCAAATTAAATCTTTTCAACCCATTTTCAGGCCAGTTATCTAAATTGTTCTAGGCTTTTCCATTATACTGCACAGCACATCATGTGAGACATCCCAAGGATCAGTTTCTTTAAATAACATTGTCTCATGATGTGCCAGCTACTTTCTAATAGTTCTAACAAAGGGGCAGTATTCTGTATAACAGGTACCACACAGTCCTAATGCCTAATTCTGTTCTCCTTTTGAGAAACATGACAAATGTAATGTTATATTCCCCAACAGTCTGTTCAATTGAATTTCCTTCAACCCACTTTGGACTTAATATAAATGGCACATAGATGTATTTTTTATTAGCTGCAGTACTACCCTATACAGTAACTACCATCAGTTATATTTGCAGAACTAAACTTGTCTGTTGACTTTAAAATGAAGCTGGGTTGTAAGTGTAGAGCGAATGAGTGAATGCTGTTATTGTTCATTGGAAGTTGCTTGCATGTTTGAATACTACTCTTGAGAAGCATGATGGCGAGTAAATAGTACAACTGTTTATTGTGAAACCCTGTGATTTCAAAGCTATTGTGCTCCAAGCCAGAGGTACTGTAGGACATTCCTTGCAAAAAAAAAATCATTCTTAAAAAAAAAAAACGTTTTGATTGAATGATTGCTTTCTTTCTTGTATGATGGCACCGGGAAGTGATATTAGATTTGTTCACAAACACATGAGCTTAGTACCTGGCTGGGGTAGGAGCAGCTAGGTTGGTCCACTATAGTTGGAAAACAAAAATGCACTACAGCTGCTGAGCTCTGCACAGAGAGTGGACTCAGACTATGCAGTGAGCATAGCTAATGATATCCTGGTTTCTTCCAATATGAACAGATCCCTGAACCAAGCCCAGAAGTGGCTGAGTGACCACACCAAAGGTCCATCGCCGGTGATCAGAGCTTTGAGAGAGCTGCCCCTAGACGAGGCCTTGAGAATTGAGAAAGAGGTCTTTGGAACTGTGTGGGGTGGACAGCCAACCTTGAGGCTTTGGTTCAAGCTCCGAAACACAAGTGAACTCTGATGATTAATACAAGCCTGTTCCAAATGATCATTAATAAAGGCTGTTTTCAAAATGGTGAAATACTTTACTGCTAAAGAGATAAAACTCTTATGAAACTAAGGGGCTTATTTGTTCAGCCAATACCCTGCTGGGATAAGCAAAATCTGGGCTTTCCCCCCTGTTTATCCAAGCAGGAGAAAAGGCTTCTCAAATCAGTCCTAATCCAATCAAGTAGAGAAACATTTCTCCCAACCATGTTTCACAAACCAGAGCACAGATGTAGCTGTGCCACATGCTTCATGTGTGAAGCTATTGCATTTTCCACAGTTGCAATGGCATCTGTCGCCAACTGGCAGAGGTATCCTACAAAATTATAGAACAGTGGCAGATCTAAATAGCTGAGTATGCTGGTTTTGTCAAACTCCTCTTCTTTGAGATCCACCACTGTTTAGATCAACTTCAAAGACCCAAATTAATGTTTTTCTTCTTCACTTCCATTCTTCTGGTTTAATAATTCATTAATCAGTTACTGATGTACAGTAAAGTATTTATTGTTTGGCATCAATCAATAATGAATACAATAAATGTTCAGAAGACAAGCATTTTTTCTCTTTGTACATCCTCATCAGAATGATCTTTCAGAGAGACTGTGAAGAAGTTAAGGTCGTATGTAGACAGCAGCTATAGTTAGAAGTACAGGGTTGTCCAAAATGCACTGCTATGCAATGTGTAGTAATGAAACTTAGGTATGTAGGTTGAGAACGAGTCACACTTTTAGTCATAGGGGGTGCTTTTGAGGTTAAATTGAGTCCCTTTAAAAATGCTAGGACAGCAAACTGGTTATTAAAAACACAGATTTGTAAAGTGTTGTTATTACATTGAAACAATAGTCTGCTTCAGGCTAAAATGTCCTTTTGTTGCCACCTGTTGTCTTGCTTTTGTTGTCAGAAAACTAACATTGTTTTGATTGCCTTTTTGGACAGACCCTCTGTACTGATAGTAAGATGCATGGTAGAAGGAGGTGTTGCAAGTCCTTGGAGAACAGGTGACTCAGTTGTTATTGAAAACAATGCTTTCTTTTCTTATTTCCTGAACTCCAACTGCTAGATCACTTTTCAGTTGATTTCGTTATAATGTTGAATTCAAAGCAGTTGTTGCTTCTGAATCACTGGGTTCTTTAAGAACTGACTGAGCAAATCTCTGGGATCAATCAACTACTGGAAACTGGAATCAGTAGATTAAATGGCCTGCTAGTTTTTTTTTTAGTTTTTTTTAGCAAGGGAGGTGTTTTCTGGAGACAAATCAATGTTCCTGAGCTCCCAAAGAACCATCCCCAGCCCAACAAATAAAAAAAGATATATTTGTACCTGAATGGAACTGTTGCTTCACGCTGTCCCTGGTAGCATTTAAGATTGACAAAAGAGGGAATTTTAGGCATGACTTGTTCAGAAGTCAGATAGAGGTCTGAAAGTAAGTAATCAACATGAAAAATGTTATTAAACATCATTGAAAGATTCAAGTGGTATGTAGGGAAGCTTTTGATGCGTAATGTCCATGAAATGAATGTGTGAAAAAGCAACGTAGGATGTGCTTTGCAATCAGTGTTAAAGACCCATGTTATGTTGGCTTAGAGAAAATCCGGTATTATATAACTTGAAGTATCCTGTCGATGCAGAAAGTCAGTCTCATAAGAAGCCAACAGCTGGGAAATGAATAGATAAGGGAGAGCTCACAAATGACTAGCTATGTCAGTGATTTAAGAATATTTCATTCCTACTGACAGAGCAAGGATGCTCAACTGGAGACTCAAGGCAAATGAGTTGACAAGAAAGCGCTTACTCAAGAAACTAATCATGTCACAGACCAGTGTGCAATAAACTACACAAAAGACACAGAATGTAAACAAGTCACATATAATAAAACTCTAAAGCAGTCAACGTTGAATGAAATGTGTATGATATATAATAATGTCAGTCTAAACATTTTACTAAATCTTTTTATAAATGAATTTGTGTTGCAATTTTTGTATTAGGTGAATTTTATATATATATATATAGATACAGTATATATATATATATATATATATATATATATATATATATATATATATATATATATATATACAATATATATATATATATATATATATATATATATATATATATATATATATATATTGGACTTGTATATTAAAAAGGTATTTCTGAATCACATTAACTTGGAACAAATCATTTAGTTAGAGACGCATGAGCAGCGTATTGGCCACCCCTGTAGGAACTGGACTGACATAAAAAGAATGAGCTTGCTGTTGTGGGCGAAGGTTAGTAAATTCCCTCTATTGCGGACGATAATTGCACGTCCCTCTCTGTCAAAAGCGGCTGCGAACAGTGTGCAGGCCTAAAGACAACTGCAGCAATCTATAATGAAATAACCAGAGATGAAATCTACACTTGGGACTATTTACTGAAATGTACCCCTTGAGGCTCATCACATATATGATCAGTATCTGTTTCAGTAGAATTACTTCCCAGGTCAGACTCTTAAAAGAAAGCTAACCCATTTTGTGAATCAGTTGTCTTACCTATTATTAGCTTGATCAAAGAGTAAGTAGTTTACAATGTCAACGAATTTATTTGTTAAATTCCTCTTACTTTTGTATGATGTTTGTAATCCTTTTGAGTGCTTCTGCGTTCTATTGCTCCAATACTTTATCATTTTTCACTAAATCTGACTTTGTTGTCTGGGGAATCCTTAGTGGTGGGACTAACCTGCATTCTTCATTACATTCAAATCATGTGACAATGTGATCTTTCAACTGTGAGCCCCATCTACTCTACATTTACATAGAGTAGGTGGAGCTGGCAGACAAGCTCAAAGGAGCAAAACAGAACCCAGAACCACTCAGAATGGTTCTTTACTTTGTCTTTAAAAATATGCAAACGTTTTAAATAAACTGCTGCATACTGGTATCTTTGCTGTAGGTCACATTGTCTGACTGCAGCCTGACCATTGGAGTGAGGTTGGAACTGCAGCACATGAAGTCATTAGATACTTTTCATCTGTCGTGTGGTCCTTGATCGACTTGCAAGTTCCAAATTTAAGTATAAAATACAAGTAAAATAATCAAAATCTCTTCAAAAGAAGAAAAAGGGGGACCAGTGATAATATATATTGTGTTTACTAGAAAAATAAACCCTTGGTTACAGAAGAGTACAATGATCTCAGCACCTGCCCATGTTTAGAAGTAAATTTGAACGTTAGTAAAATTTGCTTCTTGACACTGCGATCATGATGTTGTCTTAAGATTATTATTATTATTTGTTTATTTAGCAGACACCTTTATCCAAGACGATTTACAGAGACTAGGGTGTGTGAACTATGCATCAGCTGCAGAGTCACTTGCAACTACGTCTCATCCGAAAGACAGAGCACAAGGAGGTTAAGTGACTTGCTCAGGGTCACACAATGAGTCAGTGGCTGAGGTGGGATTTGAACCGGGGACCTCCTGGTTACAAGTCCTTTTCTTTAACCACTGGACCACACAGCCTCCTTTACAGTATTGGTATTAACTTTGCAAACAGACAACTCTACTATAACCATTTAAATAGTTTCAGTGTCTTATATGAAAAAAGGTCTTACAGAAATGATACGGTGGGGGTGCCCCTTAATATTTCTGCTGTGTTGAAAGAGTTAAGCTCTGGGTCCGGTCTGATTAGGTATTAATGATTTGTTATGACACGAGACAGTTTCTGGTGAGCACTAGGTAGTCAGAGGTTTAACCAAATCTGATATACATTCACCAGATTGGGCTTGGCTTTACAAAAAAAATATATATATATATTATATATATATATATCTTTTTAGATGCACCTCAAACTGACCAAATCAACACAAAACTAAAAGCTAATACTGTTGAACCTGTACTGTAGAAGAGTTAATCATGTTGCATCACCTACAATATTGTGAACAGTATAGCCTAAGGCTGCATAATGAAAACCCAGTTAACAAAATGTACTTAAAGATACCATGGATAATAGTCTTGCAGATTTGTTTTTTTAATGCAAAACAAATCCTGTTATTAAAGAACAAAATCTTAAATTAACTTTATCAAGTTTATTACTGTTGCAGTTTTAAAACTGCTATTGAAGAGCATCTGCTCTTTATCTGCAATTCTGGCAGCAAAGGTCATTCATTCCTTGGCAGTGTATCAGGCATTAGTTCTGGAACAAACTAAAATGGCAATGAACGCAGCTTCTCTGGTATAGTACATGCCTGGAATTTACACTAAACATATATTGGAAAAGATTTCTATTTCAACAGCTAGTGTTTGCCAGTCTATAAATCCCATGCAGGTTTTTTTTGTTCCTTAATTATAAATGCCACTGAATATAGTTTAATATCAGTAAATACTGTATGTATTGTCTATAATGGCTGTGCCATATTTCTTATTTTTTGTAATCTTTTATATTGAATTTGAATGTTGCCAAAAAAAAAAAAAAACTACTTATTTGTATATATTCAGGTCTCTTATAATATATATTTTTATATAATGTTTTATATATATATATATATATATATATATATATATATATATATATATATATATATATATATATATATATATATATATATATATGTTTTAAGTTAAGTAATACATCTAAGGAGCATTTTAAAATGAAGGTAACATGTATGTACATCAAGTTGTAAAAAGGACGTCCATAATATACATTTTGTTTTTAAAGTTAATGTAGGATTGTCTAGTGAGATTACTCTAGTTTATAGGGTAATCCGCTATAAAGGAAATGTGACAAAACACTTAAAAATGACTGGGCCTGAAAAGCAAGCAGGTAAAAAAATTGACACTCAATCTTGCCTCAAGCCTTTCATACAAACTTAGTGTATTGCCAACTTGGAGAGCAGTCAAAATACAATTTTCAGATAACTATCGTGCTACATTATGTCCTACTATCAGCGTAATTTAATAGGATTTAAATAGTATGTGTGTTGTGTGATTCTTTCATGTGAATCTAAAAGCCTTGGCATTTACACATAGCATACTATATGAGTTATGAAAATAATTTGAAAATAAATCTTTGTGGGTATTACAGCTTAAAGATGCTAGAAAGTGTTTCATTTGTGTTGATAAGCTGACAAATACTTTATTTTTAACTTACACATTTTGTAACAAAATATTACATTTAAGCAAAATACAACCAAAAACAAACCAAACCAAAAAGCATTTTTTTAGAATAGAAACAGACATTGAATGGAAGGGACATGTAACAATACTTTTTGTAAGAAATGTAAAAAATTGTTACACAAATTTCAAAATGCAAAAAAGACATCCCCTTATGTTTCTGGTATGCAGGCTGAACAGACTACCACTAATGTTATAACTTAGCACACATCGCTTTCCTGATTACACATAAACAGTTTAAGACGCCATCATTGACAGTTCTCCCAACTGGCTCTTAAACATTTCTCCTTTCTTGACAAAAGTGTTTAGTATTCTCTCTTACAATGACACATGCACAAGTAATGAAACAGACAAGCACAATACAATGACACATTAATTTAACATCCAAAGACCATGCTTTGTTAATGAAATACACCAATTACATTTCAGAATATTAATCTGGGCTGGGTGGAGGAATTAAAGATTTGTTTTAGAAATAAACTCTTAGCCCAATGGCTGAAAGAAACAAATTCTCCACATAACTGTGTACTTTGTCTGGCTACAAGCTAGGTCATTCATTAAAAGTACGGTCTTCTGTAAGAGGCCTCCAAAAGTTAGCTTTATATTTATATATCTTTTTTTTTTTTAATTAAGGGAGTGCCCTTCAGATTTCAAAAACAAAATATAAAGGTTATAGAAACGTTCTCGTTCCCGAGTGCAATATTGGCCGAGAATCTCAGCAACTATTCCAGTAAGTTTTTTTGAAACAGTTACAGTTAAACTTCAGTTACAGTGCACTGTCCATCAGGCCTCCTAGATCTTACACTGCTGCTACCAGGCTCACCCCTAGGAGATGGTCTATCATGATAGAGCAGTCTTTGTCTAGTATGCAAAGCATATTGAGCCTGATCACCAGTCACTTCATCTACCTCCTCCTCTTCCTCTTCTACCTCACTGCTAGTTTCAGACTCTGACTCATCAACAGATGTGTTTGGAGCAGAAGATCCATGAGACAGCGCTACATCATCATCTACCTCCTCTCCCTCCCCTCTGTCGGTCACACTTTGATTACTGATCTGTAATTGGACAAAAGAGCTTTCCAAGCTGCTACTGGCATCAGAGGAAGGTGAAGGACTCGTCGGCTGGCCACCTAGAGAGGTTGGTGGTCTTGCAGAAGTGGCAACCAGAGTCGATGTAGCTGTAGCCCCCTGTACTGCTGTGTTATCTGCCCCATCTGCTGAATTTTCACGAGCCACCGTTACAGGGTTGGAGTCCGTGTCCAACCGAAGTCCGGCTACACCTTTCTTGGGAATATCCACAATGTCTCGTTTAATTTTCCTCCGCCGACCATGCTCGTTCCTTCTGTACTGAACCATGTTCTCCAGGTCTGCCACATACAGAAATCCTGCAATGAGCATTTCTGTAGTCTTTTTACCCTTTGAAAAAGCATCTTCCAGCTCTCTACTAGTGCGCTCATCATACTGCCACCAGCCATTCCTGCCTTCGTAGTACCATGCGTTCTCTCCATTGCCTCTGCCTGCAGCTTTCAGTTCCTCAGGGGACAGCAGTGTGGGCTTGTCAAGAAAGTCTTCTGGGATTTCTTGTCGACACAGGGCACACCGTTTGCTTTGCCACGAAGCTCCTTTCACGCAAAGATAGCAGAAGATGTGTCTACAAGGCAGTCTGACGGGGTGAACACATGTTTGTAAGCATATGGCACATTCTGGGACTGTCAGAGCAGGCGTTGAGCTTGAACAGGCCTCATTTACCTTCCGATTAGCAGGAAGCATGTTTACTGTATGGTCGATGTCACCACAGCCAGCCATCCTACAGTTGCAGAATAAGAGAGAGACAAAAAAATACTTAAACTCCAAAAACAGATAAAATACTAGCTATAAACTGCCATAGTACTAACAGTATATCTTCTCGCTCACCATATATAATATGAAAAAGCTGACAATGTTGAATAGCTTGCAACAGGCAATAATGTGAAATGAAAAGAGTTTATTATTAAAAACCCTCTCCTGATTATTAAAATGTGTTAAATGTCAGCATATATAAAAAAAATAATAATAATCTGTAAGTAACATGACATTTGACACATACATGTGGGCTTGAAAGCCATTTCACTAATTCAAAAATATGTTGAGGAAAAGTATGCGCTCCAAGCAAATAATTCCTAGCAGGTAGCAACAGCAGACTATGTGACAGAGGACCATAAAATTGTCACCTCACACCTCTGTGTGTGTCAACTATGTGCTCATCCTTTGTTCCCACAATGGCTTACATCTTCGGTAAGACATTACCAGGGTGCGAAATAACCGTCGGCAATTGCCTAGTGTCCAAGCTGCTTGCCGCAATGCCTCTCAAATAAAAAACATTGTACGGCAAAAGTTGCCTGTAAGCCCGTCCATCAATGCCGTCTGTGTCCCTCAGCACCAGCACATCTGATCCAAAATCCATTCGCAAACTTGCTCAGCGTCAGCTGGCCCGTTCTGTCACAATTAAATTAATCTCATCCTGTGAGAAAATTGACTCATTATCATAATGTATTATTGTTGCCATTCTTTTTACTGTGCACCTCCCAGCACTAAGCCACGAGAAAGACGTACTGTATCATTGGTTAATGACGGGCAAACAGAGGGAAGGACGCTGTTAGACTGAGCTCAAAATGACTGCGCGTCCACGAATTTTCAAACACACGTGTTCACTAGCAGTGTCACTGTGTGATTTTTCCATCTGTGAGCTCCATACTATGGTAACTCAAAAATGTTTAAGAAGAAAGAAGAGCTGTCTAAAGCAGCAGTGAAGTGTTATGGCATTTACCTAATGTTCAGGTAAGCAATGGGTGCACAACAATTCGTCCCCGACAATAATAATAATAATAATAATGTGAATTTACAGTTGTCAAGTACTGTACTGCAGAAAGGACAAGATTTCATAGAATGAAATTGAATTGACAGAATGTGCTTAAAACTGCAATACCTTGAAATGCAACGGTGCAATACACATTGTAACTCCTTTCATGTCTTCAGAGGATATAAATTGCTAATTTATATGGACATTTCAAAACACTAAAAACAAACACACAATAGGTAAATAATTATTATTTATGCTCAAATTCTTACACACAAAAAAAAAACTGAGTAAGTAGCAATGCCATGGGTCAAGTAGCAGCTCACTGCGTTATGAAATGAGTAGAAGAGATAACAGAATAGTAAACAAAACACAATCTTGGGAAGTGCATCGATTTCTGTTTTCATTTATTTGTGTGTAATACAGTCTCACTACCTTATGTAGTTCTGCTTGTTAACCAGTAAAACGTGTGCTTTCACAAAAGGGGATAGAATGTTTATGCTTAAAAACAGCATACTGTTTTATTCCTGAATGGAGTGTTCAGCAATGCATCATAACAAAACCGTAAATCCTTTGCAACTGTAAATTTCAAGAACTGTGAAACGATATAAAGTCTCTCAAATGTAAACATCTAACATTATGTACATCCAGGTGTTTATCATTGTGATGCAGAGCACTCTCCATTGCATGATGAAGTTTCTATTTCTATTTTTTCAAAACTGCGTTGTTTGTACAGGTTTTGTAACAGCGGTTAGCAAACTACAGTTGCGCAGACACTGCAGACCGAACAACTAATTTGATCACTATCGTTATTAAACTCCAGCCATGGGTAAATTTTAGGGATGTGCTTTTGGTAAATTTTTATGAAAGTTTAAATGCTAAGTGTCAACGTTTAAATGTTTAAACCATATCTACATACACACTCTTTATATTACATTATTATGTATACTGACAGCCCTGGTTAGTTTTTATTTATTTATTTATTTATTTATTTATTTTTTTAAGCAAAGAACCCCTAAATAAGCAAACATTAACATCGCAAAGACTTAACTACAAAGTAAAAAAATAAAATAAAAAATAAAAAAAATAAAGAAAAACACATACACACAAGTATATATTGAAATTAGGGCTGTCATTCAATTCAAATTTTTGATTGGTTAATTTATGGGCATTAGTTGATTAACTGGTAGATTCATCCGTGCACATTTTTAATAAAGGTAATGATCTTATAGCGGGTGTCCTGCATTATTATTATTATTAATATTATTATTATTATTATTTATTTATTTCTTAGCAGACGCCCTTACCCAGGGCGACTTACAATTGTTACAAGATATCGCATTATTTTTTACATACAATTACATTATTTTTTACACATTATTTTTACATACAATTACCCATTTATACAGTTGGGTTTTTACTGGAGCAATCTAGGTAAAGTACCTTGCTCAAGGGTACAGCAGCAGTGTCCCCCACCTGAGTCCAGAGCCCCAACCACTACTCCACACTGCTGCCCTAATACTAATTTAAAAAAAAATAAGCCCAATAGGAATTTGGTCTTTTTAAAAGCATTTGTATTATTATTTTTATCTTACAAAATGTCTCTCTTTGTATTTGTACTGCACTATTGAGATGTACCTGTGCTTACCAATAACAATAATAAAATAAACACAGCTTACATATGTTACAGAATCTATCAAATGCACAGATTCCAGTGCATTGTTATATTAACTTTACTGTTCAGGGATCGGTGCCACAAACAGGAAATCAATATATTTTTATTTTTAAATATCCTTCTGTTGACAAATTACATAGATAAAGGATTATTTTTTTTCTTTTTTCTTTTTTTTAAACAAACGATTTGCGTAAAAGTGTACTGGTAAATTAAAGTCTATAATTTATTTACACTTATGCATTCTCTGAAATAATCTTGAGTGGCCATCTTGAGTGTTCTGTTTATTATGGATGTTTTTACTGCAATCAGTAACTCCATCCACAGTAATTTCTGAATATTTCCATTTCAAACGGTGAAGCATTGAATGCATTTTTGTGGTACGGTAATTTTGTTTGGCATAATTATTTACATACCGCGGCTTTCTCGTCCTGTATCCTCAAAATACTTCCAAACGTGGCTTCGCCTCGTTCCTTTGTTTAGAAATGCCATTTTATTAAAAATATATAATATCAGAAAAATCGTTTATTAACTTTCTTACCCCGTGGACTTGATACCATACAACGCCTACTAAGGGATGAAGACAGAGTGCACCAATGAAGTGCCAGATCGACCAAGAACAAAACCCGCCTGTTGAATAAATTAGAAAAGCTACTTGGAGGCAATTGTCAAACCCCTTCCTTTTTATAACACCTGCCCTTACTGTGGCACCAGAGCAGTCGTAATACGTGACGGACTGCTGTATATGATGATAAATTACTAAAATGAATACATTAAAAAATATGCGTTTGGTGAAATGTCACGTGACCGGTTAAATGACGTTTAACCACTTCTTTAGAATTTATACGTTTCAAATTCTATTTTTCTTAACTTTCCCTTCACTGCATCGCTTATTTGTGTAGTTGTATCGCTAAGGCTGTATCTAAGCCTCTAGTCCAGGGGTGGCCAACCCTGGTCCTGGATAGCCACAATCTAGCATGTTTCATAGGTAACCCTTAATCATCAGTTTCTGAAGAATGCAAGTTGTTGATCAATTTAGCATGTTAATCTGTTCAGTTAAATCAGGAGTGGTCAGCTCTGGTCCAGGAGAGCTGCAGGGTGTTCAGGTTTTTGTTCCAAATGATCTCTACATTACTTAATTTAACACATTACTACTTAAATTGAAAAAAATGACTGCTTAACTAGTCAAGTAAATTGTTCCAAGTCTTTAGAAATTGATGATTGATGGAAAAGTGACCTATATTTTATTTTTGTAACAATTAGTGTGTGAATCACTCATAAAACATTGATTTGTGTTTGTTTAAATAAAACTGTCATCAACATAATAGGTTCTCTATTTCTTTTTTGTTATATGAATAAGTATGAAATCGCCTTGGTGCCCTTGGGTTGGATTTATGTTTTACCCCCTAGAACTGCCTTGGTGCCCCTGAACTTTCACGCCCAACGAAGGCAACATTGCCTTGCCCTTCATGACCTTAACATCATGCCCTGCGTTACTCACTGCAGAACACATCTGCAGGTTAATGGCAATAGTACACACATATATATATATATATATATATATATATATATATATATATATATATATATATATATATATATATAGTGAAACTGATTATTGCGTTCACTTTCTGGGGTCAATAATGATATCACAATGCACTGATCAGACACATACATCAATCGCCTTACTGTATTCTAATTAACGCAAAACTAACCTTGCCTGCTGCCAATTTCGTGTTGCATGTAAAATAATACAAAAAAATGGATGTCATTGTCACCATGTTCTTAACAACAAATGCGCTATCCCGTCGAAAACATGTTCAAAATGCACCTTTCCACAGTAAACCACGAAAGCTAAAAATAGAACACAACATATTACATTATCTGTGAAACTACCGTGGCTTTAGTTTCACGGGCTACTTAGCATCGGACAGTTTTTTACATCCAGGCGACGATGGTTATACTGCTGCCCAGTAAAAACTAAAATGATGGAGGCCAAATATGTTTGAGAAATTCAATCAAAAAACGGGGTAACTTTGTCCTGGGTTACGAGGTTATTAATAGGTTACTGTATTTAAAAAAAAAAAAACCACACACACACACTCTCGTTGCTGTCGTTGATTAAATGGTTGCAACTGCCCTTCGCAAAACAATAACAATAACAATAAACCTGTTGTCTAAAACGGATTCTGTTCCAAAGTGCCTGCCTTCCTCGACTGCAACACTCCTCGCACAGACATTTTTACTTTTCTGAAACTGGCCTGCTTTTTTAATAAGGCTTTCTGCATCGCACATAAAGTCCGTAATAAACTGAATGTAATTACCAAGCTAAATGGATTTATTAAATCACTCACCAGACCTCTTTTGCTATTCCTTCACAAAAACAGCAACGACGGGAACTTTACGCATCGACCGCAGCGTCGTGACGCTAACTGCGTGCTCATCTACGTCAAGGCGTTCTGAAATGTCAGCCTGTTTCTGTGGAAAAATGCCAATACAGTGTCATGCTGATGTTTGGAAATCGAGAGTTGCTAAACAGTTACATGCCAAGGTCTGAATCAGAGGGAGAAATGCCAGGGCGATTTGTGATAGTCCTGAAACAGCCTTTTTAAATGGTAACACCAAAGTGCAAGTTAAATTATTTCAATAAAAAATAAGCCGTCTCCTGCCATAAATCGTTGACTTTACCAAACTATTTTATTTTCTTAATCCATTTAGCTGGATTTAAATTTGAATAACATGGTATACTTTCTCTTTCATTACATTCTACACATAAACAATTATATATATATATATATATATATATATATATATATATATATATATATATATATATATATATATATATATATATAAAAGCACAAAATGTGGTCCCACGTGTCAGTCTCACATTAGTACTGTATATTTCATTAGCTGATATTCAGTGGAGTTATTGATGCTGTTTTAGAAGAATGTTCTGGAGCTGTGTGCTGTATATGGGCACATTGAATCAACCATATACGATCCTGTTAAATCTTATTAGTATATCAAAAACTGTTAGGAAAAAAAAAAGTTCTTCTGTCTTTTCACTCACATATCCTGATTACTTTAGCCACAGTGGAGCACGGTAAATCCAGAGGAAATGCAAGCACTTCATGGTGAATTGGTATATTTTATAGCATCGAGCATCAAATTATGCTGAAACATTTGCCCTGTATAACAATAATGTGTCAAATGTTCTCATCCCTACAGCCTATTGTTAGGAACATATGATACTCTTTCCCTGGAGTGTTCTTGAACTGTCCTGTACATGTACAGTATATAGGTATATGGGGCCTTCTTTTGCCCACATGTGGTACCTATAGTATATTGTACAGCGAGCTGTATTTAAGCAAGTGAAATAGCCAGACTGCACCACCTAGTCTAGACTATGCATATTCATAACCTGTTCTGATCCCTCTGAACCTGTGCTGAGTGAGCATGTAGGATAGATGAACCAATCAAAATGCTGAACTGTGGGAGTGGAACCGGGAACCAATTAAATGTTTGTGATTGAACAGGCTGGATTGCAGCCGCTGATGCTGTGAATTCAGAAGACATTCTGTTGATATGACCCATAACCGATGTGAAACAAAAACAACTGGTCAAAACTGATTTGTAAACAAGGATATGTTAATAAACATTTAAGATATGGCAGGAATACACACAACAAAGCAAAAAGCTAGGGAAAGTAATGCATTGTTTTAAACCCTACGCCCTGTTCAGTGACACTTTAAATGCAACGATGTGGCCGTTTTCATAAAAAAATGTGTTTCACAACAGCCAAATTAAAAACGTATCACTGCCAAGAAAGGGCTCATTTATGATGGTCTCCAAAAATAACTATCCCATCATTTTGATGGTCCAGATATATGATTTTTAGTGATTTTTTTGAGTACTATAGTTCTTATAGGGGTGCATTGAATCAATATTTATTGTTTTTATTGATTCTTTTCATAACTACGGTTATTTCTTGTTGCTTCTCTGCTACAGTGTGAAATTATTGAAACTTGGGTTAATACTATACATTTATATTGTCTATACAGATTACTTATAAACATGTTAAGGTAAAATGTATTGGCACCATTGTACCATTGTCTAATGTTTACATGCAGTATTTGTGGCTTCTGAATTGTCACTTGAATATGCAATACTGCCTGTACTGTGCGATTCACCAAAATTGTAAAGTTCGGATCACTTTTGTTAAACTGTTTACCAAAATGCAGAACCAATGATAGGCTTGTTTTTTCTGTCGTCTTCTTTGCTATAAAGTTAGATGAAACCAGTTGAAATATTATTTAGTAGAGCTGTCCTTTTGAATAACAGTCCATGTGTATATTACTATAGCTCACTTATTTTAACCTTTATTTTTTATGTATTTTTATAAATATAATTACCAAAAACAAACAGCTGGTTTGACATAGAGGCAATGGCACTTTCATTAAAAAAATATATATTTTTATGAAGACAGTTTATTGTAGCAAAAAAAGCCACAGCCCTCTAGAATTTACTTCTAATTTTGAAACATTAAAATGTTACTAATTATAAATGTCAAAAGTTTAAAAATTGTGAACACACAAAGGCTACATTCTCAAAGCTGTTTGCTCCAAATAATTATGAATCAATTTATTTTTTCTTACAATCTTAAAAACAAAACGTTGTATATTTCTGGTTTGGTAACTTTATTCAGTGCGTTTTTTCCTTTCTGAAAAAATTGTACTAATGATGATTTGGAATAAAGCTTTGAGACTTTAGCCCAAAGAGTACTTTGAAAGGGGAATGACAGACACTTGTATCTTCTGATACTGTCTGTTGTTCTTCGTATTCTTTCAGCGCAGACACACAGCTGGAAGATAGTGTAATTGTCTTATTCAAAGAAAATGGTGCAATCATGCTAATGATAGGCATAACAGTACCACCTGTTCAAACTCTGACCGCAGATTGTAATCCATTTCAATTCTCTGAATAAAGCCTGTGAAGCTTAGTGCATGCCCCAGAGCAAATAGGGAGGAGAAAAAGATTTTCTTCCATCATGAACACAATAAATCAGAGATTATAAAAGAGTAGCGAAAAGCGAACACTTGACAAGCACAGGCGTCCAACGCAATAGGGTTATATTATTTTGATTTTTCTTTTATACTTTACCATGCAATTACCATAGTATAGTACATTATGGTTCTATAATTATTATTATTTATTAGCAGACGCCCTTATCCAGGGCGACTTACAATTGTTACAAGATATCACATTATTTTTACATACAATTACCCATTTATACAGTTGGGTTTTTACTGGAGCAATCTAGGTAAAGTACCTTGCTCAAGGGTACAGCAGCAGTGTCCCCTACCAGGGATTGAACCCACAACCCTCCGGTCAAGAGACCAGAGCCCTAACCACTACTCCACACTGCTGTAATGGTGACCTTGGTGGCTCCCCCATTTTGTTTTACATTTTAAAGGTATTTTATTTTTCTTGAAGTATTTCTACACTGTAAACTAAACCCTGCTGTACGTGGTGCTTGTTTTAAAGATAATCTTACAGGAGATATTACAGTACCTAAAATTCTGATATGTTCACCTGGGGTTTATATCAACAAACTAAAGTCTGAAATATGTGAAAACATATATATTTTAAATCATATGGGGTCACTGCATCTTAAATGTGAAAAAACAAGGATTTAAATATGTTTTACATTTGTTTAAAAAGGAAATGGTGTGCAAAATAAATTAGTCATTTGGGTTCTCTTTGGGGGAAAATAAAGTACTGTATGTCTATAAACCCGTTTATAATTAAAAATAGTCACAGTATTACCCATTTTAACTAGGAAACTGAGGGAGTTTTGTGGCAAGGCTGGGTGGCTCCCATGAGTTATTCTGCTGTCGATTGCACTAACATGTCTTGCAAAGCAGAAGAAAATTCTGAATAAACACTTTACAACACTCACTTTGCACTTAGCCCAGAACCTCTAGTTATGCCATGAAACAAATATGAGACAATCCTGGCTATACAGAGTCCGCTTTATGAGTACTGTAGAAAACCTCCTTAAAATACAAACAGAAGACAGAAAAAGGCACACATATAGGAAACCTGTAAATCCAATATAATTTTATTTGACATACAGGTGCTTTGATCTGTTTAGTGGCTTTTCATGTCACACGATTTAGCTCAAAGCCACAGGACCTAGATATACTAGCAGGAAAATGAGCATATAGGATATGGACATATCGTTTAGACGGAAAAGCATATGCTTAATACATTATCTTGAGAAATGCCATGAAAATGAATGATCATTAGACCTGTGTTGGATATATTTATTTATACCGCCAACCACAGATTTACTGATCAGCATGCAGTCACAGAATTTTTTTAATTTTTTTTTAATGTCTGTGTGTAAATAAAGTCTCAAAAGCACAGTTTTAATTTATAATTAGACATCTACAGCAAATCTAAATACTGTCACAACACCTACATTCAAACCTTTCTTGTGCTGTAGGACCTGGCCCTTAAAAAGCAATTTGACAATTATAATACCAATTTGAAAGAAAGGTTTTTTATGGAATGAACTCCACATTCTTAAAGTCTTATTAGTTGTAGCATTCTAAGTCTTTTAATAGGGTCTGTACTGGGCAAAGAATCAAGACAATTCTTGTTCATGCCCTCCACATTGCCACCAATTCCATAATGTCTTTTCCATGTGCATATACAGAATATATTTATATGTACAGGTAGCAGCATCTTGACCCTTAACAATCCATTGAGGCTGTTATTGTACTGTGCTCCCAGCTGTAGAGACGCGTTGCTTGATCTGTGCTTTCCGTCGCCTGTGTTCAGTCTTGTTTTTGTTCTCTGATTCCTCTCTGTTGTCAGTGTCCCTTTCTTCTTGCCTGCTCTCTCGGTTCTCCTCTTTGTTCTCCTCTTTATTCGGCCTTCTCTTTCTCTCACCTCCCCCTTTCCTTTCTGGACAGAAAAGCAGAAATTAAAAGTTATTAATCTGATCATTGACATCATTCTTTTTTCAAAACCTTTGCAAATGTAAATGATTCACAAATTAATTGCAGTGTCTTCCTAGTTTTATGCTGTTAAAATTACTTTTTTGTTCTCTGAAAATCTGCCTGAAAATCTTTGCATTTGCACAAAATAGGTCGCAATGACAGAAGCCTAACATTATGGCACGACTGGTGCTTCCTTCAGGTGATTCCTTGAGGTAAGATGGTAAAAGAAAATTAATTGCTTGCAGTGTAGTCGTACGATGTTAACTCTAAAGTAAGCTTTGTACAATGGGAGGTTTAACCGTTTGAACATCCTCTAACTTTAAACCTGATTTGCAGTTGGACAGAAATAATTTATCAGATTTGAAGTTGGGAAGAAATAATGCATTTGATTTGTTCACTAAATGCATTAACTGCCTGTAACCACTAAGTGGTGCTCCTCAGTTATATATGCCACAATACTGGTGATATACAGTACAGTACATTATTATAAAATGCTGCCTTGACATTGTACCTGTATAATAATAATAATAATAATAGTAAAAACAATAGTAAAAATACTACGACTACTACGACTACTACGACTACTATTACTACTACTACTACTACTAATAATAATAATAATAATAATAATAATAATAATAATAATAATAATAATAATGGGATATGGGGTATTATCTAACATGGGAGGAGACTTAACAAAACTGTTTTTTTTTTTTTTTAAATTTAACACTAACATAGATAGCGTTTAGTTATACACCCCTCAGTACTGTGCACTTTAAAAATGTTATTGTTTGTAATAGTGCCCCATTTTTCCTTCACCAGGCTGCTGTCACCGAGTCTCACTGCTTAATTTACTCTGCATTGCTGTATTAGCTGAGTCAGTCAGTCTGTCAGTCAGCCACATAAACCTCAATAAGCTAACAATTCTGACCCAGGAACACTTCCATCAGCTTACACAGACTAAAACATTCCAGAAATCCAAATGATGTGATGCTGTGGTGTATCACAGCTGTATGTTTAGTCTGCACTCTAGAAATAACAAGGGGGGGGGGGTTACTGGTGAAAAGATACAACTGGAATTACTCCGGTAACTGCTTGAGTATACTCATAAAGTAACTTTTTTTGTTTATTTAAAACTCCCTACCCACAGAACTGTAAAAACGAAAGCTGAGGCCAGTTACACTAACAGGTTTAATGCAGCATGAAGAAGCATCAATTGAGAGCAGTATGAGCTCTGTGACCTGGGGACATAATAGAGTAATAGGCTTTAACAAGGCTAGGAGACGTTTTCCGAGGCAATCTACAGCACAAGCGCACACGATCCGTTGAAAAGAAGGCTTCTCATAGGGTAAATATCAGCCTACACTGATACACACAAAGCTCTCCTCAGATTCCTTAAGTTCGTTAGGGCAGGGAAACTTCGTAATCAAAGCCATCATCATAAGTCCCACTGTGTTGAAATGGAGAAGTTTCAGAGGAAGAGCTACGATTGCAATGACTGGTTCTTGTTCTGAGTGGATATACATGGAACTTTAGTTCTTTGTCTACTATTTAAGCCACAGAGGCTGTCTGCATAAATTCATATATAAAGTGTACCAGTAGTACATTACAGTATTAGATATACAGTATTTACAGCACTTAAAAGTTATTTTCTATCTGAAAACATTCTAATATATACTCTTCAAAAAAAAGAATTATAGCATTAGTATGGCAGTTTGCATAGTAAAAATAGACAGTTCCAAAGAACCTTAACCTGTACAGAAATCATTAAGACATTCAATAAAGTCACTTTCAAACAAAGTTCAAGGTCAACAGAAATCAGTAATGGGTATGCCCACCATTGGCATCGATGATGGCCTGACATCTCCTGCCCATGGATCGAATCAGAGCCTACCGGGGAATGGCAACCCATTTTTGCTCAAGTGCCTGGAAAAGTCCTTGTAACGTCTGTGGCTCGGGGTGACGTCGTCACACACGTCGATCAAGCTAGTCTCTCAAATGGGGTTCAGATCTGGTGATCAAGACGGCCAGGGAAGCACTTGAACATTGTTCTGAGTGAGGAAAGCTGTGGTGGCCCAGGCTGTGTGCAGTCGTGCATTGTAATGCTGGAAAATGACGTTACGATGGTTCATGAATGGGATCACATGAGGCCGTATGATCTCATGACAATAGCGCTGAGCTGTCAGGTTGCCTTGAACATGAACAAGGTTGGTTCTGCCATTGTCTGAGATTGCCGCCCACACCATGACACTCCCACCACCAAATCTGTCAACCTGTCGCACACAGTTGGCCGCAAAATGTTCATGATGTCGCCTGTATACCCAGGTTCTTCCATATGCATGTCGAAGCAGAAATCTGGATTCATCACTGAACACCGTGATTATGACACCGCTGCAGTTGTAGTCGATGATGTTGCGGTGTAAGAATCACTCCTCTAACTGGCCTTCTTGCTTGGATACCTACCTCCCGTAGGCGGTTTCTGACAGTCGGAAATTCTACGCATTCCTGGTACTGCAGATGTTGTAGAGGTTGCAGTGGTGAACCTGTCATGTAAATGATGTAGGCGTATAAATCTGTCCTGGGCTGTCGTCGTCACACGTGGTCTACCGGGTCTTGAGTGGTCAAGTGTTGTTCCACACTGCTGGTATCGGTGCCAAAGTCATCCTATAGTGCTCTGGGAAACATTCAGAAGGCAAATGTCCAATAGCATTATTCCGTTGAGACTTGGTAAGTCTAGGAATAACTTCAAATGTGTCTACAGCGAACACCCATAAGACATGCAAGCTGAGAACCCTCCACTTTTATAGCCACATCTCAGCATGTTGCACATGCAGTGAATGCACGTGAATATTGCAAGTCTTAAGCAAATGGTTTTAATAGTCACGTGTTTTGGCGTTTTGGCGTACGTCATGAGTTTTTGAGACTGACAATGTCAGCAAAATGTGTTTAAATAAAATATAATTCTTTTGATCAAGTTTTGTTGCAATTTTTAAGAGATTGAAGAAAAAATATCTGCTATGTGTTTTTTTTGAAGGGTATAGTATATCTTCTACCATGCTCATCCATAACTTCAAAACGTGCCAGAATTCTAAGGTAAAACTATAAGAGACGAATTCAAGTAGACAATGATTTCGACAAGCACCTTCCACCGTGTCCTCATTACTCTGAAGAAGGGGCTAGCTGAAACATTTGCCTGCTTGACCTAGTTTCCTATAGTTTTACCCTATTTTGTAATGCAACAGTAAACATTTTCTACAACACACTATCAGTACTGCTTTTGTAGTGCAGTAATAACCTACTACTGTAACTGTGTTGTGTTAGCTTTACAGGAAAAGTTAGCATCGAAGAAAACATTTGTACAAGTTCCTTGGCTAAAAAGTAAATCAACTCCTGATTTAAAAATAGTTGTGTTTCTCCAGGAAATAAACAGCTGTCATCTGGCATTAATTAATATTAATTATAAAGATAGGTTGGCATGGGTGATCCAAGGGAAAGCAGCTGTGACCTTTCCAGTTCTGACCTGTTTATAGTCTGTATAAAAAAAGAGTTATGGGCTACTCTTGATAGTCAACAACAAAAAGATTTTTGCAGAAATAGGAATAACGTGCCGAAACAAGAACGGAAAAGCACAAAAACTGCACAAGGCTCCAAACGCAGGCAATTTGCCTTGCTTTCTGTATCTCACATGCAGAGGAGCACAATTAGGCTAATGACAAGGGGCAACATCCTGGGAGCAGACGTAGTGTCATCTCTGTGTTCTTCAGGAGCCACACAAAGATTAAAGGCTTTAGCCTGTCATGTCTGAGGAATGCTGTAACATTTTGAAGCCTTTTAAAGCCTGCTTTCTTTTAAACTAAAGCCTTGGAGATAGGGCAGATAGAAAAATGACACTTTGGAGAACAAATTAGGAAATTTTGTATAAACATGCGAGTAAAGCAGCTGGAAGGAACACAAGGGTAAATATTTATCGCTTCCTTGCTCTTCGGGTTTCAGCCCTTCAGTACAGGATGTGAGGTACCCCCATACCTTAGTTATCTATTCATTTACTGCTGTGTGTGGTTCAATGAAGTTCACCACAGTAGGTACAGCAAGCCTATTTTGAAGCAGCCGGTTAGAAGTTTGAAACCCTTTTGGGCACAGACAGTCTGAGAACATTTGTAAAGGCCTTCTTGTGATTGTGATTACAATGCAGCACTTGGAAAACATTGATGGTATTAAACATTTCAGTATATAAACTTCCGCCTAATAACAACAAGAGAGGGGAAAAAATAACCCTCTGGCAAAAGAAACAACAAATAAACACAGGGATCTGTAGCAGAAACTTGTTTCAAATTATTGAAAGGCATGTTTCTTGAGGTCAGTCATTTGACCCTGTAGCGTATGCTGAATATAAACACCCGAGGCCAGAGGACATAGTAATTAGTTTACAGTTCATTTTTAAAGCATAGCAGCCTGTTGGATAATCACACAGGGAAGGTCATTAACCAAGACTGGTGTCTTTAACACGCATTTGCAGCTGCAGCAGCACACACCACCATCAGAATGGCTCCAGCTTAAGCCTTCAAGTCATTTGAACCGTTCCTCTTTTGACTACAGCCGAGGGCACCTACTGAGAATTCACAATGTTTTTCTTTTGCATACGAGGGAAAGTGTAAGGCAAGAGGGTCAAAATTGCAGACATAAAACACCCTGTGGTAGTTCTTTACAAATCATTGCCTATTACTACATAACGCAGTGTTAAACAGGGTGCACAGCAGCTACACAATTGATTGACTTTTCCTTTACACCTTTAGGAAATAAGTTGGCAGAATTGTGCTGGTAGCTGTTTTTACTTCATCTGCTGTTTTCCAGAGCTGCTTAAAGAAATAATTATACATTTATGATCGTGGGGCCATGGGATCGAGTTACATTGTCTCTGACTGAATATCATGCATTTTATCAGTGATGTTTGGCGTTTGGCGTTTTGGCTGCCTTTTTTCAAGAACCCTTCTATTAGCAGTTGATAAATCACCAAAAAATAAAAACCAAAAGCTTGTTTATCAAAAAATGAATTGTAGAGTTTTACACTATTAACTTAATCACAGATAGAAATTATACAGCACTTGCAATGTAATTAAATTAGAATAGTTTAATGTCCTGTTTAGATCGGGTGTATAAATGCATTTGATTGTTGTTGTGTACTTAATGAAGCTGTGCTATAGATAACTGCAATTGTGGTGACCATTACTCTAAAGTCAGTTAGCCATTTAAGTACATAGAAAATATGTAGGCGCTTTTCTGACTGTAAGTCTGTATGTCACACTTATTTTATTTTAGGTCATAATGATCTACTTTTTCATGATTATGATCGCTCTTATGTTGTATTTAATTCCATAGCGGGTGATGTATGCCGCTTACATTTACTTGTAATTGAGGTAACAATAATGCAAAGCTTTTTACGTTATAAATTTTCAAAAACTGCTATAAATTGTAAAAACATAAAGTATCCTTTTTCATGAATATAAAAAAGCAAACCCCATGCCAATTGGGTTGGATTAGCAGCAACACACCTTTACATTGTTCCACAAACGTCATGTCCTAACGGCAGTTTCTGTCTGGTAGGAGAGTGCACCAGTTGATAAACCTTTTTTTTAATTTCAGATGCCTGAGCAACAAAGCTCTCCATTATCCGTATTTTGGGCTTCTTTTAACATGTTATAATTATTACTGAGATCAACCTGTCAGAATAATATAAAGGTTCCTGCTGTAGGTCTAACTTCAGTGTCTCCAGGGCTTCCTCAAATTAAAAGGATTAACTGATGGCATTAGGTTGTACATTAGCCTGGGGCCTTAAACACATTGTTATTGTGCCATCTGAAACCTAGCTGTGTATGTGGCTGTTAACAGTAGTTGGAATGATTGGAATACTAATAATCTTGTGCTACTGTTAATATTTGTGATGTAAGTGATGTGCCCTGGGTGATATAATTCACTTGTGGTTTGTTCAAAGCTTTCATACATGGGTTCACTTGGTGAAATACAATTTGCAGACAGCTAGAGACTGAACTGTATGTAGTTGAGCAAAGACCTGCCACAGAGGGAATTACCAGGGATTACAGCAGGGTTTGGTACAGTATTATGACAAACTCGATGAGGGAATGTATGTCAATCATTATATGGAATGTGTTTTTCTGGGGGAGTGGGGTTTACTACTTCTTCTACATACAAATATTCCTGCAGTTTGATACATTTTACATCCAGTTCTAATTATTTTGGCATTAATGACAGGAAATAAAACTGTAACAGCTCTTACCTCCTTTGCGACATCTTCTCCTCTGCACAACACATTTCCTCTTCTCTTTTGTGGCTGGACAAGTGTCTCCGCTTGCAGAGGGGATGCGCAGAGTCTCGCGAGTCCTCGACTCCTCGCCTCTTTTGAAGCCACAGGTTTTCCCTCTCTTTGAGCAGGGACTCCATTGACTCCACTCACCCACCTCGCAGTGCACTGAGAAAGAGAAGAAGCAGAAATTAAAAGATGTATCCACATACAGAGGGGCCTCATAATCAAGGAATTATCATACAGGGTTAATATAAAATTGAGAGTTTATCCAATGTGAGCATAAACCTAAGAGATAGGAGTGTATGATAAACGTTTGGTGAAGAAAAAAGTTATTGTATTCACCATGTAGAGTGTGACAGACAGACAGACAGACAGAAGGATGGATAGACAGACATGCGGACAGACACAATGAACGCATAAGGTCCCCCATTTTTGGAATGAGGACCCTAACAAAAAACACATAACTCCAAAATGATTGTAAGGAGCAGAAACATCAACATGCCACGTTCAGTGAAGTAGATATAGATCTATGTACGTGGTATGTAACAAACAAATGAAACTAAAGTTTAGCCCATGTTAAATATGTTACATAAGCCTTTTTTAAACTTTGTTTTCAGTAAGAATTGTAAAGATTGCACAAGCAGTGTTGCTATTGTTGATATTATTATCAGAAGCAATACTTACATTGTATATTTTAGTTATAAACTACTTTTTTCTTTTTTTTTAAAAAATATGTAACTTACTTCAGAACATTTTCAGAATACTCACCAATAGCTGTACACTCCATGTACTGTTCGTTGGGCTCAAACCCATCAGGACAAACGTCCAGACACCTCCCCATATGTAAATAAAATCCAGCTTTACATTTCGTACAGAAGTTTCTGTTGAAGCAGGCGTCACAGTCTGCTTTACACTCTGGAACACAAGGGAGGAACACACAGTTCAGAAAAGTGGAATGCTGTGGGGCAACTGTACCATAAGGTAAAGCCACAACTTCTCAATGACATTCCTTTGGTATTATATACATCCTGGTACTCCACTGTAGTGCCATATAAGTTCCAGTCTGCTGTGGTGCTATTGCTGGCTATTCTGTGGTCTAATAATGGTTCTGCAAGATGTTCTCAGGGTAATTATGATGATGGTACTATCAGAATTATATTTTGCAACTTTTCTGTAAGGTTATGTGCCATGATTGAAATGTATAACATTTGCATTACAGCATTTGCTATTTTAAAATTAAAAACACTGTTAATATTAATTAAATTGATTTTGCTACCATTACAAGTGATAGCAAGTAGATCATTAATAATGATGGTTTCTATGTGTTACGGAAGACAGTGTTACTGCTGCCATTCTTATTTGGTTTTATTCTGATGTCTGCTGCTGATGCAGCACCTTTTACCCCAGCTCCTGAAAGTGAAGCTCTGTACAGTTTTACAGATGAGAAACATTTATCATTATAGTTATTATCCCAATCTTGAGATGTACTCTTTTTTCACATCCTTGATTGGGAAAATAAATAAATTCTTCTATGCTAATTGTATTCAATCTAATTGGACCGCCAAAACACACACATACATGAAATGGCAACCACACAATAAAGATGCTTACACTGAAAATGGAGCTGGTACTATTTTCACAGTGTTATACTGGCTTCACCCTTTCCCAATGAGGGTACCTTCGTACAGTTTACCATGCTTTGCCATATATTATTACTTTTCCACAGAATAGTTCTCTCAGCTGCTTTTTCTCTAGACATCTATTCGTCTAGATTTCTCTAATCATCCTAGTATTTCATACCCTTTCCACTTTCATTATAATTCTGCAGATGTTCCATGCTTTTCCCATGGTTATACTATGCATTTACCATAGTTTACCAGTGCTTGCCACGTTATTATGCTGCACCATACCTCTCCAGGCTCTACAATGTTTACCTATGTTCTGCCATGTTTTCACTATCTTTCACATATTTCAAAAAGCTTAATTCTACAAAATACACACATCCCTATGATTGAGTGTGACCATTATGTCTTCTAGAATTATTTTGTGCATATTTCTAGTTCTATTTAGCATGACCACACTCCCATTCTCTGTTTACTGTATGGAAGAAATCTATTCTGAAACTGAATTTTCTCCAAAATGCTCCAAAATACATTCACCTGCTGCATGCTGCATATACTGAACACTACACTCCGGATAACTGCCATTCTTTATTCTTCTCGTTTCTAGTCCTTTATATGGGTTATTTAATGCTGTTGTTGAGGCATCCTGTGGCTGTTAATTTTGTGTTTGTTACTCAATAGCATTCACTATACGCAATACCCGCTTTCATGCCAAGCAACACTTACTTGTGCATTTGTTAATGTCTGGTGATCTGGTCCCGTAGTAACCACTCGGGCAGGAGGATAGGCACACCCCGGTCTGCCTCATCCCGTCTCTCTCCAAGAAGAAAAAGAGCCTTGGTTTACATGACAAGCATCCATTGTAATCGGAACACGTCGCACATCCCCCTTGACAACCATGACTAACTCCAGGATGTACTGAAAAAAAGATTCAAAATAAACCAACAACAACAGTTAAAGATCATATCTTGCTGTTATCTTTATTTATTGTGAAGCACAGAGTTTGTGTATTGCAGAAGTGTTTTATTTGTACATGCTGCTGCCAAAGAGAAGATTTGGAAGTCAAGATGTTGCACCTCAGTGCACTTTCCTGAGTAAACAAACACACAATAAAAGAAACAAGTAAATAAACCACAAAATATGTTCAAATCAAGAACTAGGATGTTTGTTTTCTTCAAACTAAGGGAGGAATCCCCACCCCAAACACACACCTTAGATGTCCTTTTACAAGAATAATAATTTCCATACATAATAGAAGTGACAGAAAACTGCAGCATATATAGGAATCAAGACCATAATACTCTTTATCCTCCTTCCGAAATTTCAGTATGAATAAGGAAGGATTTGTGAGTATCCTGTGCATCAGTCACTATACCTGCAATGTGTAATGGACCTGGATTGTAAGAATGGTTATTTTGTGTTTCCCCACCATGTTTAATGCATGACTATTGTCTTTAGCATCACATCTTAATATTACCTTACAGAAGCTGAACAAAAACCTGACATTATAACCTTGCCCTACATTGTAGGTGCTGTGAAGAGTTTGTACATCCGTATGCAGTTTTTGATCATTTTGATTCTATCACTTTACATTTCTGGTGGCCTGTAGTTTGAAAGCACCTTTTTTAATCATACTTATATCGGTATACATTTTTGGCTGGTTTCACAGACCACGGTTAGCCCTAATTTTGTACACCCTAATGAAACCTTACGTAAGGCATTTTAAAATGAGTGCTAATCATCTGTGAAACCAGCTACGTTCTTACACCACCTACAATATTTTCCTGAATAGCCAATTATTCTTGTTACTCCAGCAATCATATATTGAATTTAAACTCATGTATTTAACTCATGTATCGTTGAAATTACCACGGTTTAGACACATTGCCTAAGGTCAAATACACATTACTTGTTCGAGAATTTTTCCCATTGTGGAATCAAGCTTGTTTTTTTTTTTGTCCTCTTTTACATGTCAGTGCATTTCGATACAGCTTAGCCTGATGAATAAATCTTCTTAAAAGCAAACAGACAATTGGGGTTTGTGCCCAAAGAGATTACGGATAACAAAACAACCACAAAGAAACCCCTTTCCTTAACTCACAGGTCTAAATAGGCTCTACCTAAATACCATCATCTAATCTAGTTAAAACCATGCTGTGAAACACTGGTATGGTGAATTCCCTTGTTTTTTTTGTTTGTTTTTGTTTTTTTTTAAAGTTGTACAACTTCGAACAGCTGTTTCTCAGACTACGACCAGAGCAAAACAACAAATCAAACAGACTTCCAAGAATCTCACACCAAACATCAGGCAAGAAAAACTGTATTTATAAAGTATGTAGGCAACTGTTTTACTGTAGTAATTTTTTTTCTTTTTTTTATTATTCTCAATTGCATTTAAACACTCAAATTAGGGGCCTATATTCTCAAAGCTATTTACTCGACATTGTCATTGATAGTGCTTTTTTTCAGAAATGAAAAAACTCACACAATAAAGGTACCAAACCAGAAATAATCAACTTTAATGTTGGGGCTTGTAAATAGTCTTAAGAATGTTTTTTAAATTACATTTTAGAACTGTTTTTTTTTCCTTTACAAAAAAGGTGTGACTTGGAGTACATAGAGTTCTTTGAAAATCTAGCCCAAAAGGTTTGTATTCAATTCATCTAAAGAGTGACAGGATTCAATACCACTATCACTGAACACGTAAAAATGTGTTCAACGTTTGTTCAAAGCTGAAATCCTGGAAAGGAATCTGCAGTCAATGCACACAATAAACTGAATTCTTGTCCAAAATTCCTTTTGTTGGACCCAAAACTTGCCATTTTATGAACTTTTTCATTTCTGGCACCCATGATTTGTAACACATCATTTTTAAACTGTTTGACATATCTGAGAATAGGACATACAAAAATCTTACAACTGCAGTCCAAATGCCTTTGTGTGCGCCTGCCAAAGCTTTTAACTCAGAAACTTGGACTTGAAGAATGCAGACTGTTATTGGTGGAGAAGAACTGCTGTTGCATAAGTACCTCAAGGTTTGCGGTACAAAGGCTTATGTTTATTCAAACCCAAAATTAAAAACATACAAGTACTTGAGTCTCCGTGTACATTTTTACAAACAAAGGCCATCATTTTGTTCATTGAGACAGATAAAACACGCAAGTCTTTAAAAGGTTCATGAAAGTTTATAAGGAAAAATGCTATTTAATCAGGATGTGAGCTATACAACAAGAATCCCAAACCTAATTCATCTGAAGGTGACTGACCAAAGTAACTACTGTGTAATCATAGCTTTTGGCACACTGCATCTAAACACTGTATTTTTCTTATAATAAACCCCCCATAAAATTATTATTATTTATTTTTTTAAGAAGCAAACCTGATATATGTTTGCTTTTGTGACTGGGGCCCTTGTGTTTGCTTCTGCTGGTCATTTGGGGCTTGGGGCACATATATTATTAATCACTTTATCATTTGTAATGTCTTTGCAAGCAATAAACATTTCAAAACATTGTACAAACACAAGAAATACCAGAATATGAGAGTCTGCAACTGCTGCATTCTTCAAGTCTTCAATATTTCTCCTACCCCAGAACTCTTCAAACCCTGCTATGTACTGTCTTATTTTAAAGCTTTGTGTGCCTGATGGTCAATGTGTGGATGAGGAAGCCCATACTCCTATGAGGTTAAAGGTTAAAACCATTATGTAATTAGTAAAATACCAGTATTTTACTTGAGGTCCCTTTTTATATGTACAAAGAGCTCTTGTGATAGTGTGTTACCATGAACTTAAATAGATTTAGTACATCTTTTGGTAGTAATTTCCAGATGTTGCTTAGATCATGACCACCAACAATAGAACAAATGTGATATATTTTTTTTAATTGCAAACATACATTTCACAATGTGTGTTTTAGGATTATGCATGGAAAAGTGGCATTAAAATCAAACAAAATGTAAAAAAAGAAAGCACATAAAGAAAAGAAGGTGGCACTAGATTTAAGTAGTTAAAAGACACAGAACAAAATCTTGTTAAGGTCTTAGCTTATTCATACTGTCAGAAGCAGCTTGTACTTTGTTTTTAATAAAATTCTTTATTCTGTGATGGGGTACCCTTGGTCTGGAAGTAGAAAAAACACAATATTCATTTTTTTTTTATTATTATTACTGTACATAAAGACAAATTCATTTCCTTCCCTAATGCAAATATGCTTACTGTCCATAATTAGCAAGGATGCCATATCTGTTTGTAGTTAATTTAAGTAAAGATGTTGACCTCTTTCCACACATTGTCTTTTGTGTGTTCCAGACTGTATCCCAAAGCAAGTGTTATTGTAGCAACATATTGCTGGTCTTTCTCCTGCTTAACTAGAAGCTTACTGAAATGAAAAGAGGCACACATCAGTTTACACTATCTGTTATTATGTGGTTTTGAAGCATACAATGTTCTTTGTGCCTGCCTAACAGGATGTTGGAAATATAGTAGTGACAAGATACCAATTGTTTTTTTTTTCCCTTAAAAAAATACTTATTTTAAAACAATTAGGCAGCAATTGGATAGAACACTGATCATATCCACTGTATCTCGTTACTGTAAATAAGGTTCCCCCTATTTGCTTTATTACATTTATGAGTAAAGGTTGTGGGACAGGTGTGCACATATTTATTTCGGTTTCAATAAAAGTAAAACTAATATAGAATAATACAAAAGTTAATATATAAAATGACTTATCTGGCCCATTGTTAATGGGAACTCGTCTTCTTTCTCTCTTGATACTACACTGCAAGCCATTGCTTAAGAATTAAACATTGCATGCAACAGATATAAAACTAAACAAAAAAAAAACTGTTTGTAAACTTTGTACTCAGTAATGTTTATTTTAGAAACAATTTTGTTTCTAATCTCAAACAATTAAAAAAAAGAATAATATGTGTTGTGTTTTAATGCTTAAAAGCATGTCTTATATACCGACTTATTTGAGCTGCTTTCTAAATGCTGAAACTAATTATTTAACCAATAATGGGCATGGTGGTGCTATGTACAGTTACTACGCTTGAAGGTCCTTCTACTTTCATTCTCAGTTTGAGATTTCACCACCAGTTTGAGACAGTAGGTGTCGCACTGGACAAAGAGATCCCAACAAACACTGCTAAATGGTTAGAAGAACACAGTGATTCAGGACTGCTTCATTAAAAGATGTTGAATGAATAGACGAACTATCGAGTTTATGACTGCATTAAAACCAGCTGAAGGTAATAGATACACAGGTTGACGATTGATCTAAAGAGCCCGAGGAAATGTTACAGATAATAGATAATATATTAGCTATTCAGGATGTTGAAAAGGTAAATACGTTTAATTTTCAGAAAAGAAAGCAATGTTTAAAAAAATGCAACAAATACATTATTTTCCTTTGTATATTTAATTGTCATTACGATACTAGAATACCAGCAAACATACATTTCTGGACATTATTTGATAATTTGAGACAATTAAGTAAAATAATAGTTGCATTCAGTAGACATTTCTTTCACATCCTAAACCTTTTGTTTTCTATTTTGAGTTTCCTTGCCCTAGTAAAAACAGGAATCCATTATAAAGCATATAATCAATGTGCATAATATAGCCTATTCATAAATCATTAAGTAGCATTGTTCCAAAATTGGTTGCAAACCAATAAAGAAATAAACCAATCAAAAGTTCAGTTTCTTTACTTAAAGCACTTTTTTTTCATTCAACTGACAAATTATTTAGCAAACCTAAATCGGTAAGCACACCTTATAATAAAGTCGTGTGTGAACGATGACCGCAAAATAAATATTCTTCAATATTATATAGTGTTTTAATTTCATGCAATCGTTAACTTAAAGATCAGACACAATCGACTAAATGAATCGTCTGAATTATATTAATTAGTGAAATGATTGACTAAGCATTTACCACCGTCTTTGGTATTTGGTATTGTATTATTAGAACACGTTTATTAAACATAATTGAAAAGATGCGCATTTTATTGGTATCACTGAAATACAAGTTTATACAGTAGCTAGCACGACAGGAGCCTATACATAGTTTGAAAACTGGTCATCTTTTTTTCTTTTTTTCCATCTTTTTTTTCTTGCCCGGAGTACCTAATAGTTAATAATAAAAAAAACAGTGGCAAGACAATAATTGTATTGACAAGTCAATCATTACACTTTACCTTGGACTATTCCCTTTAATTATATGAGGTCCTTCAGGACTCACTCGTTCATTAGCAGCCATTAAATCCGTTATATTTATAAAGAGTACAATAAACTAAGGACATTGCAACAAATAAACGCTGTTTTTTTTCACCATCAAAATGTATACATCAAATAATAATACATAATTAAAACAATAAATTAAACACATGGAAAACCATCTTACTCACATCGAGTTATTACTTCAGTCATAATCAAGCAATTGCAATACCAGCAATTTAATACAGTAACTTTACTTTAACCGCCAATTTAAAAATGTGAGCTTTATAAGACCATAACTTTATGATTATGAACTAATCCTCCCACCCATAGCACTGTAAAATAAATGTGTTTACTGCCAAAAAAGATGCCAACTACATAACCTGCTTCCTTAACATCCTTCCATTAAAAAATAAATAAATAAATAAATAAATGTTTTACATGGAAGATAATGATTAAAACCAAAATATGATTTATGTTACTAATTAAAGGGAAATGAGGTCTGGTATTTATGAATTTGCAGGTAGGCTACTTACATTTTCTATGTCGCCTGATTCTGGAGGCTTGCTGGGTGTCAATGTATTCCATAGAGTGTAAAAAGATTAAAACCAAGGATATCAGTTGTAATTGCATAGTAACCTTGATTTGTTTCTTCTTTAAATCAATGTCCTCAACAACAAGAACAACAATAGATAATATGTGTATTTATTTATCCAAGAAATGAGCAAAACTCAAGTGCGCAAGGCTTTTACAATTCTGACAGAAATGTTGTTAAACAGGGCCCCACGATAAACGGGCCATTTCGCAGGTAACATCTTGAAGTCAGCAAAAGTCTGAATATCCACATAGGTAGATTTTTTTTTTTTAATTATCAGGCTACCCTTTAAGAGACAAAAACCTCTTCTTCCATTAAAATGCGCGTTTGTATGAGTCCTGGTTAAAAAAAAAGAAAGAAAAAAAAGAAAAAAAGCGGTTTATAGTGTCATCCACAGTGGCAAAGCTAATTCACAAAAAAGAAAAACAACACCTAAATTAGTAAAAACTTCGCGTTGTTAATAAGACATGAATGAAACGTGTCTTCATTTGCTACGTTGATACCCTGGTGTACCTATGTTACTTGGTTTGGTTTACCATCAACGCTTCTTGTGTCGGTTAGGTTTAAAAGAAGATGCACATCACCGAAGCATCATTGACATCATTTCAGAAAAAAAAGCTTCTCGATCCTTAATTATTTAGCAGCTTGGTCTCTATGTTGTTGATAGCTCCTGTTTTATTTTATTTCATCTACTTTCAAAACCTCATTTGGATACTTGACTGACTCATTCGACCTCCTCTGCACACTGAAGGGCTATAGCTTCATGACTTCAACTCCTCCGCTGGTCTCCAAAGTTTATTTGGAGGGCGAGTCTATCACGTCAGAGGAGAGCATTCTACACCCTCTGACTGATACCCTTGTGTTCATTTTACAACTTTTTTTTTTCTTTTTACAGCAACACTGGTTCAGGTGTTTCTAGTCTTTTTTTAAAATTGTTTTTATTTTTTTTACAGACTTTCATTTTTCTGCCATCGTATTTTGGCCTAAATGTATTTTGTCTATATTGTGGAACTTTTATATTTATTTATTGCATTTTTTTGTTAAACATACAATAAACCACATTGTTAACATTGTTATTTTTACATTTTCAAACACAACATAGTTTACGCCTTGGGGGGATATGATCTTTGGTCAATCAGAGAAGGAAACAAAACACATGCCAAGTGCTGTTTATTTTCTGCGATTTTTAATGTTTATTTACAATATGAAATCGGAGAAAGTTTTCGTTTCATTATGTATAATTACCAAAAGGGCTGTTAAAATATACTTTTTTTTTTTATATAGTTCTGTAGAGACAGTGAGCTGTGCGTAACAAACCCAGTGGAATTCCATATTAAACTAAGTAAAGCCAAGATTAGACACTTGGGGCAGTTGTGGAATGAAGCTATCCTATTCCGTTGTTGGCTTTATCTTTACAAGCAATTACTGCGCTCGAGTTTGTTTACAAATTGCTACAATTTAGAGTTACAAGAGGACCAGATTGTCGGCTTGTGTGAGCCAGCCACTGCCTCCATGCAAAAGGGATTTCCCTGGTGAGCCACTGCTATCTTATCCTCAGTTTTTTTCACGCATGCGACACCGATTGTTGTTATTGTACTTTAATGCGTCGGTTTATAGAATACCGGTTTATTATTAAAAAGGGCGACTCTTTTACCTCGCTGGTCATTCGTTATGAGATATGACCTCGATCCTGTAGATGATCATAAAAGGTTGTCAGGATGCAGTACTAAAACCCGCACTGGTGTTCCTGATCTGTTTTGCTTCAGCCTGCAGTTCTTAATTGCATAACAATACATTGTGAACATTATTCAGTTGTAATACTAGATTCAATATAGAGGTAAAACACACTTCAAAATTTTATACACACTTTATCAGGAATAAATTAGTGACCAAGAACCATAAGAACTAAGTAATCCCCTTACAACCGATTAAGAGTAAGTAACTTTAAATTGCAATTGCATTTTCTTCTTTTTTAATGTCCTCTAATATTTCTGCTGTTTGCAATCATCCTGGGTGGTTTTTATTGCAATTATTCAAATATTGTGTTAAGAAAGGTCTTAAGCACTTTGATTATTAGTTCAATAGCTGCTCTTCCATTGTTGTTGCCTGCAGTACAGATATTGTATGTAACATAGACTAGATCTTTCAAGTGGTTTTATATTAGCAAACTTCAAAGCCATCTAGAGCACTGCTGTATATTTCCAGTAAAGCAAAAGGTAACTTGAGCCAAATTGTTAGATCACTAGATGTCACGAGCTCATACTTGGCTGATCTAGCCTATGTTGCATGTATCTATGGCAGGAAGCTAGAAGACCGACACAGAAAGAAAACTTGTAGTATTCTCCTAATGTGGTGCTAGCGGCATTTACTGTTTACTGGGTAGCATTTACAAGAATGAAAACAGGCGAAGAGATATGACAAGGCACAGCAGAATGTAATCATTCTGGTTTTTATTTTTATACTGGGTTATTTCCACCAACACGGTGGTAATATGTGAAACCAGAAAAATATTCAAGTTTTAAATTATTTATCATATTTGTAGATATAGCATTACATCACGTGTGTGCGAAAAACATAATGAACGCGTAATTTATATCAAGTGCAAAGCTTTCTGAAAGGGTTAAAGGTGTTTTTTTTTAAGTCTTAGCAACAAATTACTGAGAACAATAAATTAACTTTACAGAAGGACTTCCCTAGGGTACAGAACTGATTGTGTGTTAAATGCTGGATTAAGAACAGCCCAGTTTGTGTTACATTTAGCACAACTTGTGTTGTTCTTTAACACTAATGCCACACATGCTGAAGTAAATTGTAAATCCAAAGGTTAAATCCAGTACTGTTACCATTGATAGACTCTAGAGGGAGCCAGACCTAATAAAGTAGTTACAACCAATTCTGGAGGGAATGCTTTATATTCAGCCTCATATTAATTAAAACCGTGTATTAACTGAAGTTGCGCCTTCATTTTGGATGATATCAATGTCTTTTTCATACATATGTCGATATGACATACAATACATTTATTGGATTGCCTTATCAATATTTCATTTCTGGCTTTACATTTTTTATGTAAAATTAAAGATTAAAAAATGACCATAAGATGTTTACATCCCTAAGGTGAAAAACAGCATATATACTGTATAAAGTAATATATATATATATATATATATATATATATATATATATATATATATATATATATATATATATATATATATATATATATATATATATACAGTACTGTGCAAAAGTTTTGGCAGGTGTGAAAAAATGCTGTAAAGTAAGAATGCTTTCAAAAATAGACATGTTAATAGATTATATTTATCAATTAACTAAATGCAAAGTGAGTGAACAGAAGAAAATCTAAATCAAATCCATATTTGGTGTGACCACCCTTTGCCTTCAAAACAGCATCAATTCTTCTAGGTACACTTGCACAAAGTCAGGGATTTTGTAGGCATATAGTCAGGTGTATGATTAAACAATTATACCAAACAGGTGCTAATGATCATCAATTCAATATGTAGGTTGAAACACAATCATTAACTGAAACAGAAACAGCTGTGTAGGAGGAATAAAACTGGGTGAGGAACAGCCAAACTCAGCTAACAAGGTGAGGTTGCTGAAGACAGTTTACTGTCAAAAGTCATACACCATGGCAAGACTGAGCACAGCAACAAGACACAAAGTAGTTATACTGCATCAGCAAGGTCTCTCCCAGGCAGAAATTTCAAGGCAGACAGGGGTTTCCAGATGTGCTGTCCAAGATCTTTTGAAGAAGCACAAAGAAACGGGCAACGTTGAGGACAGTAGACGCAGTGGTCGGCCAAGGAAACTTACTGCAGCAGATGAAAGACACATCATGCTTACTTCCCTTCGCAATCGGAAGATGTCCAGCAGTGCCATCAGCTCAGAATTGGCAGAAAACAGTGGGACCCTGGTACACCCATCTACTGTCCGGAGAAGTCTGGTCAGAAGTGGCCTTCATGGAAGACTTGCGGCCAAAAGCCATACCTCCGACGTGGAAACAAGGCCAAGCGACTCAACTATGCGAAAACACAGGAACTGGGGTGCAGAAAAATGGCAGCAGGTGCTCTGGACTGATGAGTCAAAATCTGAAATATTTGGCTGTAGCAGAAGGCAGTTTGTTCGCGAAGGGCTGGAGAGCGGTACACGAATGAGTGTCTGCAGGCAACAGTGAAGCATGGTGGAGGTTCCTTGAAAGTTTGGGGCTGCATTTCTGCAAATGGAGTTGGGGATTTGGTCAGAATTAATGGTCTCCTCAATACTGAGAAGTACAGGCAGATACTTATCCATCATGCAATACCATCAGGGAGGCATCTGATTGGCCCCAAATTTATTCTGCAGCATGACAACGACCCCAAACATACAGCGAAAGTCATTAAGAACTATCTTCAGGGTAAAGAAGAACAAGGAGTCCTGGAAGTGATGGTTTGGCCCCCACAGAGCCCTGATCTCAACATCATCGAGTCTGTCTGGGATTACATGAAGAGAGAGAAGCAACTGAGGCTGCCTAAATCCACAGAAGAACTGTGGTTAGTTCTCCAAGATGTTTGGGCCAACCTACCTGCCGAAGTTCCTTCAAAACTGTGTGCAAGTGTACCTAGAAGAATTGATGCTGTTTTGAAGGCAAAGGGTGGTCACACCAAATATTGATTTGATGTAGATTTTTCTTCTGTATATATATATATATATATATATATATATATATATATATATATATATATATATATATATATTGTAACACAGCAGGTTGTATGAGACAGCAGGGAGGGGTTAAAACCTCCTGAAGGAAAAAAAAATGCACCTTTTGTTTTGTTTAATTGTTTTGCTTTTCTATTAATTAGTTTTGTTAATTGTTTTAGTGTTTAATATAATTTAATTGTTGTATTATTTAATTATCCCCTGCACCTGGGCAGTAATTTAGAATTGGGACCAGGCGCAGGGTATTTAAGGGAAGCAGTCAGTCTGCTCGAGGCTGCTGAGTAGAAGGAGGCAGATGAGGTGCTCTGCTTCCGAGCAGTCTGAAAAGAAGGAAGTGCTGTGTTAAGCCCGCGTAGTTTTTGTGTGTGTTGACAGGTAAATGGCTTAGCCATCCTGCAAGTTAGTCAGGGAATAACCTGTGTAGTAAGTACTCCAAAACGGAGTTAGGTTTTTGTTTTTCTGTATTGTTTATTTTTGTGTTGATTAAAAAAATAGCGCAACCGCGCTTTTAAACTCCATTTCTCTGTCCTGGGTCGTAATTTTAAAGGGGCACGAACCCGTGAGTGCTACGGATCCTTCACAATATATATTTCACCAAACTCTGTTCTATTGTAACTTTTCTGATTGAGTACTAAAATGTATAGAAGAAAACTACTAAAACAGTAGAAATGGCACCCAATATAAAATACTGGAAAACCCATTTTCTACAATCTACAATTTAGGGACCAATTTGTAATTAATTTTCTTTCTGGGACAGTGTGGAATATTTGCACATATATAGTCCCTTGTATGCACTATTTTCCCAAAGATAGTTTAAGGCTGCTTTACACAGTAATGACAAAGTTGTATACATACTATCAGCAGTGTTGCATGGTCTAGCAGAGTTTATGATGTGCAGTAATCAGCATCCTGCTAAAAACAAAACAAGCAAACAAAAAAAAAAAAACTACACAATTGGGTGCTGGTGTAAAACATAGTGGAAACTATCAGTTGCATTTTAAAAAGAACATTGTATATTATATACCGGTGTCTGTCTGCTCCTACCATCCTGTATGCTATTTATAGGAGGCTGTGTGGTCCGGTGGTTGAATAAAAGGGCTTGTAACCAGAAGATCCCTAGTTCAAATTCCGGCTCACTCACTGTGTGACCCTAAGCAAGTCACTTAACCTCCTTGTACTCCGTCTTTCGGGTGAGACGTTGTTGTAAGTGACTCTGCAGCTGATGCATAGTTCACACACCCTAGTCTTTGTAAGTTGCCTTTGATAAAGGCATCTGCTAAATAAACAAATAATAATCATTTCAAACTTTACTTATTTAAGGAAAACCGCTGATCTACTAGTGATGAAACTTGGTAACCCTATTTAGCGTACATTACTGAATCCATGCGACTGTACACTTATGAACACACACTGTAAATCAGTCATTTTCATATATTTTATTATGATAGTAATACCTCCTTTGCTTACCTAATGTCATCTAGATTTTAAATACATATTCTGTACAATTGTGCACATACTGTTCATATAAGTCATGGTCATCAACTGTTTCTTCATACTGATAGCTCTAATTATAATTGTACAGTATTGGTGGGGGATTTATGTTATGTTACTTTGTAGTAGTAGTAGTCATACTAGAAGTTGTAGTACACTGCCAAAAAGACTTGATGTCTGAAATTAATTAACAACAGATAATTTGCGGTTGCTCCAAGTCAGCTGCATTGAACTCTTTAGAAATATTGATTGCTGTTATGTATGTGGTTTAGTACTGTATTAAGATTAGTTGGTTACTGCCACCTACTGGTAGTATTTGCATAGCTGACATAGTGTGCGCAGTTTCTCTGGTCATTCAGAAGAACTCAATAAAGAAGCTAGTTGTTGGATTTCAGCAGTGTCCACTTGTGTTTTACTAACTGCTTAGTTAGTGTAAACATTATCATGATATAACAATTGCATTGTCATATGTTTGGATTTTTCCCAGCTAAGCACTGTAACATTTTTGCACCTGCCTGTTCCCCCAGTAGCAATAAACATTTGAGAGTTGTGACCGGTGCACAAGTTATTGTGCGAGCAAAACGGTAATGAAAATCCTCTGAAATCCTTGACCAATTCCAACACGATTGTGGTATTAACTACGCATTCCTTCAACACACTACTCTTCAATGACTTGTGCAGTGGGTAGCCCCTGTTAAACTATGGAACATTAATAAGATGGTTATAAAAGAAATCAAGAAATGTGTTGTAAATTGTGCTCTACATTCAGTGTGAACAAAAACCTACCTTGATTGAAAGAGGCTCAGTATAATTAAAACAAATGTTTAGCTTAACCTTTCAAAGCCTGAGGCTATGCAAATGTATTTGCCATGCTGGATTAAGGGTAGCAGGGAATCCTTAGGTAATTTATATGAAGTTGGCCTCACCCATTTAATCATGCAAGTACGACAATTCATTTTTCCCCCTATTGTCGCCTGGCAACATAGTGGCTCAGCAGCATTCCTAGTTATTGGTCTAAACTGCATGCTGAGTTTCAATGGGTTTATAGTGCTGGTGGCAACCATTTTACATTAAGCAGGAGAGTTGTAGGGCCAAGGGCTAACACTGATGGTTTTGGTGATCCTCTACTTTGATTTAGTAGGGTTGTTTTTCTTAACAGGTGATCTGTCCACCCCCAGATATCCTAGCCAGGCACTCAAATGGTTTCTTCTTTGCTCTCTCTTGATTTCAATATGTATCTCAAAATGTCCTCCTGTTGTACTTATGCAGTCGCACATGCTATCAATTTGACAAATAAAACTGAAGTAGGTGCAAGTTGTTTCAACGTATGAGCAAGGCTGTACTTATAGCAAGATAGTGAAAGCGGTCCTACAACTTAGTATATGATATCCTAAACGATATCCTGTTATATAAACGATAAACAATATATGATCATGACTCTATAAACCTGTTGTGGCTGGTGGCCAAAACAGAGGTAGAAAAAAGACAGAGGTCTTGGGGTCTCCTTAAGCCCCCAGCAGCAGTAGAATCTTTTTATTGTATTCTGACTGACAACACTTTTCATCTCTTCTTAAAGTTTTACCCCAATTTGGTTGTTAAACACATTTTCTCCACTAGCTAACAGAGAAAAGAAAGCAATAGCCCATCATAGTTTATTCTAATATACTTAACTGTTACACACTGCCAGCGTATGTTTAAAAATGCACTGCATGCAACATCAATATGGCATTTAGATTTCAGGGGTGTTGTGAGTGGCTCCTCCAATTAAAACTAGGGATCAGACTATGTCTGCCATTGCTAGTACTGTGGTTAATAGCAGATAGGAGTTTATAACAGAGGCTTGTCTCCTCTGAGGGACAAAACCTCTCTGAGCTCCTCTCAGCAGCCAGAATTGCTGTTAATATAGGAATGTTGACTAGGGTTTAGGTTAAAATTTCATTTTTTCTTAAATTGTAGACAATAATTTTATTAAGTTTTATTGAACATTAATACTGTATGTATATATATATATATATATATATATATATATATATATATATATATATATATATATATATATATATATATATATATATAAGTCAAAAGTTTACATACCCCAATGGAAATGGTGAAGGTCTCAATGGTTGCTGTCCAAGGGAAAAGCCACTCTTAGGAAAACGTCACAAGGACAATCGCTTAAAGTTTGCAAAACGGCAATTGAATGATGGATATGAGTACTGGTCAAAGGTTTTGTGGAGTGATGATGTTGTGATGGCTTTCTGCATGAGGTATTAATTATGTTATTAATTATAAGTTTTACATTATTTGTATGTGTGTGTCTTTTATAGTTAAGTTGTTTTTAATCATTATGTTTAAATTGTGGGTGAATGTGTTGTTTATAGTTGTTTTAATGTGCTTACTAATTCAGTTGCTTTAATATGCTTTTACAGTAATTCAGTTTCTATACAGTATTGTGTAAGTTTCAAGTTCTTTCATTTCCCATTGGCAAAACCAGCTACGTGCAGTTTTGCATCGCCTAACACGACTCAAAGTCACAGATGGGTGTCTGAGTTAAATGCCAAAAGGCAGGAGTAGCAGAGATAGTGTGAGATGGGGGGAAGGTGCATTAAAAGACAATATGGATGCGCCCTGCTCAATGTAGCACATGACGGACCACAAGGTCAGACAGTACCGCCCCCTTTCGCACAGAGAAAGTATGTGGTAGGTTCTCTATGTGTCAATTATTGGACAGAAACCAGTCGGGTTGAAGGGGAGACAACAATTGTTTACAAAGGTATAAATATCAAACATTGTAAAGTGTTGTCAGTCTTTTCATCTCTTTCGAATTGACTCCATGGATATCCATGCTTTCTGATACAAACATATGCACTGAGCTGTACCGAGGCCTTGTCCAAAGTCAGTTTATACCTCGTGCTTATATGATTGTATTGGAGGTATGCCTTTCTTGTATATAATGTGTTCTTGAGTCAAAAACCATTTGTCAGCTTAATTGTTTCACTACAATGAAACAAAAATGGAGCTATTTGGTCACGCTGATAGTTATGTTTGGAGAAAGTCTGGTGAGGCGTACAAAGAAAAGAACGCCATAGCCACTGTCAAGCATGGAGGTGGTAATATCCTTCTATGGGGCTGTTTTTCCTCTAATGGCACAGGAAATTTACCAATTTTACCAATACATGGTAAAATGGAATCCATAACATACCAAAAGATATTGGCCAATCATATGAAACCATTCGCTACAAAACTTGGTTTAAAGTGCAACTGGACATTCCAACACAGCAACGATCCAAAGCACAAATCAAAATCTGCTTCAGAATGGTTGAAGAAGAATAAAATCAAGGCTCTGGAATGGCCTAGTCAAAGTCCTGATCTAAATCCGATTGAGAATCTTGGTATGAGTTGAAGAAGGCTATGCACAAGAGAAGTCCTCGGAATTTGAATGAACTGGAACAATTTTGCATTGAAGAATGGTCAAAAATCACTAAAGAATCATGCCAAAAGCTCATTGACAAATATCCTAATCATTTTGAAGATGTTATTATTGCTAAATGTGAATGTGGCAGGGCAGGGCCCTGCCTGTAAATAATAATATTGTTGTGCGGTGATTTGGTGGTGGTTGGCAGGGATGGGGTTAATTTCCTATCCCTGCCAAAATACATGTGAGAATGTGGCTGGAGCTAATTGAATAATTGATAATTAGGCTCCAGCCACATGGTATAAAGAGAGAAAATCCTTTGTTTTGTGGTGGGAGTTTTGGGGTGAATGAACAGTGTGGGTTTTTTTAAACATTTGTTTGGTGTGTCAAAGTTCAGTGAAGGCTCTGTCCAGCCTGAACAGTTTTGTTTAAACTTTTGTTTTGGCCCTTGCACCAGTTATTTTGTAATTGTTTTATTGTGAAAGTTTTGTTTTTGTTTAACTGTTTTATTTTTGCTCTGAGCAGTGTTTTGTTCAAGTTTTTGATTTACTGTTGTTTATTAAACTGTGCAGAAGCGCTTTAACTGCAGTTTCCTGGTCTCTGAGTCTCTTTGCTTGCCGAAAAGCAAAACTTTTGCTACAAAAGATTTTTCTTATAATTATTTGTTTTTGAGAAATTTCTAGAAATTATAAATTTCCATTGGGGTATGTAAACACTTTTGACTACAACTATATATATATATAGTATATATATATATATATATATATATATATATATATATATATATATATATATATATATATATATATACTGTATCACTGAGCAGTAAAGTTGCCCTCAATCTGCACCAAATGTGTGCTAGTGTTAAAGGAGATTCATCATCACACTTCCACTGCCCCAGGGGTTGATTTGAACAACACAACAGTCAGCATAACACTCACCCCAACGTCTCCACACACATTGTCTTCCGTTAGGTCTGGCGAGGGCAAAATGGCATTCATCGGTGAATAAAACTTTAGCAGCACAGTTTTTCCAGATGAATGCATCGTGTGTAGAGCCCAGCCATTTCGCAACGACATTTCTTATTATGAGATTATTGTCACATATAATCTGCACATTCATTGAGTGGTACCCTTTTCAACACACATAATGATATTCAACCACACTTGGTGCTTTTAATTAAATATGTGTACCATCCACAGCTCCAATCACATTGGGAAAACCACAGATGGAATGAAAACCTTCCTTTATTGACTGTAATTCCTAATTCCCATACCATGGGCCACGTAATGTATTCAGCATGGTAAGAGCAGAGTTGCATTCTCAATGCAGTGGCATACTGATGCCTTGGTCATTGCCAGCATATCACCCAATACATTTTGGAAGGAACCATTGGCAAGAAAACGTAACGTGACCAACACTTGAGCTTCTGTAGACAGGGCACAATGTATCTTTGTTTGTTTACTCACATATGGCTTAAGTGAGGTGAATAGTTGATGGATATCCTCCCTCTTTTAACAGTACTTGGCTATTAGACAGCTTGTCAAAGATGTTACGCAAACGTCTCTTACTGTAATTTGTGTGACCCAATGCCCTGTGTCGTCGTATTTCTCCCTCTCTCTCTCTGTGTCTTAGATACACAGCATCAGCATGATTTTCAAAAGGGGCAAAATAAGAACTAGGTCACAAAGTGATTTCTAAAACTTGATTTAGATCATTAGACATATGGCTTTCAAAGGGCTGAATATAAATATAAATAACTTGATTTAGTTACATAAATCTGGCATTAAAAATCATTTTTTGGCCCCTTTTGAAAATCAGGCCCTAAATGAGAAAACTAAGTGAGATTCACCTTTTGTATTTATACGATGAAACATTTGGTGTTGATAAAATACGAACGGTTTGAGGAACGAGTGGTGTGAGTATCGTTATATGGCAACGCAACTTCATTCGTATTTCACCTTTCAACATTGTATCTGCCAGATACGCATTTGTATGTTTATATTGAAATGAGCCCAAGATCTATACACTGCAGCCTTTTATACAAAGATCTCAAATAGGGAGCTCGTGGCGTGTTATTGTCAGTCACTGTGTGTATTATACCATGTAGAGTTTCTTATCTATGCTGTGCTATACTACTCGCACCCCATAGAGTTCACATAATGTGAACAGTTTTATCATTCCAAAAATTGTGAACACAGGGGATAACTTTAAGGAGGGAATTATATAAAAGCATGTAACATTCTTAATAAAAATTAATTAATAAATGGTCACGTGAAATCTATTCTGCCCAGAATGATGTCCAATATATTTGTGTTTGTATCAAGCAATATACAGTACTGTGCAAAAGTTTTAGGCAGGTGTGAAAAAATGATGTAAAGTAAGAATGCTTTCAAAAATAGACATGTTAATAGATTATATTTATCAATTAACTAAATGCAAAGTGAGTGAACAGAAGAAAAATCTAAATCAAATCCATATTTGGTGTGACCACCCTTTGCCTTCAAAACAGCATCAATTCTTCTAGGTACACTTGCACAAAGTCAGGGATTTTGTAGGCATATAGTCAGGTGTATGATTAAACAATTATACCAAACAGGTGCTAATGATCATCAAGTCAATATGTAGGTTGAAACACAATCATTAACTGAAACAGAAACAGCTGTGTAGGAGGAATAAAACTGGGTGAGGAACAGCCCATCTCAGCTAACAAGGTGAGGTTGCTGAAGACAGTTTACTGTCAAAAGTCATACACCATGGCAAGACTGAACACAGCAACAAGACACGAGGTAGTTATACTGCATCAGCAAGGTCTCTCCCAGGCAGAAATTTCAAGGCAGACAGGGGTTTCCAGATGTGCTGTCCAAGCTCTTTTGAAGAAGCACAAAGAAACGGGCAACGTTGAGGACCGTAGACGCAGTGGTCGGCCAAGGAAACTTACTGCAGCAGATGAAAGACACATCATGCTTACTTCCCTTCAATCGGAAGATGTCCAGCAGTGCCATCAGCTCAGAACTGGCAGAAAACAGTGGGACCCTGGTACACCCATCTACTGTCCGGAGAAGTCTGGTCAGAAGTGGCCTTCATGGAAGACTTGCGGCCAAAAGCCATACCTCCGAGCGTGGAAACAAGGCCAGCGACTCAACTCTGCACGAAAACACAGGAACTGGGGTGCAGAAAAATGGCAGCAGGTGCTCTGGACTGATGAGTCAAAATTTGAAATATTTGGCTGTAGCAGAAGGCAGTTTGTTCAGCCGAAGGGCTGGAGAGCATATACTGAATGAGTGTCTGCAGGCAACAGTGAAGCATGGTGGAGGTTCCTTGCAAGTTTGGGGCTGCATTTCTGCAAATGGAGTTGGGGATTTGGTCAGAATTAATGGTCTCCTCAATGCTGAGAAGTACAGGCAGATACTTATCCATCATGCAATACCATCAGGGAGGCATCTGATTGGCCCCAAATTTATTCTGCAGCATGACAACGACCCCAAACATACAGCGAAAGTCATTAAGAACTATCTTCAGTGTAAAGAAGAACAAGGAGTCCTGGAAGTGATGGTATGGCCCCACAGAGCCCTGATCTCAACATCATCGAGTCTGTCTGGGATTACATGAAGAGAGAGAAGCAACTGAGGCTGCCTAAATCCACAGAAGAACTGTGGTTAGTTCTCCAAGATGTTTGGGCCAACCTACCTGCCGAGTTCCTTCAAAAACTGTGTGCAAGTGTACCTAGAAGAATTGATGCCTGATGCTGTTTTGAAGGCAAAGGGTGGTCACACCAAATATGGATTTGATTTAGATTTTTCTTCTGTTCACTCACTTTGCATTTAGTTAATTGATAAATATAATCTATTAACATGTCTATTTTTGAAAGCATTCTTACTTTATAGCATTTTTTCACACCTGCCTAAAACTTTTGCACAGTACTGTATATATACAGTATATATATATATTTTTATGTGTTACGTAGGTAAGATCTGTTAAATTGTCTTATTAGTAGGCTCCAGCACCCTTTTAAGCACAGAAGTGTATTGCCAGCCAAGCAAAAAAAAAAATGGACCCAAAGTAGCATATTACTAGATGGTGCTGTCTCTTACTTCTATAAAGACGCTTTGACTGATTTTAAGTAAACAAACAACGGCAGTATTTACACCCGCTTAGATTCACTTGACTAGGCCCCAGATTGTTGAATAGCGGTTCAGTGACCAGGAAGCTTTCTCAATAGAAGTAGTTGGATGCCCACAAGCACAGGAAATACCATGTATAATAAACAAATCAGTGAAGTACCTCTGTAAAAATGTTAGGCACATCGTAAGAAACAAAGCCAGGATGTAGTGTGGAATACTAAATATGCAATACACTGTGCAGAGAGTTTATAAACCCACAGCATATACTATTTACAGCGTGTATAGTTCACAAAACTGATTTGAAAATTGGCTCTGACAAGTTGGACTAATTTTTAACATGACTTTTAGATAGTGGTTTGGCACTGCTAATAATTTTCAGCATTTGCCAATTAGGATAAAACCTCCAACACTGGAAATTTGTTAAGCACATTTTGGAAGTGTGGGAACAGATTCTATATGAGGTGACTGTTGCCCACACAGCTGTGAATAGGTGCTTAATAAACAAACATACATTTCCACTTGAATAAAAATAGATAATTAACAACAAATTTGATGCTGAACAATAACCCACAACTGCAATCTAATAAAAATATGTCTGAAGATGACACATTATGTAAGCCACAGTGGATTTCACTAATTCCTATCGGGCAATGTACTGTTACAACAAGTACATAGTATATATTAAATAAATGTGTTATTTCCATCAGGTTTGGAACCCGTCGTGCAGGTCCATTTGTCAATGGCAAGGATTTAGTATTCCTTGCCATTGACAAACGTTTTATTTATCATTCAGTTATTTTTGTTTAATGGTTGTATTGAAACGACAACAAAGTATTAACAATATTTTTTTATATTTTCAGTGTGAAAGCTAGTATGCTTATGATTGAATATTTGCAGACATGGCTAAGATGGTATGACTGTCAAAATGTTGCATTGTCTGAATAAGCAACATTGAAAAAAATTGTTTTTTCTTAATTGAAGACATTTTACTTAAGTAATTTATTGGATATTTTAGCCAATAGCTTATATCACTCAATCATACAGCAGATAAACTATAAATAGACAAACTGGTATACTTTCACCTGCCTTGCAATTTGGAAAACATTATCTCAGCCAGCACTCCAGAAAAGCTGCATACTGGGTGTTTTACTATTGAAAAAATATGAATTACGTATGATAGTTAATTTTAATGCATAAAGAATGCACATAGAAATTTTGATGCACAGCTTCAGTTTGCATGTTATCATGTTTCATGTACTTCCTGGTGTCTCAATGGTCAATGGTGAATATACTGCAGTATAGAGAATTTATTTTATTTATTTCTTAGCAGACACCCTTATACAGGGCGACTTACAATTGTTACAAGATATCACATTATTTTTACATACAATTACCCATTGGGTAATGTAATAAACAGTTGGGTTTTTACTGGAGCCATGTAGGTAAAGCACCGTGCTCAAGGGTACAGCAGCAGTGTCCCCACGTAGGATTGAACCCACAACCCTCTAGTCAAAGAGTCCAGAGCCCTAACCACTACTCCACACTGCTGCCCAGAATGGATCATAGTTTGCTGGGACACAAACTGTTACTATAAATAAGTGTGTTATTACTGTGTAGTAGATAAAATGCATGTTGAAGACTTTAATCTCTACATTTTCTATGTGTGGTATTGTAGCGATCCGTGCATCTGTGTCATTGTGTCTTGTGTACTGTACTGTAATTCCCGTTGTATTGTGTTCCTTTCCCCCTCTGTATTCCCTGCAGTTGCTGGACGACTGTCTGTGTCTATGTGTAAATGTATCCTGCGTGTGTGGTGCTTTCTGTGTCCCCCTGTTATTGACTGTTGTTTGTCTGTGCCCATTGGTCCTGGTGTGCGGCCGAGGACCAATGGAATGCGTGTAAGCTCCAGTACCCAAATAAAGGGTACCTTATAAGAGGGCGCTGCACCGCCAATTGTGTGTGTGTGTTCTCAAAGCTGGTTACTGTTCCAAGATTGCAGTGAAGCAGACAGAGCAGTGGTCTCTGAGTAATTAAAGCAATTAAAAAAAAAAAGATTTATGTTACATGTATTTATTTGTTAGAAATGTTAGGTAAATGTTGACTTGCCAAATGTAAAAAATATGTATTTAAATTCACTAATTCAAGCTAAATGCTGACTCGCCAAGTGTAAAACAAAGATTTATAGATTTTAAATGTTTAATTTGTGATATGCGTTTTCAACATTATTGTATCTGAAAGTAAACATTTCACAACTTTTAAGAATGCGTTTGTTAACATTTATATATTTAGCTAAATTGGAACTTTTTTTTGTAGTTAAATCTAGGAGAAAATACGCAACTTACATTAAATCGGGATGCACATACGGTAACAGGAGTAATTACATAGATATTCAACAAGAGCCTTGGTGTGTTTTGCTACTGTACACAATTACCAGTCCATGTGATAACACATTGGTAGAAGAAAGTCAGCTAATTGCCAACAACACATGGCAAAAGAAGTATTAAATTAAAAAATAAACACATAACCAACCTATATAGGCAAACAGAACAATGAGCAGTGCTTTCTTGGATGATTGTTTATTGACCAGTCTCAGTGCCATTAGTTTACCTGAATTAGAAAATAAGAACTTTGCCACCAGTATGAACTGATTGCTGTTTTCTTAGATGCATTTCAGTTTACATTTGCTGGTTGCAGGTAGACATTAAGCACATAACCGATTATGTATACCTGTTATGTCTACTTTGATAAACGACTTGTTTATGACTTTTTCTTTGTGCTGAACATGTTGAAGATCTGATAAACTCAATCCACTATTTGAAGTAAAGCAATGGTGTACTGTATCATATCCATCAAAACAGCTGTCTGTTTTTACCCTGTGGATGGACTGTAAGTGTAACCACATGAGAAATGTTTTATATGTTTTAAATCAGCAAGTGATTAGCTCTTTGATCTAAAATGGGCAAACTGATATAGTGAAGCAATTGTTCGACTGTGATGACTGCAGCAATCTGAAAAGCTGAGGTTAAACCCCTAGTCATCCAGGAAGAGCATGGCACTTATGTGCTATCCACTGTGAGCATTTTATACAGGTTGGACTTATTTACAGCCCTGCAAGTCAATACTTTCTCATTATAGATTAAAAACAAAAGACACCCATTCAGAATTTCACTTGGGATTGATACTTTATATAACATGGATATGTAAAAGACCCCCATACTTTCATGTTTACAGTCAATTAATGCACCTGATTTCTCAAAATGGCTATAAACCTCCAGGGAAATAGTTATAACAAAAGTAAAAAAAACAAAAAACAAGATCTTTTCTTGTTTTAAAGCATGCATAGATGTCATCTGTTTTTAAAATGTTACCGTCATTATGTCATAAAACCTTTTAGCTGGGATTTGCTGGATGTAAAGAGAATATTGCAGCAGACAATTTGCTTCAATGCTTACTAACCTGAATTCAGCATCAACTGGATCCAACTGAAATCAATAACTGGAAACATTTGAATGCACATGTGTTTTTGTATTCTCTTGGAACATTTCTGGAAACTTCTATTCTTCTAACCAATTGTTGATCGGAATATGTTAGAGATGCCAGACATTAGCACTCAGCATCTGCACATCTGCACGCCTTCTGTTTCAAGAAAAAATCCAAGCCATATTTCCTTCACTGTAAATTGGTCATTAGTTTCATGGGTGGTAGAGGTGGGCAAAAGCTTTCACTTGGATGAAGATAATGCACCCCTGTGATGTTATCTTGGGTAATTAATTACACATCAAGTAATGCAGTTTAGATCCCAAACAAACAAGCAGTAGATGTGTAGTGGTGGTACACCATCCAAACCCACACATGGTCCTCAGGCAACCTTTATTGGCCCCTTAAAATCGAAGAAGAAATCTAATTAGGGCTGAAGTGGACAGCAATTGGCTGGCTGAGCCTAGGTGGAACTAGATGCCCTAGGGGATGTGGTGAGACTGTAGTGAGTTTCAAGTTGTGTGTACAAAAAGACACATATTAAAATGTGAGCATATAGTAGACTGTACAAAGAATGTTCCTGGCACTGTTACACACAGTAACTGTCCAGTTATAGGTGGAAATTGGTTCAGATCTTATTGAACCTACCTACAATATCATTGTAAACTGTCTGGGACATACCCCTGCTGGGCACATAAACCATGCTGGGCAATACATGCTTTGTCCAGTCAAGCCAGATGGGTGAGAGATTGGAATAGGTCTACAGTGCATCAAGGTTTGGGTATGGAGCTTTAAAAGACCAGTAGTTGGAAACAAGGCTGGTAAAAAAAAAAGAATGCTGATCTAAGGCTGTCTTTGTTTTACAGTGCCAATTTTCCACCTGACCCTGTCAGGTGCCCCCAGCGCCATCTTGATATTTTATATTGTAAAAAAGAGTGTGAAGAACGCGTCCTAAAATGGAAATAGCTGGCTGGAGAAAAAGATTTAAAAAAAACTACAGAGAATCGATTAAGTGATCAACAAAAATTAATAGCGATGAAGAATATAGGACTCCTTTTGACGTTACATTTTACTAGCCATGGAAAACTTATTTTTATAACCCTGTGTACGTCAGCATCCTTATAATATAATATAATTGTAGTGACTAAGGATCGAACCTCGGTTTGCTTTAATAAAAGAGTCTTGCTCCATTTTCTCAGTTTACTGTTGGATAGAGTTTATTCTGATATATTAGGGGTGGAATAACTACTAATTTGAGTCGAAAATTAAGTGTTTCACTTGAAAAAAACTTGTGTGTAAAAATATTTGTGTACCTACTTTTAATACACTGCTCTTTGTGAACTGTATTTTAAAACTGTTTGGGATTTTATCAAACTATTTAATAGTGTTGTAAAATGTAATTAATTTGTTAATAGATTGCAATTACACTTCCATCTGTCTGAAAAGCACATGATTGCCAATCACATCCCTATTACATGCGGTTAATGGATTATCAGTTTCTTATGCCAACTTTACTTGACTATTCTGTGATTCCCCAACAGCGTATATATGTAGCTTGCTCATTAGAATTTGACAGAATTATAAACCTGACTGATCGTCTCAGCTAATCAGGTTCTGAATATACCGGTGTGTATCCTACAGTAGATGTCCTAGCAATCTGTTCCAAAATATAACCTAAAAAGAGTATACGAAGTCCTTGTACACACAAAAAACATTTGTTTGGTTCAGGTTATCCACTCTTCCTGTGCAGCTGCAGCCAGCTGGTGAAGGGTGGCTGGTCATGGTTGTCTTTACGTGATTACGCAGATGGATCAGTCGGATGTGATGGTCCTGGACTGGTGTGGTGACCCTCTGCCTTCCAGGACGTGGCCTGTCCCTCACAGAGCCGGTTTCCTGGTTTCTCTGCACTAGTCTGCCTATTGTTGAAGAAGAAAATCTCATTCTCCGGACAACTTCTCTCGCAGACAGGTCGCCTTCAATCATGCCGATAGCAACCAGATCTTCATTACTCAAGCTTTTCGAATGGCTATTTATACAGATTCTTAATCAACTAATGTTGGCAATTTTAACTCAACTCAAATACCAAACACTGAGCACCTGGTGTTTTTATAAAATCACATGACTTGAGCTCAGTATTTTGTTATCCCAAGGAACAATACTACTCAAGCAATCAACAAACCTGTCTGCTCACTATTTAGAATGTAAATAACATTATGTATGTGCCCAATGAGCTATTGATGTAAGACTTGTGTTTTCATTGTGCATCAGTATATATATATATAGAGAGAGAGAGAGAGAGAGAGAGAGAGAGAGAGAGAGAGAGAGAGAGAGAGAGAGAGAGATGCCAGCTATTAGCAACCCTGATAAAGACAACTTTCAGTTATGAACAACATTTTCCCAGGAGCCAATCACCTCCCATAGACTTTAATGTTAATGGAATTCTGATATTAGCAACTGCACGCCACTTATTGCCAACTTTCGGTTAATGGGAACTGAGAGGTTGTTATTAAGCGGCATCTACTGTGTATATATATATATTTATATATATATTTATAGTTTTTTAAGGAACAGACTGACCAGATGGTGGAAATATGTGGTTCGTTTCAAGGTGCAGGTGGCCATTTTAATTGAAATGGAAAAAGTCATGTTGAATTAGCGTTAAAAAAAAGTATTTATATATTTCATTATGTGGCACTTGCTGAAAATAAAAAAAATAATGGAAATCTTAAAGAAAAGCAAAGGAAAGAATGAAACATGTTTGCACCAAATGTATGTTTACTAAATATATAATTACCAGGCCATAGCCTCTGAACCTTTAAGTAATACAAGTAGCTTTACCACTGTTACTATAAATCCATAGCACCCCAGTCTTGCAAAGTACTGTTAATGTAGTCAAATCTTAAGGAGTATTGTATATCACTGGAACTGCATTTGTAGAATCTCATAGAACTGATTTATCGGTAACCTTTGAGCAGTTCAAATTAGATGCAGTAAATCTAAGCAATGAAGGGCAAACAGTAATCATGTAGCATGGATCGTTTCTGCAGTTAGCAGCCTTTTAGGTGAAACAGACATTGCAAAAATAACTACAATTAATTGTGCACAAATAAAAGGCAACTTTTTTTTGTACATCACAGAAAGATGTCTAATTATTATATTGAGATAAAGGGCTACATGCTCAAAACTATTTACTCCAAGTCTTCATAAGCAAGTTATTTTTTTTAACTTGTTTTTTCAGAAAGGAAAACCCCACACAATAAAGTTAAGGAATTAAAAATAAACTACAACATTTTTAATATTGGGACTTGTTAGCAGTCCTAAGTTGTGTTTTTGTTTGTTGTAATTTTGTTTAAGAATTGTAATTGGTGTATTACTATACTTAAAACTCACCTTTGATCTTTTGATTGATTAATTCTATGAATCTTCTAACTGAAAGTGGCTGTGAGGTTTTGAAGAGAAGGGGAGTGTGGGGCAGATATATTGTTGATTAACCAATCCACAGTTTGTGCTACAAATCCACACAAAACTGTTGATTTGTCAACAAATCCACAGTAAGAACAATTTAACAAAAATGCAAATACAATTTTATTATGCATCAATCATTTCAACAATTAATTAATTATAGCAATACACATTTCAACCTTAACACTTAGAAAATGGCTTGTGATTTCAGTTAGGCATTTCATAATGTTTGCTAAAAGTAACACCATTATACATTAACATAATGTAAAAAAATAGTTTTCATAATTACAAATTAATGTCCACATAAACACCCCTTCTAATTTTTATTTCACATTTCTTCTGGACAGGTTCAGGAACAAAAGCAATTTCATCATCACTGAATAAATCTCCATCAATTACACGGACGTTCGATTTAAACAGCTTTTATACTTCTTGCATTCTGCTTACATTTTGCCTGAGTACTTTTTGACAACTGTTTTAGGTTCAGCAAAAACAATCAATAACTTTACTCTCCGTTCCCAGTTCACATTCCTTTGTTTTTTGCATTTTGTAAATGTCATTTTCATGTTCTATATCTGAAACATAGTCATTGCTACTATCTTAATTTACAACAGACATTTTTGTCTGTGTAGCTGGGATTTTAATATCAAACTCTGAGGAACTCATGACAACATTCCCACAATACGAGAGACAAACATTTTAACTGTTTAGACTAAGCATAACAAAATAATTACCAAATTAACAATCCATTGAATCTCATTATCAAACAAGTATCAATTAGGAAGAAATGTTTTAAGTGGCATAAACAACTCAAAGTGTTGAATTGGTAATCCAGTTTCTTGTGCCTAACAGGCATTCGAAACAGTGAATTATTTTGACCTATTCAACACTTATCATTGTTTATCCATTACAGGAAGGGTAAATAGCTACGAGAATCCTGCCCAGAATTTGATTTTGACACAAAAAAGTAGTATAAAATTACAGTAGTTCTGACAGAAACACATCTCGTTAATCTGCGCATAACATCAACAAACAACATTGCACTGTGCATTGGCTCTGTAATCTGACAAGCATACTGACAGTCAAATAAAAGCAAAAGAAAACAAATATTTCTTCTACTCATAAGTGGGACATTTTGACCTAGCAGTTTGGGGTTAAGTGGTTCCAGCTATGTGTGTGAAGTAGCCTAATAAATACTAAGGTTGTTACAGCTCAAGTTTTTTCTGTTATTTTTTTGTTATCTGAAATGCCCTGTGGAAAACTGACCAAAGGTCTGTCATGGCACTGCACAGACCTCTGACTGTTAAATGGATAGAAGCTAACCTTTCTTACTGTTTGATATGAGAATATTAGTGGATAGTGCAATAGGTAGATAGAAGCACTAGGCTTACATTACCAGAAGCTTATACTTCTGATACTTGCAGAAACTCAACATATGTTATCAATATGTATGTTTAGCTTGCTATTTAGGTGTACCGTATATTCTACAGTACATGCCTGTATAATTTGTTCAGTGAGTAAAAAACACATGCGTTATAGTGCTGGTCCATTTGTAAGTTTGTTCACTTTTAAGTTAATTGTTTCCTTAGCCCCCTCTTTAAGGCACATAGTTAGTCTATTGCCAGTTTAATGTGTCTTCATAAAATCCAACCATACCTGGTGATTACTAGTGCCCCAGAACCTCCCTCTGACCTTAGCAATGTGTTTTCAGTGGAAACATGGTATGTGCATAAATGTCAGCAATACCGGGCAATTAGAAGGTTTATAAAGGCTGTAACATAAACCAGTATTACAGAGAAATGGATACTACCATAGAGGCTGTTAGCAATTCACTTGTTGTTGGAAAGAACCCCCCCCTCCCCCCACCCATTCTTCCACGGTGGTCTACAATTAAATACATTTGGCTGTGACGGGATCTGTTATTAAAACGAATCCCTCTGTGGCTTGAGACAATGGAGTGGCACAATAGTTAAGAAGCATGCACATTGGATGAGTTGGGGGTGAACAAGGATGTGTGCATGGATAAGACCATAGTAAGTGTTACTCTGTAGCAATCTGGGAAAAGTGTGCACCCTCTGATCCAGGAAGCTCGCCTTCTAATAATGTCTTCCTCCCATGAATCACTAAATGCATTGAAATCAGTAGTGTCTTATATATTTTAGCTGTCACATTTCATTTGGCTTTTATCCACCCAGAAAGCTCAATGCTACACCATGATCTAGATCTCAGCAGTCAACCCAGCGTCATTGTCAGTGCAGTAAAAATCATGTGAGGCCAAATACAGCGTAAACAATGTAGGGTTATATTCAATGGATCTAAACAATGACAGATCTAAATACGCACACTGTTTAAATATTAAAATAGGGCCAAACCTGGTATTTTACTGTTAAAGACAAATCTACTCTGAAGAGATCCCACACACTGTTAGTGGTGTTGGTTTTCTCCAAGGCCCCCTCTTTTATTAACATAAACTGTATTTAGATCTGCCACAATTGAGATCAATTAAATTGACAATGCAGTTCTTCACAACATTCTGACTAGTAAATCAATTCAATTCTATGTTCATTATAGCGTTTTTTAAACTCCCCTTATGACATGTGATATGATTATCACACCAGCCCCACACACAAGTACTCTTCACCCGTATGGTGTCCATTTTAGGACACCCTCAGTCGTCAGCCCTCCTCGAGTCAGTCGCCACCTTTCCTTTTTTTTTTTTTTTTAAAGAATTCGTAATATAAAAAGAGAATATGAAAACATGATTTTGTTATTATAGAAAAAAATGCCAACACAAACACACACTTCATTAAATCAAAAAATGAATAAGGATGGAGTTATCAATCAATCCATTTAATTTTATATCGTGCTTTTCACGTAAGACATCTCAAAGTGCTTCACATAACAAAATTAAATAAAATAAAAAAAAATACACTGAAACTGTTTAAAAAACAAACAAAAAAACAGTTATGTCTGATGCCATATGCTGAGAAGGTTTGCCTTACAATTTAAATCCAAAGAAATTGAAATAATGAAATTGCACATTGTACTTTTAAAGTATTTTTTAAAACGCTTACAGTATACATGTTAAATGCTGAAGAAAGGTAAAAAAGAATGCACCAAATTAGCAGCTACACTGACATCTGTTTCATCCAATGGAAGCACCGAAAGTTTTTTGGTCTTGTTTGATTGGGTGATTCAGACGACTCCGTCCAACCCCTCACTCTCCCCGGAAAAAAAAAGGGGGTGACGACTGACTCCAGGAGGGGTGAGGATTGACTCCAGGAGGGATGAGGATTGACTCCAGGAGGGATGACGACTGAGGATGTCCAAAAAATGGACACCGTACACCCGGTTAATGTACAATGACTGGCTCTAATGTATAAATCAAAAGCACATTGTTGCCATTTCTGTAAAGTTTGTTTGAGGACTTGGTTCTTGTCCAGGAGACTGTCATGGGAGACATTCCAGTTTGAAATGGAATCAGGAATTCTCGGCAGGCACTCATGACTTCTTCTGTTTTCACTGTTTTAAGTCAATTTTGACTGAAGATGACAGTTTTGCTAACAATTTTTTTTTGTTTTTTCATAAACATCAACTGAAAATGTTTCAATTGCAAAACTCAATTAAGGGTCAGAGACCTGGCATAGGGATAGAGACACGTTCTGTTAATCACTCCTATTCGGTAAAAGAAATGGGTCACAGGACATGATCCCACAACAGAGCACTGCCCAATAGCTCTATGACACATAGAAACACCTGTCATCACTGATGGGAGCAATAATTTAACAGTTTCTTCATACAATCAAGTTGTTTCATGTTAGCTTTATACAGCTGTGTCTTTGCCTTGCTTAATTTCATACATAAGTTCAGGTGGGTGTGACAATTTTATCCACTTAATGTATTTTTCTTGGTCAGGTTTTATTAGTCAGCGCAAGAAGTAAAAAATGAAATGCTTAATGTATTCGGGTGATACTGCACAATCATGGCAAGCATACACCTACTGACTTTAAATATAATGTATAATTTATTGTGAGTGTACAGCTTATGATCCATGTAACCCATGGTGCTAAACCAGACCTATCCTGCTAATCAAGAAGTGAAATATCACAAGGGATAGCAATGTTATGTAAGATACAACATGCTTCAATGATATTACCCTTTCTATTTTTCCTACTGTTTTTGCTATATTAAAGGAGATTGAATACAAACTACAAAAGCAGAACAATTCATTAATTTAATAGACTGCACCATCACTGACAGCTTTAGGTTTTTATAATGTACAGTTTTGCTGCTCACAGTGACAAAGTGAAATATATTAGATATTAAACACACAATGTTATAAAACCACATTTTTATATCTCTCAATTGCAGTCATATGTTTTAAAATGAAAGCCCCTCGGAATAATTAAAAACATTGTTCAAACGTTAATGACCATAATGGTACAGTACTTACCAAAGCTGGCAATGTACATTACAGTTGCAATTTTTGATGTCAGATGTTTTTGTGATTAGAAGTGAAAATTAACACCTTTCAGCTTTGCACATGAAACACTTGGATACATGCTTTCAGATTTTGGCAAAATAGAAACAGGCATGGAATACCACAGAAAATAGCATTAATTTCTTCTGAACAATTAGCTGTCATAGCTTTAATGGTCATCATTGGTCACAAACAGATAGTGTGATTGGAGCCAATTTTATATGGAGCAGGGGCGTGATAGTTGTGGAGCGGCCCATTCTTTCACAGCACTGAGAAGAACTGAGCACCGTTTTATTTTTCTTAAATACATTTTCGGCCATGGAGCTTGTACAAAAGTTTTTTTTTTTTTTTAAAAGAAGGTGACAGATGCAGTCACTTTACAGTAGGCTATTGTCCATCATGCCTGTGTATGTTAACCATTCATTTTCCAGTTTCAAACCAAAATGAGACACTGTCCTGTCTTAAAGTGTCTCGGGGATTATGGGGTCAGTTGGCTTTAGATTTATCTCCGTCCATCAGGGTGCTGCCTAATTACAGTTGAGCCTATGGCCAAACACAGACGTTCATGAAAAATGGTAGAACTAGCCAAAAGCGGAACAAAAATTAGATGTGACTAAACTTGTGTGGACACTGGAACATGCTACTGAAAAGAGGGCGGTCGTGAGAAAATCGGGAGGGTTGGTAGCATTACTACTACGGCTACGACTACTAATAATAGTAATCATATTATAATAAGAACTTTTGAATATTTTTGAATATTGTATTTTCTATTATAATACTTGTAAGTCACCTTGGATAAAGGTAACAACTAAATGAATACATAAAAATAATAATAATAATAATAATAATAATAATAATAATAATAGTAAGACAAATTACTTCTCAGTTCATGACAATTAGTAATGTGTTATAATTAAATTTAATTCTGGATCATAAGTCATATACTTCCTCATAGATACTTTTTAAATACATTTTTATACATTTCCAAAAGGAACCTAGGCAAAATATTTCATTTGTAGGTTTAAAATCTAGTCGTATAACAAAAACAGCATATGGATAAATCACTCTATTTTTTATTTTTCTTTGCTTTCATGAACTACAAAGTGACAAGATGGCTTGAAGGATGGAGGAGGTTTGTGTACCTACAGCTGATAGTACCTTTAGGGAATATAAACAAACCTAAGAGCCAACAAGGTCTGCTATCTGATGGTGAAGAGTGTGCAGAATACCTAGTCTAAGGAAGAATGTAGTAAACAGTTACCAAGAAAGTAGATTTCAAGGTAAAACTGAAGCTGAGTGAGGGACTGTAGCTTTGTCTGCATCAGCTCCTCTGCAGAATGACAGTAGTTACTGTCTTGGTATGATGATGATTGTGGTAGGAATGTGTCTGCAAATCAATTTCCAATCAGTCAATTATCCAACCTACTGTTTAAAAGAGAGGTGATCCTCAATAACAAAGTGCAGCAGGTAGGAACCAGGTACACACAGAAACATCTCAGTGTGTTTTGACAGACTTGCAGAAAGTAACAATTATGGGATTTCGCAAACCCCACCTTAGAAAATACTAGGACTGAAAAAAATGTCTTGAACAAGAGAATAATTCTTAATCACAGCTCAGCTCTAAAACTGATTGTGGCTTTTAGAAAGAACTGTTTAAAGTAATGAAAGCCTACTGAGACTGATTGATAAATCCTCCGTTTTACGCATGAGAACCCGCATCACAGTAGTACTTTCTAACACAGCAGTAACGTGTAGAGGATAGTAAAGGGCAGGGGTTCATTGAGAAAAAAGGTAACTTTTCAAGCATCACAATATTTTTATGAATGAGAAACAGGGCACTTTTGGGGCAGTCTTTCATTGTGGTTTTGTTTGTGCAGGAGTGGAAACACATTTAGTGTTTGGAATGGAGAGTAACAGAGGGAAGTGAAACGAGCCTGTACATTTGGACTCTCCTCCAAATCCATCATGATTTAAAAGACCTTATACAGCCCATAGCAAACTCCATCACAACCATCAACGAGTGGCTTGACAACCTAGAAAACCGAAGCACACCACCTTCAGCCTCCTTTCCTCCACCTTCAAATCCCGCAGTAGCCTCCACATCCGGCTCCTCTTCCTTGGTCCCAGCAATCGACGTTCCGGAGTACAACCTGGCATCAGTAATGGCCTCTGGTTCCCACTCAGCAGCTAGCATCAAGTGCCATTCCCTTTCAGCCAACCTCAGGAAACAAATAATCAAAGGTAAAAACGTAAATATGGTCTCCATACTTATTGCGACTTCCTGGAGTTTCTGGACCACCACGTAATTGACTGCGGCGATCTCTCGGTTACCCTCAAATCCCATGACCCACGCCTACTGAAGAATCTGACCCAGGGAGAATTCATCATTTCCTTTTCCATCTACCGTGACGTCCTTTGCTCAGTCTACTAACCAGTGCAACAAGCTAGATCAGTATCTGTTCTATATCGTAAGAGTATCGTTTTCGAGTATAACAAAGCCTTTTCAACTAAAGCCGCATCTATTGTAAGTGCACACAGCCACATCATCGACTGGTCTTCCCCAGACTTAGATCTCTTCAATCGCATATTCAACGACTCCGAGCCAATGTCTGTGGTGTTTGCGCTTCCACTGCACATCCCACTTCCCTCTGCCCAAAAGCAGCGGCCACCTTATTCAAACCAGGCCAATGCTCCTCTCCTCCCTGCTTCTATACAAGATCATTGGCTCCAAATCCCATCCATTCATTGGCTCCACCAAATACATCCACAACGCAAGACAGATATGGTCACAACATTAACTTCTCAAGCGCTAAACAAATCTGTAACAACTTTAATACTGTCGTCTGTTACCGCAAAACCTGCAAATTCCTACACATCTGCAGCTTCTGCGGGACGCTTACTCGAAATCCATCTGCCCTTCCGTCCCTAAATGACAATCAAATTTACTAATGGTTTCCACACCAATCAATATCCCCCCACCCCGCTGCTCCCTATATCAGTAGATACCCTTCACTCCTTAATCTCTACCCTCAGAAAAGGCTGCTTCTGTCCATTTGATGACCTGACCATGGAAGTACTGTCTAGCTGATTTTTTCGGATTTCTCAGATGCTTCGAGTTTACCGTCCCATCAGCTTCCACCTTCCCAGCGGCAGGTATATGCTCCCACAACATCTGTTCCCGAACTTGCTCTTCAATATCTGGCTCCACTCCTCCAAAACTGACCAATTACATCATGGTCATTTTATTCAACTATCCAAAATTAATTCCCCAGTATGCCCCTAGGCTGCCATGACAAGGTACAGTTCCGCAAAAAAGCCCTTCCTCCCGTCAGAGCCGCTGTTTATTTTACTCCCCCCGCTCAATCATATCCCAACACTGGTTTTCATCACATTTATCCACTCTCGTTTCCAGAGCAGGTATTTCACCTCAATTCTATACCCCTCATTCATTTAGGATAGCAGCAACAACTATGCTAGCATCAATCTTCACCTAATCAAGAGTATGTGGCGCTGGAGTTCATCAGCAGTAGATCCATACATTCGCCCATCTCCCACCGACATTGCCACAGCCCATCAGAAAATAGTTAGCATGCCCAGAGTAGGGGCTACCAGAGGTTTTCCCCCTATTTAAAAGGGGCTGTTTTCCTCTCCACTGAGTGGCAGGTAAACACATAAACCATTACACACTAACCCTTCTACCCCCTGTTTGTTTGTCTGTATGTCATTCCATCCTTGAATCTATGTTATGCATTGGCACATGCTCTGTTGTCTGTCTTACGGTGAGGTTCTGCGGGGAGCCGGGGGTCCATTCTTTGGGGGGTAAGTGAGCCTCACTTCCCTGACCTTAGGTCAAGCTGCGCTTCCTCAACCTTATTAAAGGGAAGTTCTCACCACATGAGTCAGAGGGGACCCGCGGCCACTCTATCCTTTCACAGCTCAAGCGCTTATCTTACCTCATCGCAGTGAGGCTCTATCCTTTATTTAACATTTCAGGACGTGGCCCGCTTTAATCTCTCAGTGCTCGAGTCCTAACTAACCCATCTATTCTCGTTCTTTACAGGTTCGACCCGATCCGAACCCGAACTATAATATACAAACTACACCCGACCCAACCCGAACCAGAACTATAATATACAAACTACATCCGACCCGACCCCGAACTATAATATACAAACTACACCCGACCCAAACCTGAACTATAATATACAAACTACACCCGACCCAAACCCAAACTATAATATACAAACTACATCCGACCCGACCCCGAACTATAATATACAAATTACACCCGATCCGAACTATAATATACAAACTACACCCGACCCCAAACTATAATATACAAACTACACCCGACCCGAACCCGAACTATAATATACAAACTACACCTGACCCGACCCCGAACTATAATATACAAGCTACACTCGATCCGAACTATAATATACAAACTACACCCGACCCCGAACTATAATAAACAAACTACACCCGACCCGAACTATAATATACAAACTACACCCGACCCCAAACTATAATAAACAAACTACACCCGACCCGAACTATAATATACAAACTACACCCGACCCCGAACTATAATATACAAACTACACCCGACCCCGAACTATAATAAACAAACTACACCCGACCCGAACTATAATATACAAACTACACCCGATCCGACCCAAACCCGAACTATAATATACAAACTACATCCGACCCCGAACTATAATATACAAACTACACCCGACCCCGAACTATAATAAACAAACTACACCCGACCCGAACTATAATATACAAACTACACCGATCCGAACCCGAACTATAATATACAAACTACACCCGACCCAAACTCGAACTATAATATACAAACTACACCCGACCCGAACCCGAACTATAATATACAAACTACACCCGACCTGACCCGAACCCAAACTATAAAATATACAAACTACACCCGACCCAAACCCAAACTATAATATACAAACTACACCCGACCCGACCCGACCCGAACTATAATATACAAACTACACCCGACCCGAACCCGAACTATAATATACAAACTACACCCGACCCGACCCGAACCCGAACTATAATATACAAACTACACCCGACCTGACCCGAACCCTAACTATAATATACTTGGGTCGGGTAGCAAGGTTGTACTTCTATGTACCTCTCTTCCAGTAAGTCTTTTTTTTACCTTATATCGGTATGATACAGTTTTTAATTTGTATCCATGCCCTGAAACCATTGAAAAATAATTCTAGGCGAAACATTTGCCATTTCATTTCTTCAGTTTCTTGTACTATTTTTTTATTTACTTATTTTTTAGTTATTCATCCAAGGCAGTTTAATATGGAAACAGCCATAGTAGCTAGAGCAGCAACTGGTTACACATCAGAGAAACACACACTTTCCATAAAGTTTTCCATATATTTATTGAACAATTGCCGCTTGTATCTGTGTAATGTAGCTTTACTGTGCACTGTAAATTATTATACCAATAAAGTTGGGTGCCCCAGCCAATAATAACTTCCCCATGCTTAGATTTCTGATGATCTCATTACCATTTGTATTGTACAATTGTGCACCACTGATACTAAATACATAATTCACTTACATTTTTAAAGTTTATTCTGACAGCCCAATTACACACCACAGGTTATTATTTAGCAGTTGGATGCCAGTGCCTTATTATTTTCATGACCATCCTTGTTTCAGGAAACACATGTTGATAAGCTGGTAAAATGGAAGTCATGCCTGTGGCTCTCCACACAGCTAACCACAGAAGCTGATGCATAGCTCTGTAAAACAGAAAATACGATCCAGATGATAAATAGTTTCTGAGACTCATGCTGTTAAATAAATATTGTGTTTTTTTGTATTGCATGTTTATAAAAGAAAACAAAAAAAACTGTTTTTGAATTGTATAGCCTTGGGGTTGTGCTAAAATGTGGGTGTAGGAATTATAGCCTATCACTGCCGTGACTCACTTGCTCTTCAGAAAGTGATACATTAAACAGGAGGCTTGTAACCAGGAGGCCCCCGGTTCAAATCCCAGCTCACTCACTGACTCACTGTGTGACCTTGAGCAAGTCACTTAACCTCCTTGTGCGCCGTCTTTCGGGTGAGACTTTGCTGTAAGTGACTCTGCAGCTGATGCATTTCTCACACACCCTAACTGTAAATTCAATACATGTTGCTGTTTTCACATGCAATATGCTTTTGGGGTTGACCACTAATTATGATCCTATGGTAAAGCTGTAATAGTGCACTGGTAAATGAGAATCCCTACTTTTAGCTCACCCAGAAGAGCATTAAAAGTGAATCTTGGCATTTTCTTTTAATCGATTAAACACCCCATCAGGATGATTAATTACTTGATTAATCACACCTGTTTGCTATAATATGCAATTGTAGTGAAGTAACACTTGGTATTAATGCTATTTTTTGGAAGTATTTGGGCTAACACTTTATATTAGGCCTACAATATATAGGGCAGCAGTGTGGAGTAGTGGTTAGGGCTCTGGACTCTTGACCGGAGGGTCGTGGGTTCAATCCCAGGTGGGGGACACTGCTGCTGTACCCTTGAGCAAGGTACTTTACCAAGATTGCTCCAGTAAAAACCCAACTGTATAAATGCGTAATTGTATGTAAAAATAATGTAATTGTATGTAAAAATAATGTGATATCTTGTAACAATTGTAAGTCGCCCTGGATAAGGGCGACTGCTAAGAAATTAATAATAATATTAGGGTGCTGCTTATTAATGTTCTATAAATGCATAGTATATGCTTAATAACTATGTTATTGAGTGTTAGTAAAGCATTATAGATGTTTATAACCATGTAATAGCCATAAACAGAATTACATTTTTATAAAGGGGACAGTTTTTAGACACCTATTCTCGTTTGGGATGTTTAAATGTAATTCTGTTTATGGCTATTGCATGGTTATAAACCATCTATAATTCTTTATTAATACGCTGTAACATAGTTATTACAAATACAAGATACATTTATCAAACCTTTATAAAACATTAATAAGCAGCACCTTAATATAAAGTGTTACAGCACTTTAAGAATTTGACAATAAATAAAAATGTTTACTTGCATGTAATCTGCAGTTAGCCAAAGCAAATCTTTTAATATAATACACAAAATACTGTGCCATGCATTACTGTAAATTAGCAGCAGTACTACAACCAATACTGTGTTGGATATGTTGGGCTGTTTTTCATATAAACTTTAAACTAACATGTAATCTATTTAATTGAGTGCTATTTTATTTTAGTTTAATTTACTTAAGACTTAGACTTAGGGTAGAGATGTAAACATACTGCTATGGTACAGATTTAAATGAATAGAATACCTTGTTAAAAAGATAAATGAACTTACTTGCGACTGATAAGATAAACTCGTAGTATTGCAGTGGAAGGAAAGCCCCTAGAGCAAATCTTGCAAGTTGTCTTTTTTTCTTCCTTCTGAGCCAGTGGTTCCCAAACTGTTTTTGTAAGTGTATTAACACCAATACAAAAAACTAGTCAGTTACATGCTGTGCTCTCATTTTCTCGTTCTTCATTCACTTGAGAAAGTAAGGACATGGAGGATTTAAAAGCCCATTTAATTGTTTCACAGCAAAACCCTGTAAATGAAACCGATTATACTATTATTATTACAGTATTGTTATTACAGTATACCTGTGACTAGCCTTTAAATAATGTTAATGCAATTGCAAATAGTAATTGTAATGTTTGTCCAGCTTATTTTTTATTATAACTTTATGAAAGATTTTATGAAAGATTTGTTTAATAAAATGTTACACCCTCATTTGCTCATTTTCGATAGATAGATAGAGATAGATAGATAGATAGAGAGATAGAGAGATAGAGAGATAGATAGTTCGTTCCTCCACAGGATTCAGTTTCTTTAAATCTAAAGCCTAAGGCCCAGACCAAATCAAAGTTAGCACTTGGCGAATGAGGATGCGAACGCATCCGCAGTAACAAAACACAAAACAATTCCAAGCTAAATGTCGTGGAACCAAAACACGTCCTTTTCGCCCTTCAAAAAGCAGCTATCGCTTGTTGACTACAAGTGGGTTGAGAAGGGGGAGTGGTTTGCTATCGCCCGACCAAATCTACTCAATTCCAGCTATAAATCACATCCCAAGGACCGGATTTTATAGTTAACTTCAAACTTGTCTAAAGCTATTGCGTCTTAAGCAAATTGTAAAAAAAAAAATAACACTAAACATCCTGATATTTGAAAAAATGCCTCAAGACGCTCCACTGACCTCATATATCGAACAGTTGCACACAACACTGAATAATTTAAAATTTAAAAAAAAAAACTGCAATCAACTTTTTTTTTTTTTCACGGCACTGGATAGCATTTCATTCGACTTCTTATTGTATGTAATATGTACCGGTACCGATCCTGGTGACAGTGTTTCTTTGGTTTTTGGATGTTCTATTCATCAAGTTTTGTTTTTTTATCAGCATTTTAATTTTGTAATACTCGCATGGAGTTTCTTTGTTAACCTTTTTTGTTTTAATCTTTGTTCTTGTGCAGTTACTATATAGCCTTGTGCACAACAGGGCTCTGGGCAGCACCGTGCCAGTCGGGTATGAGGATGCTGGCATTGCATGTTGCCAGGGCACGGTATGGATTTTTACAAAAATCATGAAAACAATGTGGCACGCTTTCATAACAGTGATAGAACAATGCAGCACGATGCTGCAGACGTCATGGAAACGAGGTAATTTCCAAGTGTGTGTGTGTGTGTTTTCTTTCAAACTCACGTCCGTATTTTTCAATATTTTAGACAATAAAAATAAAAGTAGATAATTATTATTAGTAAACCTATTTTTATTATTACTACTAGTAGTAGTTATATGTAATTGCATTCAGTCACTGATATTCAAAACGAAACAGTAGTACAACACAGACTTTTATTTTATTTTTTTTCTGCCCTGTCTGTCTTCGCCTGCCTTTTTGCACGTTATCGCCTTGTTTCCGCCCCAAAATGTCACAAATACCGGCTGAAGCTACATGTGCTGGGGACACCTGTGGAGTCAGAAAAAAAAGGTACTGTGTGTGCACTTGTTTGGTTGCTGGTAAACGGCATAGCCGTCCAGCATGTTAGTTAGGGCCTTTCAAGAAGATTTTAGTTAGCACTCCGTTCAGGAGTTAGGCTTTTGTTTGCTTTTTGTTTATTTGTTTATTGTAAATAGTCGAGGACTTCACTTCACTTTGCTTGTTTCCTGTACCCTTGTTTCCTGCAAGTTGACATCAGAAATATATTTCCAATGTCTTCTTTGGTCCATGGTAAAGAAGTTTAGTCTATAATTAAACAAAACCACTGCCTGTTGCTCACATCAAATCTTGCTAGACTTGTCGCTTTCTCACTTTCTCTGAGTCGCCTTCACAAACTGAATATATCACTCAACAAATCTGTCATTAAATCAAAATATTTTTAAAATCGGTTTTATTACTTTGGTTTGTGAATTGCCACAAATTAACAAAAACAAGAAGCAGGGAAAAAAGTTACAGAAAACCACATTACATTCACCAAGACTTTGCCAATGTGCTGTTTTGCACTCCAATTGATAGATTATGCAATCAGATTAAGCAATAGTAACTGTTTACTGCAGCAACCATACAAACAGAATTCATTCATATTGCGAGTTTTTAAATGAAAAGATCTGGGTAATGTATGAAATATGAGCGAAGCTCACTTTAATGGTAAAATGAAAGATTTAATAAAATAGACAAAGGTAATACTTTGATAATATTCCCCAATGTCTCCCCCCAGTGCTTGAAAATGTTGACCCCTGTAATATGTGACTGTGAAAGTAGCGTAACTACTGCACCTTTTACAGATTTGGGGCAAGGTGTTTTCTATATTTACAGCAATGCAATTAGCACTTACTAACTTATTTAGTCAACTGCTGTGGCCTGAATTAAGTAAGTACAACAATAAAAAATGCAGAAAATAACTAATTACAAACATGATATAAATCAAGGTAAAATACACTTTGTACAGTGTATATGTATATGAGGGTGTAATAGAAGAGGAGAAGGTTATACAAGGGTCAGTCATACAGGTATTGCAAGTGGTGATTGTTATACACAGATTGAGTGCTATACCTAGTAAAGTATGGTACTGTAACAACAGTGTATGGAGTGCAGTTGGATCTCCTGCATTACCAACGATTTCTGTCATAACTTAAAGCTCTTGTAATGTTACTCTACCACAATCCCTCTTCAACAAGTGCATGTGAAATTTATTGGAAGTGGAATTGACCTCAACAAGTTAAACGTTTTAGTTGGTTTTATGTCTTTAGTACCTCCTCATCTTTTGTCAAGAGCAGAACAACTTAAGGGGAAGTGAAAAGAACTGCATCTGGGATAACAGCGGCTGTCTTTAGTGATATCTATATTTTACAATAAGTTAGAAAGCATTAACATGTACAGTTGGAAAATATGGTTTTAATTGAAGGCAATTGAACCCATTTTTCTGCAATATGCATCCTGGCACTTTGTGAACATATATCTCGTCTTTCCTGATTTTCTGAGCTTGCATCCATTGGGAAAAAGTGGAGCTGGACTAAACAAACACTGAAACTCCAGGGATGTCCCAAGGCATCCGTATATTAGATGTATGCGGACAACCTGTTCGGGCCTTATTGCATATGGATTTAGATGGTTTGGTCCAGATTCAACTCCTCAGGACAATTTAAGAAAGGAAGTTCCCATGTTAATGAATTGGAGTTCTTGTATTAAAAAGCAACATCTGCTTAATTAACAGGCAAGAAAACATGCAATGCTTTATTGTACTTTCAAAGATTTTCATTGTCTTTTTTTTCAGCACATGTTTTCGACTGCAATTACAACAAAATACTATTAACGCCTTAGGAGACAAGGTGCACTACTAGCCAGATTGGAGTTTAATACTACTAATGATAGGCTACTCGCACCAGGGTTTAAAACTCCCTCAAATGACATATATTTGTACTAAAAAAGAATGCACAAACATTACAGTACAATGTTTTGAAACACTCAGGTCTGTCCAGGCTGTGGGATTTAAGACTATCCTTGAATTAAGGCTGGGGGATCTTGGAGGGTCATTCCACTCCGTGTTTTACAGGTAAAATGCGCTAATTAACTGCTTTAGGGCCTGGATGGAGGTTTAATTGGTTTAATTAAACAAACTGGAACAAAGACCAGGACTGGAAAGACCACCCCCTGAATTAAGGGGTGAAGGTATCATTATCCCAGTTGGTATCTGGGATAATGATACCTTATCATTATCAATATTATGCTACAAGTGGTATTTAAAAAAAGATTGATTGGGTTTGAGACATTCTTTTGTGCTGTCATAATGGACCCACTACAAGACTTCTGATTGGTTGATGGGCTTTACATGCACCATACCATAGCAATTTCATATATATAACGTCCTTTTTGTGTATGCTTCTCAGGGCACTTTACAGAAATAATTCTGGATTTCTCAGTTGCCTATCATGGCTTGAGGTGAGCAGGGTTCTGGAGTAGATAAACAGCCTATAAACTACAGTGTCTGCTGTGTAGAATAGCTGATTTCATTATTATTATTGCTCTGGAAAACTAGGGAGGAGTTATGAAACATGTATTTTTAAAAGCGATACAGCATTATGTGCAACTGTATAATGGTGTTTAATCACACATAATGTACACTTCAGTATTATTTAATGCTTAATTTAAAAAGTGTGTGTCGTGCAAATCATTTTTTCAAAAAGTTAGTCTTGTGAATCCACAATTTATTACTGACTGTAACCCCAGGTGACATTATCTACAGAGTAATATGTATGAGGGAGAGTATGCTAATTGATTTTGCTTTAGGATGTTGTGTCAGTTGCAAGCTGTCCAAAACATTGACATTTGGTGAGTAGGAAAACCCTCTGTGATTCTTATAGTAAACTCCTACTGTACATACAGCTTAGGGAAACGTTTTCTATCACCCTCTAGAATTAACACATTTTGCTTCATAAAGTCGAATGAAACCTGCTGTTATGTTAACATATTGAATTACAGACTGCTTTGTAGTTTTCCATATACTTAAGGAAAAAACTCACTAAAAGTGAAAAATGTGACATTTCTAAATCCAACATGAAATACTGTACTACTATTATGCAATATAATTGTGTCGTTTCTTTGATTACATGATAAATAAAATACCTCAATCATGTTCATATGTTCATATTCTAGGTGATGCCAAACTTTTGGCCATAATATAGGAAATTACAGGGGAAACCTGCAACAATATGTCAAAGAAATCACTGGCTCAAACATTCACAAAGTGTCAATCAGGATTTGATGTGAAATGAAAAGTATTGTAATTCCCTAATATGTGTAAATTACACATCTTCCTGGGTGCAAACAAATTAAGTAGATTTATTTATATATATATATATGATATATATATATATATATATATATATATATATATATATATATATATATATATATATATATATATATATATATATACTGTATATAAATTTACTAAGTATATTTACTGAATATATTAGATTTATTTTATGAGTTAGCTTGGGCCTCTGCACCTTGGGGTCATCGCTAACGAGTAATTCAATAAAATAATCTTGGCTGGGCCCGTTGTTGGGTTTGTCATGATACTGCTTAGTCAGACCTCATTTTACTTTGCTTCAGTTTAAAAAGGACTGTAGTTGTTTGGTTTTTTAACAGCATGCTGTGTTTTCGATTATAAATATAATACAAGACACACAATAGAAACTGTAAGTGTAAAGACACCACAGCTCTACTGCCTAATATCTAAGAAGTTAAGAAGTGCCCAATCTCTTCAGGAATGTTGGTATTAGGGTCCGGGATGGTCTGGGATTTTGAGGAATCAACAGGGTTCCATGAGAATAGTCTGACTAATTTGAAAACAGCACCTCAGGTATCCCATTCCATAGGGACAGCATTAGGAAGAGGAGCATAATTTATAGCTGATGAATTCTTTAGCATGGGAGGGCTGTCACTTACACTGGACTCCGTTAAATATCACAGTGGAGGGTATTCAAAGAATCAGTGGTGGAATTAACACATTTTTATCATTATCGAGCAAACCAATTAAACATTCCTTACCTTAGCAAACAATCAAACAAACAGTCATGCCAACGATAGCATTCTTTTAATATGAAAGCACAACAAGAAGAAGAAAAAAGGCATGCAATTCAGACAACAAAGTATCTCCATTAACTGTGAGTGTAGATGCTGGAAAATACAGAGAAACTCAATGTAAGCCAAAGTAACCTTTAATATTAATATGCAGTGCACAGTGTAGTCCAGAGTGTATCAAACTTCTGTACAATTACTTCTCTAATATGACTGACATAATGCTGCTTACAATTTCTTTTATTTTTTAAACAAACAATCTGAAAAATCAGATGCCATATAATGGAACTCATTTGCCTGTTTAATTTTAGATCAAAAACTATACTAGAAACTGAAACAGTAAATTACAACAATTGACAAAAGAAAACTAAATAAATAACATCTAGACATGCTGTATGGTTGATGTGTTGACCGGTAAATAAAATCAGCTGAGAAACTTAGAACTTTTAAAATAATCACAATTCTATGGTATTCATTTGTTACATGAAATTCAATCCGTTCATTAGTAATGCTACCCCCTATTTAGACCATTTTCTTGGTCACTTCACTGGTCCTAACAGCAAAGTTTCACTGTACTACATTCAATTTTCAGAGTGATTTAAAATACATTCCAAATATAATCATCTTCTCTCCAAAAGAAAAAAATTCACAGAGATGTCAGTCTAAGAAACACGAGCATGAATCAGTACTGAGTCTGTGTTGGCTTATCTTAGATCTACAATTAGAACATACTGATTGTAGATCTAAGATATCAGGCAAAAAGCACAGCGATTCATAAGCATTTCTTGGGGGTAAAGAAAACATGAACCAAAGATGTCAGCCAAAAGCCAAAACTAGCTAATCTAATGAATCCTTGGCATAAAATATGTTATGAGCCAACCCGAGACTCAATCACCAGTAAAAAAACAAAACATAAGCATCTCTTCTTTTTGTGTTATTACAAACAATATATCATGCTACTCAGACCATAAAGCATAATAGTTCCTAAACATATGACACTTAACTAAAGAACGTAATTAAAGTCCTGCGATGAACTATCTGAGTGATTTCAAACGCTCAGAGAATTAACCTGTCCTTTAGCTCCATGCCTGCCGTCACACTTCACTGCCAGGCAAACATCCTGTCTCTGCAATACAGGGCTTAATCTTCTCTTACATATTTTGGACCTGGTTTCCTGGTCTTTTTTTGTTGTTGTAATTGTATCCTACCTGCACCCTATCTTTTACATGCATTCATCAATGTCAAGCATTAAGAAACATTTTAGTGGAAAAAAACACTGAGAAAATTAGCAAAGTCGTTAAAATATATATATATATATATATATATATATATATATATATATATTTTGTTGCCAAACACAGACTCAAAAAGAGTTTGAAGAAATATTCAAACACATTTTGAATTTTTTATTTAAAGTATTTTAAGTTCTTGCTCAGACCAATATGATTACAGTGTTAAACCCTGGTGCCATTAGATGGCATTGGGTTCAGATCCCAGACAAGTAATTCTTGTTGTGTGCTGCTCCCCAACTTTATGTAATTTTTACAATTATCAATGTAATACCCTTTAGGCATTTTACTTGTGACTTCTACAGTTTTACAGTATAACTGATATGTATATATATTTGGAGGGTGTCGGTGCAATATATATATCTCTTATATATATATATATATTGTACATTTAGAAAAAGCCCAGGCAGATCAATGGGGTATGAAATCCGAACAACCATAGTAGCTATATTATATAAGGCATAGATAAGATCACTAAGCATTGGATCTAGCGGAAATAGATGCCACCAATACAAGTCAGCATATGATGTTACTTAGCCCCTACATCAACAGAGGATTGTTAGTGATTTAAACTGGAATGAACTGATGATGCAGTAAAAATGTCTGAAACATTTATAAAGTTTACAGCGGGAAGCCACTGGGAGCAGACAACCACTTTGCATTGTTATTTTGTTTATATGTATATTTTTTTTATCTTTTATCTTTTGACTCAGAACCAATATTAAAGTTATACCTAAATTCATTATGTTTCATTCCACTGGAAAAGATTTCAGGATAAAATAATGCAAGGCAGCAAATAAACAGAACCAGTATTTGAAACTTCAGAGGAAACTCAGAAGCAAGATGGTTGGGGATTGTGGGTACATCTGGATGGATGGGGTTCTTGCTGCGTGGCATCCTGTCAATCATTAGCAAGCACAGATGTGTTTGGTGTTTTGGTGTTTGGTCGGAGCAGGGTGGGTCATCCTGAGTTTTATTCACAGATGTTGCTTTGGACTAAATACAAGTTGGTTATGAATAGATTAACTTCTATATTAATAAATGAATCAGCATATAATTGAGTTATAGTACTGTGAGCGTCTGTGTATGGATTGTATCGACCCTTGTGGTGCATCAGCTCGTGCTGATACTCTCCTCATTCACAGACGTTCACCGACCTACAAACCCACAACACAGTATAGTACAGCATCTCAGGGCTGACTTGGGTCAAGAGATTGTTAGGCTGCACTGGGTACTCCAGCAACTTGCTTTCATTCTCCAAGTTGTAACTCATAGACACATAGATTTTACACTTAAATGCTTTATACACAGTATTTTAGTACATTTTACAAAGCTGGTAAGAAAAAAAAAATGGATGACTTTTCTTTATCAACCATTTTGCTTTGCCTTCTTAAGTCACTGGCGTTATGTGTGGTCCTTTTTTGTGTGAGCATCCTCCTTAACCATTAGCATCTCTCTAGCTTAGGCTAACTATTTCCACAGGAAAACACACTATATACTATATACTAAAATAAGTATTTGGAAATTAGTGCTTTATGTAAAGGGGCTTTTTCTTAAAGACTCAAAAGAAACAGAAGCTGGTTAAAAAAAAAAAAAGTTATAATAATTCTACAGTACATATTTAACTTAATATGCTCTTCACATAAATAATTGAAGTTAAAATGCTAATCTCCCTGAACCCTACCAAAGTGCAGTGTAGGTTATCAACACTAATAGTAAAACCAACCAACCCTGACAGGTCTCTTCCATGACTAAAATCTTTTGGATATACAAAAAAATGAACAGTGTCATTTACATGTGATTTAATTGGGATAGCAAAGCTAAAATCTTTATTTAATGGCCACATAGCTAAGTACTTACACACAGTACAGTACACAACCCTTGCATTTCAAACCGTGATGGAAAATGTGTAATATGTGACCATGCATAACCGTGAAAGAACGATAAATCATCTCCATGTTTTCTTGACAGACTGAAATGTGTCCACCTCTCTAGAACTCAGATAAGTCTTGTTTTTCACATGCTTAATTTCGCAGATATGGCACAGGCTCCTTGGGAGCTCATCCTTTAAACATACTATTTGCAAGCTAATACTTCATGGTAGTTAGAATGTATGTGTGCCCGCGGCAGGGGATGCAGTGAAACACAGTTAATATTTCTCAGTTGTGACCATGGGCAAGGTTTCTGATGGTATCATTGAGAAATCTGGGCTGAATTTCCTCTCCTCTTAATGTCACTGCATTAAGCACCCAATTTTTTTTTTTTTATAGGAAAGTGAAGTGCCCCAGCATTCTTGTTCGTGATGCGTGCCTGTCCTTAAACTTAAATGCCTTTACTAGTTCTACTGCGTTTCATTTGAGTTATTGAAATACAATACAGCTGGGATTCAGTAATACAGGCCAGCAGGTTACTTATATTAACATGCTCTTAAAGTTGCTGAGATATATTTTTTAAGTGACTGGATCAGTCCTGAACCTTTTTGGAACGGCTTAAAAAAAAAAGGAAAAAATAATTGTTTTGCCAAAAATTCCATAATCTCTAAAGAAACAAAGCATTCTACATTCTAATTCAGAGTAGCTTTCCTTTATCGCAAATCATTTATAGTCCAGAATAAATAGATACGTTATATATGCTGTATAATCAACCACAGAAGCTCCTATTATCCCTATTACAAACCTTTCTTATGAAAAAGGAAACAGCTGATAAGATTCCAGGTCCTGCCATTCTGATCTCTGTTCAACCATATAGGCATATCTCAGCTTGTAAGGAGCTATCTACCTTACAAACAAGTTATTGACAGTTTCTAATCTACACTGCTGTCCTAGAACGAGACTTCTTGGAAAGCACGTTCACCATCATTGTGTACGGTATATTCTCTATACTGGAAGGTAGTACTTCAAGTCAAATGTATCAAGCCAACCTACTGAAAGAGCACCATGTCAACCTACTGAAAGAGCACCATGTCAACCTACTGAAAAAGCACCATGTCAACCTACTGAAAGAGCACCATGTCAACCTACTGAAAGAGCACCATGTCAACCTACTGAAAAAGCACCATGTCAACCTACTGAGAAAGCACCATGTCAACCTACTGAAAGAGCACCATGTCAACCTACTGAAAGAGCACCATGTCAACCTACTGAAAAAGCACCATGTCAACCTACTGAAAAAGCACCATGTCAACCTATTGAAAAAGCACCATGTCACACACCTTCATGTATTCAAGCCTACTAAAAAAGACAGGATGAGACTAACGGTCTGGAACTCTTACTCCCCTTCAACTGTCCAAAATTTCAATTTGTAAATAATTAATTTTGTTCTTTGTTTGTTATTCCGTTGTGAATTGCAATTGGTGTTTCAGAAAAAAATATTATATTGACAATTTGGAGGAAATAGCTTTAAAATCTAAAACTGCTACTCCTCTAGGGAACCATTGTTTTTGTGGAACAGTAAAATATACCTTTACTGAGTGTATTGTGAAGTTTAAAAACAGCACTGAAGGGATTAATTCCCTGCCAGTGTCAGCCACATTCCCAATCAAGGAATTAATTAATCAAACTTTATTTATATAGTGTTTTTCATGGCAGAGCCTTCTCAAGGCACTTAACAGAAAACAACAGTTCAAAACATCAACAATAAAACTGCAAAAACCATAAAAACAGCAGTAAAACTCTAGTACATAAAAATAACAACAGTAAAAACAGCAAAACAGTAAAAAAAATAATAAAAATGACAGTCAGATTAAAATGGAAAAGATAGATCATCAAAATAGGTTTTCAATCTTTTTGTTCTTGTTAAAACCCTGGCCGCAGCATTTTGTACAAGCTGCAATTGGGATAAAACATAACTTGGGATACCTGAAAACAGGGCATTGCAATAATCAAGCCTAGATGATACAAAGTCATGTATAAATCTCTCAGCATCCTGCAGCAAAATAAATCGTCTTACTTTAGCAATATTTCTAGGGTGAAAAAATTACACTTTGGTTACATTCCGAATATACGGTTCGAATGAAAGATCTAGGTCAAAAATTACACCCAAGTTCCTCATTTCAGCTTTCAGTGAGTAAGGGAAGCTGTCCACTGGAAAAACTCACAGATCTGTATTGTTTTGTTGACTCTTTGATCCCAAAAGTATTACCTCTGTTTTATCTGATTTTAACAATAAAAAGTTGTCCGACATCCATAGCTTAATATCAGAGAGGCAGGTCGTCAGAATATTTGAAGATAACATATCACCCGATTTTAGAGACAAATACAGTTGAGTATCATCAGCATGACAATGAAAATTGACCTCATATCTATGGACAATATCGTCCAGGGGCAGCATGTATAGGGAAAACTAAATTGGTCTGAGAACACAACCCTGGGGGGCGCCACATGTAACTTCAGTTAGAACGGAAGAATCTTCCTCAATTTTAACATATTGCAGCCTATTTGAAAGATAGGATTTAAACCAGGACAGGACACAACCTGACAATCCTAGAAGACTCTTAAGATGTTTAATCAAAATAGAATGATCAATAGTGTCAAATGCTGCACTTAGATCTAGAAGAATAAGAATCAAGGATGGCCCTATCTGACGAAAAGAGCACATCATTTACCACTCTAATAAGAGCAGTTTCAGTACTATGGCCAGGGCGGAAAACTGACTGAAATTTCTCATTACCATCATGTACTGCTAGGAAGGTATTAAGTTTGTTAGCTACCACTGTGTCTAAAACTTTGGATAGAAAGGGGAGATTAGAAATAGGCTTAAAGTTGTTAAAGATTTTGGGATCCACAGTAGGTTTTTTAAGCAGAGGTTGTACTACAGCAACCTTGAAGGAGTTGGGAACAGTACCAGATCAAAGCGAGCTATTAATACTATTTAAAGTGGTATTACTAATCCTAGAAAAAAAACTTCTTTAAGCAGTTTAGTATGAATGGGGTCTAAAGCGCAGGTAGTGGATTTTGTCTTACTAAGTAAGTCCATTAAATCTAGTGGATTAATTAAGGTGAAAGATTCAAAAGGTTTGTTCCGGAGTAGCAGGACTCAGTGAAGTAGTTTGGTCAGTGTTGTAGGATGGCTTGTTTAAATTGTCTGTACTATTAGATATCCGATTTCTTAAATTAATTAGTTAATGAAGTTACGTGATAGACAAGTGGATGTTACATTCAGTAAAGCTTCAGTGCCTCGAGTGTCTTACATACTGTTTAGAGAACAGCTTCAGTTTGCACCTGACTGAAGGTGATTTTTGACTGAACCATTTGCATTGATTGTTCTATTCCTGCCTTTGGTCTACACTGGTCAGTTACCCTGTTACATTGTGGTCTGGTTTCACAGACCAGTATTAGCACTGATCATGGACTACCTTACCCAGTGTAACATTAGGCAGTGCTAATCGGGGTCTGTGAAACCAACCAATATGTCTTATTTGTGTGAAACATGTTTTACAATTAACAAAACACACTGTATACATGAGAAGTGGGTGTATATTCAAACAACACATTTCTGTAGTCTTTTACTATACGTTCCAGCATAGATATAGGAATACCATTTCATACAGCTCCCTGTAAGCGGGAAAGGGTTAAGAAAAAGCATGAGGCTTTTTTAAATTTTTATTGTGAAAGATCTTATAAAACCGCATCTATATCTGTTTGTTTTCATAGTTTTAATAGTTGTGTACATTCCTGAACTTGGCTCTAACCAGGCAGCTGTTAAGTAGACAATAATATGTATTGTGCCATCACCTTATCGATGTAAACAACATGAAGAATAAGAGCTCTTGCTGCTTTAATGCAGGTCCATCTTCCCTCTTGCAATACTTGTGTACACTATGTTCACTCTCCATAACAAGACCCAGTCCTTTCCTTTAAACTACTCTCTGTTTTGTAAAGATATTTAATCATTTGCACTGAAAAACATACTTCTGTTTTAATGCACACAGTATAATTGGGTAGTGGAATATGAAACAGGAAAACTAAAGTTATTATATTATGGCTTTGACAACAGTTATTAGGTTTTATATCTATGTTTTTTTATGTACAACTCCATGAGTTTATGTTGTCTAAACTTCTAAACACAACCTAAACACAAGACCTGCTTAAGACCTTCTCAAGATGGCTGCTGCAAGCAGTGCTCCAATCAAAACACAATTTACGAATCACAAGACCATCTCGACCCTTGAATGAAGGCTACATTTGCATCCTGAGCCATTCGAAAAAAAGGCATAATACCACAGTAGTGACGTCAAAATGGCATATTCGTCTAGAAGATTATACTTGACCTTTGACCCATATTTCACTACTGTGCACCACTTTCAAACACAAAATGTCTCGTTTTCAATCACTCAACAACACCCACAATTCGTGTTTTTTTGGCACTTTTAACAAATCTGTCTCTGTGAAGATTTACAATCATCCTCCACCAACAGGCGCAACAAACAAGCGAGCAAGACAAATGATCTTCTACTCTGAGAGCGACTAAGAAAAAAAAAAAGTACACGCCATTGAAACACCTTTTCCTTAAAAATATGTTATTTTTTGCAGTTCATTATCTACCCAGTTTAATTCACCATTCCTGAATTATCAAACAGAAAATTATATTTAAGATTCTTTAATTTTGACTTAAATTACATTATTATTATTCATTAAATTCAGTTGCCACATTCCCATGTGTGTTTTTGCAGGGAGGATTTTAACTTCCTCCCTGCCACACACATACCTGTGCACTTCGGCCTGTGGAGACTGCTGCCTGGTGAGCTGATGATAATTGCTGTTTGCTTCTCTGTTGGACATAGTTGAATCGTTTTCAGCACTCGCGCAGTTCTTTGCATGCCGAACGAAGAAGCATTCATAGATGCGCCATCTGCTCCCATGTCTCTTTCACCTTATTTGCCCTGGGTGCTTGATGTTTTGTGCTGTATAATATTGTTTTCCTTGCTTCAACCTCCTGCAAAAATATCTAGTCCTGTGGCGTGAAGCATTCCTTTCGTTGTCTATGAGTTGATCATGTGCTGCCAAATTCAACTTCATGCTGTGATGGTGTCTCTTCCTTGTTGGATACAGATAACATTGAGCTAGCCCTACTTATTCTTTTTCTCAATTCAAAATTGCTGAGCTTCCTGGCACCAGTGTAAACAACTTCTTAAAGGGAATGTTACTGACTCACGATTGGGCATCAGATTTCACTTCCCACTCGGCAGTGATTAGCGTAGTGCAAAGACATTGTGTCGGATTACGCTTGTGCCAGCCACTCAATCTGATCAAAATCACTCTCTCGGGACAGACCACTCCCTGCAGTGCTACCACAAAGACTTTCTGAGTTGCACTTGACCCTGTGTTATCAAAATCAAGCCCCTTGGGGTAAGAGATACTGGGGTCTATTTAACTGATCTAAAGAGACTCACAAACAAATTACTGTAAGAGATTAGGTTTCTGCAATGTCGCCTTATTATAAAGATCTAAATGACGGCACTGTTGATCAGAAATGTGTTTGCTTTTTTCTCCTCTGAAAATGTCCATGTGTTCCTCATATTTGGTGTGAGCATGTGGTATAAATCAAATTGAAAGCAGTAATTTGCCATTTTATTTTAAAGTAAAATGACCTGACAGTCTTAAACATTCCTGCCAACACTTGCAATGTTGTGGTTCCATTGTAGCAGCTCATTATCAAGCGTTCGGTAAGCCTTGAATGATGACTTGTAAAAAAACATCAATTTTGAATTAAGGAAATCCCCGTCCATTAACTTAATCAGTAAGGTATTTTAAACAAGGTTGTTTAAAAGAAAGTCCTTTAAGTATAAAAGTGGGAAACATGTCTGTTTTTCTAAATGTGAACATGGTTTAATTTAATTTGAGACTTACGTAATATGCAAAACCTTGGTTTTGTTTTGTTATTTTCTGTTATAAGGCTTTTCTTAACATCATAAATATGTAGACAACACTGAAGCAAGAATAATATTACATTGAGCAGATCCTCGATCCAAACTTGTAAGTGCATACTGCCAAGAATGTATTCAGGAAATCAAACCTGAACTCTAGTTTAACACTGGTTATTGTATTGAAATGTATTTCAAATAATACAACGGGCACAGATTAAATCTAAAATTACACAGGATTTGCCATATATATATATCTGGAATGATAGTATATACTGATATACATGCAGTATTTGGTAAGAAATGTGTTTGTGTAAATATGTGAGTTTTTGTTTTTTCTCATCTGAAAATGTTAGTGTGTTTCTCCTGTTTGGTGCGAGCATGTGTTACAAATCAAAAAGTGGTAATTTGCCTCTTTGTGTTAATGTAAAGCGACTTGACATTTTTA